>CM076572.1:916096460-916520505 GCA_034641835.2 Pinus albicaulis | reverse complement strand
GCCGGATCGTTCACATCTTCAATATGATCATTCTGACAGTGCACATGGTGGAGAACCAGAAAAGAAAGCATCACAAAAGGGCTCTAAATTATCCAAGGAAACACTCATGAAAGGTTGTGAACGGGAAAAGAAAAAGGAATCGAAAAAATCTGGCAAAGAGCTAGTTGACATTCTGCTCATTGGAAAACCCATATTCAAGCAAGAGCCTGTCGATAGTCTATCCATGAAAAACACCAACAATAACGTCATTGTGAATCGGGTAATGAACGAGCAAGGGCCTCTTTTGAAAACTGAAAAGAAGGTTCTGAAAGCTAAAAAGAAGGGCAGGCCCGTTGAGGCCCCATTTATGGAAAAGCCCACAAAAGACGTAGAAAGTTTATCTAAGCGGACTCCAATAGATCAACGAAGGCCCCTCACTCTCCGAGACTGTACTGATTATGTTTCCCCATTTAATTCGTCTGGTTGTGCTCATTATGAACCATATAATCACTCTGAAAGGAGGAATCAGAAACAACCTGAAACAGCCTCCATCAAACGCACGCCTGTTGATCACATTCCAAGGTCTGATGAGAAGACGTGCATGACGTCTGCAATAGGATTCACGTTTTTTTTTCAACACACGGTAAAGCACAAACACTGGAACTCCCATTTCAAAGCTGACACAGCATCATTTCCACTGTCGTTGTCATAGGGTTTTCAATGCCATTTAAAAATGGGCCGTTGAACCCCGTTGCTATGAAACCACCATGTGTCCGCCTACAGACACGTTGTTTTCTTTGACAGGTATAATAATTCTTAACATACCCTTAAGTCATATAAACTCCGATGGTTATATTAAGTCATAACTCTTAAGTACGATTATAATTGTATAATTATACTACATAATTTAATAATTATAAGGTTTATAATTATTCAATTATATAATGTATATAATTATATAATTTATAATTAAATCGCTTAAAATATATATATGGAATTAAATTTAACTAATTAAAATTATTTAATTAATTAAATTTAACAAAAAAAAAAAAGAGTTATTTCGAAAATATATATATATATCACCCTCCAATAAAAAAAAATGACGTGAGTAAAATGAAGGGAATTGTCAGAAATTAAGCTTTGAGGACAAAGCTTTTCGAGAAGGAGGCAATGTTATGAACCTAATTCATAACTAAAGTAATAAATATAGTCATTAATGGAATAAATACAAATAAATGTAATTATTAGCTAATCAATTAGGATTATGTTAAATAGTCACTAGGTTAATGAAAAGGCATGTCTAAAAGACATGCCCATTCATGAAAAGGTACCTGCATGGGTATAAAAGCAAGACCTCATTGTAATCATTCAATCATGTCTTATATCATATCAATAAAATATTTATTATTATAAATACCTCTTGTGTATTTTTATAATTAAAGCTATTTCTGCTACAAGCCTACAAATCTTAGTGCTCCAGTAACCAAATATACAGCTTCCGCTGCTACAGTGGTATCAGATAACCAAATATACAGCTTCCGCTGTTACATATTGGGGGATATATAATGAGGAAAAAATTACATAATATATTGGGAGATATATAGGGGATAAAGGGTTTTTATATTCGAAGGTATAAAAAAAGGAGTTGAAAGTTAATGAAAAAATATAAAGGGGTATAAAAAATGTTAATAAAAAAACTCGTACCTACAATATATATTGAAAGTAGGGGTTTTCTAAATTGGGAATGTACATTGGATTTATATTGGTAGGGGGTTAAATAATATGACTTTTAGGGATATTTTCCAATATGTACTCAAATTAATGTGATTGTTTAATATGTTATGATCACATTGGATATGTTAGAGGTTTATTGAGTGAATCCCCCATGGAATAGATCCTTTGGACCTATACGGGTAGGAAGCATGTAGTCCCCCCTCAATATAAGTGGTCATAGGTTCACATATGTCCACATGAGTTACGAATCATGCCTCCCATCGTAATAAAGAAATGCAACCATCATAAAACCATCTACTCCTAGAACATAAAAAATCCAAATATGGTGTGGTTAATAATGATATTATCACAACATGGAACAAGTAATGCCCAATATGAAAAATACGCTATCATATTTTCATTTTAAAAATATTATATCAGGTCCAATAACAATGTAGAGAAATATCATTGAGGAAGCCTTCATAAAGCCTTCAAAATATGTTTTGAAAGAAATAATTAAAAACATATCTAAAGAAAGGTTTTAAACTCTATAAGATAGATTATCCAAAAACCCTAGTTCCTCAACCAAAGAGCAATGCTACTAGAAAAAAAACCTTTAGATCAACTATAAAATAATAAAGTGATCTGAGGGCCCAATTCCTTGGAAAAAAAAAATCTATGTTGCCACCACCAAAAATCTTAATATATTCATTGAAGAATAAGGAAAAAAAAAGTTCTAAAACCATGGTTCCACAATCACAAAACAATGATTCCACTAGTGAAAAGTCACAGGTTTGATCCTGAAATAAAATAGTAGTAAAACCCGATGGACGGAAATCGAGAGTCCAATATTTCCCAATTAGATACACGAAATAGGATTAAATAGCCTCAAATAAGGTTCCTTATTCTAGCTAATAAAATCACCATGAAAAATCAACTTCTTCGAGAAAAACATATAAATTGCATAAAATTAGCCCTATATCTTTTATATCTGTCAAAACTAGTCCACCAAATTAGAAGGTAATTACCTTAACATCAATGCCCTATTTTGCTAATAATGACACAAAACGAGGTCTAGAAATGGTGGGAGTGGATCATCTTCAATCTCAAAAGAAATTATGAACATAAAATTGAGTGGGGATTAGGGAAGCTACTAATAATCAAGCAGGTAAATTGGCACTTTGTCAAAGCTTTTGGACTTGAGACTCAAGAAGGATCATGAAACTTTTGGTTATATGATACTCAATGGTTGTTATCATGGATATGAAATACTTTACAACCCTCATGGGAAAAAACTTAGCAAGGCTCACGCTTAAAAATCAAAAGGAAGCAAGGAGGTTCCAGTTGATAGAGTCTTTTCATGTGCTAAAGGAAAGAAATAATAATGAGTTTATTTATTAAAAATTAATTAAATGAAATCATATCATAAAATATAACCATGTGTGTGAGATATGAATGAAAAAGAGACTTTGAACGCGCGCTCTGCAACTTTCGGGGCTAGGGTTTCTAGCCTTCCTGCAATGGCGCCGCTCTCTGCTTTGTCTCCTGTAAAATACATCCGAGCTCGGCTTTCCTCAGGCTCTATCACCTCCTGATCCTCTACAATGGCTTCGTCTAAGGGGGGGCTCATTCAGCCTCCCCCAAGGTCAACGCGGCTAACGTCATACCAAAGACCTCAACTGACACAAAGCTTCCAGATTCTGGCACTGCTTAGGGCTCTATCATGGGGAATGATCTGCTGGAGAATAATACGCAGAATCCATCGCTGGGAGATTCGTCGAGAGGAAGCACGCCCGACGGGCAAGCAAACAAAACGACAGATGCGCAAGACACTACGGAAGCACCAAAAGTCTCCTCTGCTACTTGCAAAAATATAGCTATAGAATGCCCCAAAATCGAGCTCCCAAGTCATAGGATCAATGCCCAGATCTAGTACATGAGAGACCACGCATTGATTGGCAAGTTCGTTGGGTTTTGGCCAATAGAGAAGGCCCCACACGGATGGATCAAGTCCAAATGGAAGCCGAAAGGTCAGTTCACTCTGCAACTAGGACCAAAAGGGTTTTTCACTACCATTTTCAACTGTCTCAAGGACAGAAACTGAGTCATGGACGAGGGCCCCTACTTTTTCAACTCCTTAGGCCTCTACCTGCGGGACTGGATCGAAAGATTTAACCCGGACAAAGAAGACCTCAACTGGGCACCAGTCTGGATCAGACTTTACTCCCTGCCTCTGGAATATTGGCATGAGGAATCTCTAAAGGATATTGGCAACGGCCTTGGCGAATTCATAAAAATCATAGAGGAAACAAAGCTTAGGCGCTACACTTCCTATGCTCGCATCTACGTCTTCATGCATCTTGCCCAAGCTCTTCCAGACTCGGTCAGTCTCTTTCATGATGATTTTGAGTGGGTGCAGACCATCAACTATGAACATGTGCCTTTTCGTTGCCGGAAATGCCACACCCATGGCCATCTCTTCCGTGATTGCCCTCTGAATGCGCCTCCCAACAAATCCCCTGACACTTCCTCCCCTCCTAATGCTGATGGATTTACTAAAGTCCAGAACCATCGCCGACATAGCAAGAAACCCCCTCCCTCGAGCTCTAAGCCCCACTCTCACTCCCCGAATCCCCCCTCCACCAGTAACAGCTTCGGAGTCCTCGCTACTCCTGGCACTGATACCATGCAAACGGAAGCCTTGACCATTCCTTTGCCTCATTCGGTGCCTGAATCCAGTTCGGGCCCTCTCATTAACATGGAGGTCGACATTGCTGGTGATCATGAGAATCAGATCAGTCTTATGGAGGACGAAACTGAAATGGTTGACATCGGAGAACTGGACATCTTTACATTGGAGCAAGCTTGCCAAAGGAAGGAGTTTGACCAGATCTCGGAAAAACAGATCGAGAACCTCACTGTGGCCCTCTCCAGAGCGCAGCAGCACCAAAAATCTCTTGGCATTCAACAGGGAAGCAGATGGGACGGTAAGAAACTCTTTAAAGACACAAAGAAAAGAGGGAGGAGATCTGACCTTCAAAGGACTATCCTCCTTGGGGAGCTGCTTGTTGAATCTGGTAGGTATCCTAAACTTACCAAGTTCTTCCCACCTCATGACAGTAGTTCTCAATGAAGCTCATCTCCTGGAACATTAGGGGTCTCAACAGCCCCTCAAAAGTCCGAATGATCAAGAACATGATACAAATGGAAAGACCTCAAGTTTTTTTCCTGCAGGAAACCAAATGCACAAGCACGACCCTAGGTCCTATTCTCTCACGGGCCTGGCCAAGCTGTCACTCTGTTGCGGTCGATGCCTCTAGAGCCTCAGGTGGGTTAGCCATAGCTTGGGATCCGAGAGCAGTCTCTATCAGCGATGCGCATGCGGCTCACAACTTAATCCAGGCCTCCTTCCACATCCATGGAACCAATCTTCATGGACATATTTCTAATGCCTATTTTCCTCATAAGATAGCAAGAAAAATCGATCTGCTAAATACGGTAGAGCAGCTCAACTTCACCAGAGCCTACCCTCTGTGGATAATGGGAGGCGACTTCAATATGATAACCAACTTGGACGAGAAAAGAGGAGGCAGAGTAAAACTCGAGGCGGACAGCGCCCACTTCAAAGACTTCATTCAACGAAATTGGTTGATTGACCTCCCCTTTGCTAATGGCACTCACACATGGAATAACAAGAGAAAGGGCTCACAACAAATCGCCTCCAAACTAGATAGATTTCTTCTATCTGATAATGCCATACACATTGGGGGGGACTTCCAGGCCGCCATTCTTCCTTTTTCTGGTTCTAATCACTGGCCCATCTCCATCCAATGGTCCAGACCGGGGGTTCATATCAATCAACCTTTTCTCTTTGAAGCTTTCTGGCTCACCCACCCAAGCTTCAAGGAAATGGTCCACGCTGCTTGGCATGCCTTCTCTCCTCCTACAAGCTCAAAAATGTTTCAATTCCAACAGCACCTCAAAGATCTTAAAGCTTGTATCAAAGACTGGAATCAATCCACCTTCGGCAACATTTTCCAACAGCGAAAGCTCCTTGAAAAGGAAATGGCAGAAATCCAGCTTCGTATCATACAAGAAGGACGCAATGATGATTTGGATATGAAAGAGCAGTCCTTAATCAAACAGTTGGAGGAAAGAGGGCTGCAAGAGGAAATTTTTTGGAGACAAAAATCCAGGATCAGATGGTTAAAGGAAGGGGAACAAAATACAAAATTTTTCCATCGTTCCACCATTCAACGACGGATGAATAACAACATTAGCTTCCTCCATTGCCCTTTAGGGGAAAGACTGGAGAGTCATCAGGACATTGAGGCGGCACTAGTCGCTCATTTCAAATCGGTGCTACAAGAAGACCGGATCGACATGCAACCTACAATCAACAAAGTTTTGCAACATATACCGAAACTCATCACGGAGGAGCATAATAAACTTTTACTATGCCCCGTCACTCTTTTGGAAGTAGAACAGGTTGTTACCCAGAACAAGGAAGGCAAAGCTCCCGAGCCTGATGGCTTCACTTCAAATTTCTTCCATCACTTCTGGGATCTGATAAAAAATGAGGTCTGGCAACTGGTGGAGGAATCCAGATCCATGCACTGGCTTCTACCGTCGATCAATGCCACTTTTATAGCTTTAGTCCCTAAGGAAGACCAAGCAGCCACGCCTGAAAAATTCTGACCTATTGCACTATGCAACGTCCTCTACAAGATCATCTCAAAGGTCATCACTAATAGGCTCAAGCCGTTGCTCCCTCTGCTTATTTCACCGGAGCAAACTGGGTACGTGGAGGGTCGTCAAATTTTGGATGGCATTATCCTCACGCAAGAGGTCATTCACTCGTTGAAGCTAACCAAAAAGCCAGGTATGCTCCTCAAAATTGATTTATCTAAAGCCTTTGATAAACTAAACTAGAATTTTATTCATCAGATGCTTGCTGCCTTCAGATTCAGCCCTCCTTGGATTAGATGGGTAATGAGCCTTATTTCCTCCGCCTTCTTCTCTGTCCTTGCCAATGGCTTCCCCTCTAATCCTTTCTCCCCATCTCGAGGCATTCGTCAGGGCGATCCCCTGTCCCCTTCTTATTTGTGCTTATGGCGGAGGGACTTGGTCGCTCTATCAAGCATGCTATTCATTCACATAGGCTCCGTGGCATTGCTGTCCATGACTCGCCTGCTGTTACCCATCAGCAATTCGTGGATGATAACATGCTCTTTGGGCATCCTTCTGCTCAAGAAGCCTCCACTTTTAAAGGATTGATGGACCTGTTTGCGGAAGCCTCTGGGATGACTGTTAATGCCTCCAAGTCGCAAATTTTATTTTTCAACACCTCCCTTCCTATTCAGCACCGCATTGCCAGAATCCTTGGTTTTTCCATCACCAAATTGCCTGTTAAATATCTAGGTGCTCCCGTGATTGATTCGGCCCTCAAGCACTCTTCATGGAGAACCCTCCTAGACAAGCTCGAAGCCAGATTGTCCTCCTGGACTTTTCGACCCCTTAACCTCCCCAGCAGACTCATTCTGGTCAAATCTGTCCTGCAATCCATGCCTCTATACCTTTTCTCTGTTTTAGCGGACCCAAATGGGTCCTCAAGAAAATCAGGTCTCTTCAGTGCAACTTCCTATGGGGAGCTTTAGGATAGAACAGAAAATGGGCCCTGGTCAAGTGGACCACGATCTGCAAGCCAAAGATCGTCAGGGGTTTGGGACTCCGGGATCCTCAGCATAGCAATGCAATAATGGGGGCTAAGATTTGGTGGCAGTGGATTTCTACCCCTTCTACCCCCTGGGCGAGACTTTGGACGACCAAATATGCAAACCATCGGCCCTCTACAGAGCTCATTAGACTGACCATCACTGAAGCTGGTTCGCTGATCTGGAATGCTGCCAAACAGCACCGGCTCCTTATTCAAGAGCATAGTTTCTGGGAAGTTTGCAATGGACGCACTGCTCGCTTCTGGACAGACTCTTGGCAACAACAACCCAATTTACTGTCCATCATCAAGCTGCCCCTCCAGCTTGACATGATTGCTCCTCTAGAGGCCATGGTGCACCACTTTTGGGAAGGAAACCTTGAGCAAGGTTTCAGGCATTGAAAATCGGCAACTCACTGTCTGAACCACCAACAGGTACAGGCTCAGCCCGATTTGGAAGCAGAATTAATTAGCAGGAAAATTAGATTCTCCGATAAGCAGGACATCCTTCGCTGGGGGTATAACTCTAAAGGCAAGTTCACCACTCAGGAAGCCTATGCTCTGATGACCCAGTCTCACGATCCCATTAATCCTTACTGGAAGGAGCTATGGTCTGCTCAACTATGGCCGAAGGTAAACACTTTCTTATGGCTTCTCTGTCATAAAAAAGTTCTTACCTGGGATAATCTAATGAAAAGAGGCTTCACTGGGCCTTCCCGCTGCCCCAATTGTCATAGCTAGGAAGAAACCACCCATCATCTCATGATAACATGCACTTTGGCTAATTTTTTTTGGGAGAACATTACCACCAAGTGCCCGAGGGATGGTCGCAACTCGAGGGACTTGAACCACATCACTCGCAACTGGCCCATTGCGCCTTTCAAATGCCATCTTCTAAACTCTCTTTGGAGGATCATCCCAGGGCTCACCTTGTGGAGTCTCTGGAAGGAGAGGAACAGGCGCATCTTCAAAAATCAGTCCACTCCACCGGACATACTTTTGGAGTATTTTTTGTCGTAACCTTCAGGAAACGCTGGCTCTTCAAAAATTGCAGCAGGAAGACCTCCCGACTCTACCTCTTGAGAAACAAATTTGGAATAACTGGCAGCTTGAGATTCGTCTTGATCCTGAGCGTTTTGGCTCTAGGGGGCCACAGAAAGAAAGTCATGACACTTGGGTCCCCCCCCCAAGCTGGCTGCGTGAAGCTTAATTTTGACGGAGCCTCCAAAGGCAATCCGGGGGAGGCAGGCTTTGGCAGAATCTTCCGTGACCATAAAGGCAACCCGCTGCTTATTTTCTTCGGATCTATCGGGTGGGATACCAATAACTCTGCTGAGATGGAAGGTCTTTGGCAAGGCATGCTACTTGCCCAGCTCCACAAATTCTTCCCTATTGAGATAGAGGGAGACTCTCAAATTCTTATCAATATGGTTAGCAGGCTTCTCTCTGGCTCCCCTCCATCTCAAATTGCTGACAGCTGGAAAATAATGGCTCGCTTGGAGCTCATTGCTGGGTGGTTGCAAGAGAATAGAGCCATACTTCTCAAACATACAAAAAGATCCGGCAACAAAGTGGCAGACCTTCTGGCTAACAAAGGTGTGTTGTGTGCTCTACCTCTTTCAACAGGGCCCCTCTCTAGTCTCCATGACAGAAAGCTCATTCAGGATTGCACTATGCTGGTGCACCACGACTGCAACTTCCCGGATGCGGGTGGTTACTAAGGATTTGATAGTGATGAACCTGCGAGCAGGTGCGTGGCTTGCCCACTTGGCCACCCGAGGTTCACATTTACTCTCCCTGGGTTCATTAAATCTTGCAGGTCATCACCCTACGCGACATTTATGCCAGTGGGGAGGTCGAGACACCACCTGTTTCAAAATGACCGGTTCTGGTCCTCCGCCCCTGCATTCGAATGTGGTTTTGGTTTTTCTGGTTTGGATGTGTGTTGGATTGCAGGTCTTCATGTCACCGCAGCTCTTTCCCGTGGGCTTTAATTGCTCTCCTGAGGCTGAAGTTTGCAGTCGCCGCACTGCTTTGGGTAAGCGCTGCCCTCTGGGCTGTTGCATTAGTTTTTCCTCTGGTTTTCATTACTCCCACAGTCCTTTTTGCGCTCTGCACCTTGCTTCGCCATCTGACTGGTTTGTTTCGCTTCCCCCGCCTATGCCGCCCGAATTCTTCGCCTTCTCTCATCACTCCACTCCTGTCATGCCTCGCGTTAGGCACCGCCTACGTTGTCGTAGGGGAATTTCTCACCCTAGCTCCTCCAGACGTGGCCGCTCCCCTTCCTCTGATTCCCTTTCATCCTCGCATTGTCTCAGTGATAGCCCTCCTCCCTCGCGCATTCTTCGCCACAGGGATCGTGTGCATCGTTCTCCTCCCTCCTCGCGGCATTGTGCCACTGCCTCTCAGCATTCCCCAAACCCCCTGCCTGCGATCTCTTCTCCTGCTCGCAACCCGTCCATTGCCATCTTCCACTTTCAATGTAACTCCTCTCGCCCCTTGGTTATTGCCACAATCTCGGTCTCCTTCAAGGAAATCTCTGAAGCTGCCCCTGACCCCCTTCCCTCTGCGTCTCCTGGCATTTCGCTGGCCCCTCCTGCCGGTCAGCATGCTTCTCAGGTGATGGACATTGGTTCCTCTCAGTAAGAGGTTGATGGTGGCTCGAGTCTCCTCCAGAACCTGGCTCTGCTGGCTGATGGTTGCGTTGCAAAAGCCACCACCAGTCAAAATGTCCCAGTCCTCGACGACGATGGAGATGGCTGGTGCAGAAATGTGGAGGAATCTCCCTCAGGTGACTATGGGCTCTAGCGCTTCTGTTTGTGCTCCGGTCTCTATGTCTTATTTTTGTGACATTTTGTTAGGTTTGAATGCTATAATTCACAGTCTGTTCAAGATGATGTCCTATGTTGAGTCTGCTCAAACTCATGGTGTAAGCCGGTTTCCCCGCGCGGGCGGCTCTATTTTCAGCTCAATTTTGGTATGTAACAGCTAGTTTCCTCTCCTGAGGCAACTTTCTAACATTTATCGGACCGGTTTCCCCCAGTGGGCGGTTCATTTTTTAGATATTTTGCTGACTGTGTGGCGCTCTTGACGCCCTGATATCTATGTATTATATGTTTTATTAATAGAGTTAAGTTTACCTAGAAAAACAAAAAAACCATTTGTGTGAGATTTCATGAGTAGATATAAGCCATGTTATTATGAGATAAAGCTAGTGAAATCTCAACCATTTATTTAATACTAAAAAATAACTCCAAGCCCAACTCTCATAGACCAAACCCAATAACATAATTATTTTATATTTTAAATGATTTTAAAATAATTTAATATTTTATATTATTTTCGTATTAATTAATATTATTATTATTAACAAAAATATATAATTAATAATTTTATTTAAATTGAAAAATATAATATAATATTATTATTATCAATATTATTAACCATAATAATATTACATTATTATTAGTGTTGATATTGTTAATAATAAATTCATATTAATATTATTCAAATTTTATATATTTATCAATATTATTAATAAATGTTAATTTTATTATTACTAGCCTTACTACTAGTATAATCACATTGTTGATAAACTAAGCATTTTAAGCACTAACTAGTTTATCAAATGTGGAAAATGAAGTACATGAAGCCATATTAATGATTATAATATTAGGTTTATAATATATGGTGCAATCTTATGGTGTGTAAGATTAAGTTAATTTTTAGGGTTTATAATATTGAGTTTAATATTAAAGTTTATAATAATATCTTTTAATATTATTCTTTTATTTAATTGAGACTTATTTATTTAGTTTAATATTTAACTTATCTTTACTTATATTAAAACACTAGTATTAAAATGCTATACTAAAATGCTATTTCTAAAAGGAAATAATAATATGTTAATAATATGTTAATAAATATTATAATTATAATTATAATATAATTCTACTAATTATTTATCGGAGAAAAATATCTTGGGAGTTTGATGTGAAGGAAATCCATCATATTCACTTATTAATAAATCCTAACCATATCTTAGGAGATCGACTTGAAGAAAGCACATTATATTAACTTATTAACAAAGCCTAACCTCCACAACCTCTAAGAGAATTAACTCACCAATTAACATGGTTCTTTAGCTATGAGAACTTGACTAATTAAACTAAACATCTAGAATATAATTATATTAGTTGTTATGATTATAATATATTATAATTATAATTACGATATAATAATATTAGAACTGTTTACTATAATATATATTAATTAATTTTAATAATAAATGTTTATCTATAATTTATATGTTTCTATTACAATATATTAAAGTTTAATATTAACATTTGAAAATTATTAATTTAATTGAATACCTAACTTATCATTATATTATAATGATAAGTTAGGTGTTCAATATATTATAATGTTAATATTAAACTTTCTACTAAAACTCTAATACTAAAATCCAATACTAATACTCAATACAAAGACCCAATACTAATACTATAATTATTATAATTCTATATTATAATATAATTATATTAATTTGTTTTTATCATGTCAACAAATCTATCTCAGCCAATCTACCTCAACAAATTTACTTGAATGGTCATCTTTTTTCAGCTTATTAAAAAAGTCTAAAGAGAATTGACTCATCTTCCATTAAAGTGCTTTAAGAATGACAACTAGACCAATTAAACTAACTATCAAAGCTATAGTTATAATAATTACTATAATTATAATAATAATATAATAATATTAACCATTTATAATTATATTACAAAATATGCAGTTATATAATTCATTTGATGGTCACCGACAATGCAACTTCGTGAACCTTCACGGGGAAAATGCGCTGATTTATTTAAGGAATGAAGCTTTAGCCTGAGTCATGCCGCGATACATTGAATAGGCAAAAAAATAATTATAAGTCCAATTGAAAAATAAATAAATCAGGGATATACATCGATTCCCAAATTAGAAGAGAAACCGCTTCATTATCTGCAAACCAATCCGCACACATATTGAACTCGATTTCCATACGAGAAAATCGATACCGTGGACTCGCTTTCTTCCCAAAATAAACATATACGTGTCGCCCAACTATTATTCATTTTACGTCCACAAAAAGAAAATACGGAGACCAGAGTGCAGGCCACCACCTATATAAGCGACTCTCAACCTAGTTAGAGATGCACACTTCTCCGCGAGACTGAGTTTCTTCACCGATCATGGGGTCGGCTGAGATTCCTACAATATCCATTGTGCTTGGTTTTTTCTTAACCTACTTGGCTTTGGCCACTGCCACTAATGAGGCATCTCAAAAGAAGTCTTCTGGATCTTTCGTCGTTACTGGAAATGTGTTCTGTGATACATGCTTAGAGGGCACACCTTCTGAAAGAAGCTACGTCATATCTGGTATCATTTCATGTCTTTTTTATATTTATTTTCTTGTCTAAATAGACAGCAGATGATATATATATATATATATAGAGGTGTGTCTTGCATAACTGCTTTGTGCTTTTGATGGACGAACAGATTCTTCGGTAGCTGTGGAATGCCGCCTCAACAGAAAAGGCTTGACCGTATCTGTTAAAGGAGAAACAGATGAGAATGGAGAATTCAAGGTGGAGCTTCCTTCCAACATTTTTCAGTCTGCTGATCAATTGAGCAAATGTTCGGTGAAGGCGGTTAAAAGCCCTGACAACGCCTGCAGGATTCCCTCAAAGTCTGCACCATCAAGCCTCACGCTACAGTCGAAATCCAACGGAGTTGTGACGTACAATGCAGGGTTTTTAAGCTATCACCATCAAACCGTACCCGCATCGTGTTACAAGAAAGATTTCGTGAGAATGATGAGGGGACGAGCAGTGGCTGAGAGTTTCGATGAAGCGGGCCAACAGACGACCATAGAACCTAACTTCGATCTTCCACCACTACCTATCAGTCTTCCACCACTACCGATCAATCTGCCACCACTACCAATCAATCTTCCACCGCTACCGTTCCACCTTCCACCACTGCCACCGGGCATTTTCCCACCACTACCGTTCCACCTTCCACCACTGCCACCGGGCATTTTCCCACCATTTCCATGGTCGCCCGGTCCTGAGGGTCCTCCGTCCGGTTTCCCACCAAATCCAGAACCGTCTACTCCAGGCTTTTCACCAAATCCACCGTCCACTCCAGGCCTTCCTCCTCTCCCCGACACTCCTCCTGGGCCTCCGTCCGGTTTCCCACCAAATCCAGAACCGTCTACTCCAGGCTTTTCACCAAATCCACCGTCCACTCCAGGCCTTCCTCCTCTTCCCGACACTCCTCCTGGGTCTCCGTCCGGTTTTCAACCAAATCCAGAACCGTCTATTCCACAGCCCTTCAACCCTCCTTTTGGCACAACGCCACCTCTGCCCAGCGACGCTCCTTTTGGCGCCCCACCACCTCTATGATCAGCTGGCGGCCCACTTCCCAGTAGTCAATAGAAACTCGGATTGATATTTTCGGGTCTCAGCAGCTGTGTATAGTTATCGTTTTTCGAGTCTTCGCAATTCTGTTTGATTTAAAGTTGATCTTTTTCGGTTATGGGCAGTCGTATTTAATAAAAGTTGTTTTGAGTGCTCGGTAGGGTTCACGGTGTCTTGCATAAATAAAGCCGGTCCTCATTGTGCACCTTCATTGTTATCACTGATTTGAACTGGGGATAGAATCATTCATTTTTGTTAAAATAAAATAGGGTATTCTAAACATTCGATTCTTGGCTCGGCAAATTGAATACGACTTCTAATTCGTTTTTCCATACACAAAAGCTATTTCATAATACGAAGAATATAATCACTTCCACTAAAGAGACTTCAATATGAATTATGATGTTTGGTCTCAATCGTAAACCAACAAAAGTTGTATTCTATGAGTTGTATTTTATGTTTATGTTTCTTTTTCACAGTCAGGATTAAATATTTCAAGGTGTAAATATTTTTTTAAGTTTTATATTTGATATATATATATATTTTTTTTTTTTTTTTTTTTCACAGAAAAAAATCGAACCTTCTATTAAAAAAGAGGGTTACATAGCATATGCGTTGCATTTCTTTCCCTTTTCCAGAGAAAAACTTACCCAGCTGTGTGTTTGTTTGTTGTTTTTAAACAAGGACCACCCAGCAGCTCTGTCCACAAAAGCTGACACAAAAAACCAAAATCTGGTGTAAGCAATCCCCGGCTTCCATTAAGTAAAAACGCTGAAACAAGATTTGCTCACCACCACGACTGTCCAAATACCAGCTAGTAAATACTGTGCTGGTTGAAAGTGCTGTTTTGACAAAAATATACTTTTTAAGTTTTATATTTGATACTATATAGACTTTAATATGAATTATGATGTTTGGCCTCAATTATAAAGAAACAAAAATTGTTATTCTATGTTTAAGTTTTTTTATGCAGAGAAAGAAGGTGCAAATATCTAGATAAATTTAAAATTAAATTAAAAAAACACTCAAACTATTGACAACTAAAATAAATTATCTTTTACTAAAGGTCCATCAAGGGAAGCATGAATGGTTGGGACTAATGTTGTTAATGTCACCAACCCTGGTTTGAATCGTAATTGAAGCTATTGGATATGGTTTATAAGTTATTTTATTAGTCCAAGGGGGGGTTGTGTTGGAAACAATGCTATGCATTTTTTAGTGGTGTGGATTATAGTGTGTTATAGTCCTCAATTTCCCCTTGAAACAAAAAAGTAAAACAAAATGTCCTTTCATACTTTTGTCATTTCTGTTAGCTTTTATGCATGCTTATTTTGTGATTGGAACATCTATCAAGATTGCAGAAGAGGATAAAATGAACCCAAAAGTGCTTTATACTTTATAACATAAAAATTAAAAGGAATATTCCCTATCCTATTGATTTGAGATATACCGGGATAAAATGATAGAGGCGAAAGAAAATGAAGAAAACATACACATAAATATAGAAAGGAGCATAGTAATATACTAAAACCAAAACTTACATTAATGTGTAAAATAGTAGAATACTATAGAAAAGAAACTAGCTAGATGGTGATAATGTATCTCTAGAAAGAGACATTTTAGTTATTTTTAATCACAAAATGCTATCACTAGAGGAAGAAAGAATGGCCTTTTGGAATAAATAAGGAACCTAAACTTTCAAACCATAACTCTAAAAGGAATAGTAATAAAAAATTTGTAGGCTCTCAAGTTGTTAGTTGATATATTGACTTACCAAGGTTGTAGCTTTTGCATAAAATATCTATTTGGGGTGCATAGTGGCTCATTAGAAAGATTTAACAAAGTTATATAATTTGACAAAATGGTGTGCTGTGTTAAACAAAAGCCCAAAGTCCTTGAATTTCTAAAAAATAATAGTTTACGGATTTAAAATTATCCTATAATTTCGCTTGACAAAAAAACATAAAAAAAATCCAAGAAAAAGAACTACGTTGATTTAATGGAATAGGTAGATGGGAACTAATATCCTCCTACATAAATCCTTACCCCTTGGGAAGAAATTTCCTCCATTGCATGAAGTTCCCATAAGAGATGGGGAAAATGTTCCTAAATTTGAAGCTCGATAAGCCACTTTCCTTAGTAAAGAATTATTTTTGCTTTAACATATTCTCTACTAGTGAGTGTCTAATGTTCGATTCATTTTAGCTTTCTCATGTATTTAGGATTAATTTTAGTAGGGGAAAAGTGCTCATCTACGTCCAAATTTTCTAGAAAATAGGGAATATGATTGAAATAGCTCAAATTTAAACATTGGGTGGAGGTTTAGAGGGGGGTTTATCAAGGAGGATCCAGAAATACAAGTGGCCTTCGAAATAGCTCAGAAATCATAGTCATCATATGAATTAAAACTGGGACCCGATCATAGTGCTCACCACCCTGATTTTGATGGTGTAAACGAAACTGAAATCTGAGTTTGTATGCTTAAGCTATAACTGATCAAATTTTGGGTCAAATTTGGCCAAGTGGCACACTTAATGAGGCAAAAAAATTTCAGTGACATGACAGACAGAATTCAACCAACGTAACAAGCGAATTTGTCTCCTAGTTAATTTTCCCAATGAGCCTTATTTTTTGGCCGAAAAAAATTGAGCTAATATCTTATATATATATACAACGGTAGCAACCTTCCACCCCCGGTACCCACGAACAAGAGTCATATTATATTAAAATAATAAATATTACGGGTGGGCAGGCCACCCCCAGTGGACCTTCCCAACTCAAACCACATTTTTGTATTAAGATATAGCAAATTTCACTTACCAACTTGTCCCCATGCTCAACTCGGTGGAAGTGGCAAGTGAGGGTCCCCCTAAAAGTTCATACCACTATATGGATAGTTGTCTTCGTACATAGTCATATGATCCCAATGTATAAAGAACTCGGGTTGGAACACCTGTCCGACTCCCCCGTGTCCTCCTCTCTACAACATATGCCCCTCGCGACGCATCCTGGACCCTGTGGGACCCCATCTTAGATATAACCATGAGGCTGAACTGTGGGGATATTATCAAAGAAGAATGAGCACAAATCCATACCTAAAGCACAATCATGATTCACTTGTCGCTTTTAAAGCGACAACTGTATTTTCACTGAATTCAACATCATTTGGGCCCACCCATAGTATGTCCCACTCAAAACACTCTCTACAAACATCATCTTCCCCCCAGTGATGTGATGGAATGCGCAGTTACCCAGGATCCACAATACTGTTGTGCTGACAACCTATGTCTCTAACCTTTCTAGATCACCGATCGGAATGGTCGTACCCTTAGCACGAACATCCAGTCTATAGTGGCGCTCCATGAAAACTGATATGTTCCACCCATGTAGTAACATTGGACGCATATTTTCTGTTAGCACAGTTTCTTGCTAAGTCATGACATCATTCCCTAGATTTATTTTACGATTAAAGTTCAAAACTCCTTTTTTATGCTATGGGTCGCTTTATTAAATTTCTATTATTTATCTCTTTTCTGATTTAAAACCATTAATGGGACCTACTTCATCGTAAATCACAAATTCTTGGTGCATTCACTTACTCTTTCCTCCTTAAATCCCCAATTACGATAATAGTGGGACCCTCCTACTGTCACATCATAATACACTATCGTATCACTTTGTGGACCCACCTTACATTACTTCACAATCACCATTTCATAATTCTTTTGTTACCATCTACTGTCGCTTCCAAAAAACCCTTATTTGCAATAACAGTAGGACCCATTTCTCTGCCATGTCACTTCACTTAACAGATATCGTAAATCGTATTGCTAACCATCCATGTTTCCCCTCAGATTGTGAAATGTGATACTCCTCAGATTGTGAAATGCGATAAGATACGATCCCTGATTTTTTAAAACCCCTCCATCTTGCGATTGCGATATATTGCATTGCAATTCCGCCACTTTGTTATCACTTTATGTTTCTCGCTCTTATAAACCCCTAATGCGATTGGTAGGAGACACCTTACTACCACGTCAGTTACCATGCAACTGCAAATCGTAAATCATTTTTTTTTTCCTTATGTCCTCCACTCCTAAACTCATGATGAGAGATGGTTTAATTCAGTGACAAATTAGATGGTTATGAATATACACATCACCAACTAACGATTATTAGGCCTTATTAAAGTTTTGAAGTACAAAAACCACCTGGAGAAAATGAAAGAGTAGCAGTGAAGATTTTGATGGGAAAAACACTTAGTATAAAGGATGATTAGCTGTCAGATCATCAACCCTAGACACATCATCAACTAGGCTAGCACATTGCAAAATTCAAGGGGGGTAACCGTAATGTCAGTTAGTTGTTATTTGGTTAATTCATGGTAATTTTTGCCTCAAACACATGATATTTTCGGTACATATCAGCAACCAGGTGCATCATGACATCACACTCAGCATTCTAGCCTAGAATTCTTCTCTTCTCCTTTCTCCATCTGTCCTTTCTGGTATATTTCGAGGAGATAAGGATGTAATGTCTTTTAACAGATGTGTTATGTTAGAATTATTGTTTCCTTCTTTTTCGAAGAGATGGAGTTGGTTCCTCTCTTGCTATATATAGTACCTGTAAATACTATAACAGTGTTGGATGTTAGTCTACCTGAAGACTGAAATTAATAGTAAAAACTTTTTTCCTTCATGCTAGAGGAATTTGTGATTCAAGGAACATCTAATGTGTGGTGTGTATCTTTTCTTTGTTAATTTCTTCTAAAATATAAGTTTCAGCAACTAGTGAAATGTGAGTGAGAATTTGTTAAAGGATTTAACAATAAATTATCTACTTTTAGTTTTCTACAAGTTATATGTTTGTAATAGAACATGCCAGTTAACTTTATACATGTAATCTATTTTCTAGTGTTGTTTGTTTAGCATAAAAAAAAGTTTGTGTTAAAGGCCATAATCATATTTGTGTGACTGATTTAGGCTAGGAATATTTCCTGAAACAGGTACAAGTTATTTATATTTCTTTCATTTGTGTACTCTTCACCCTATACTACCTTTTACCCACACAGTTTATACTTGCAACAACTTGCCAAATGCATGAATGTATTAAACAAGATAAAATAATTTCAAAATATATGAGAAATCCATCCCACCAATAAAACAACCACTTTGAAATTTGAAATGAACTATGATGTGTAAGGATTAATCCTTAAGAAGTCAAGGAAGGACTTCTTACGCTAACATCTTTGGCATCGTTTCTAGGGAAGCTAATTGAAGTTTATCCTTGGGTGAATGACAAAGTCATAAGTCTAGTTCTGAGGTGTACAGTTCCAACTCTTTTTTTAGACTACTTTACACATGGTGACTCCATGACAAAGAATCTAGTGGCAGCTCCATAGTTTTAGAATGTCAAAGTCGTTGTTGTCATCTTAGCTTAAAGGTTTTCTCCTTTAATTTTTTCGGAAATTCATGGTTTTCCTAATCTGGTGCCTTCTATAGATGAATGGAAACATCGTTTTTTAATATTTCAAGGAGATGAAGATGAACATCTCGCTAAGTACCTGATCGCATTTCAAGATATTATGCACTTACTAGATGTGTTTCATGAATATGTCCTCATGAAAATATTTGTGTTTTCCCTTGATGGAGATGCGAAAATGGTTCTGGTCCTTACCTACTAGTAATATTTCTTCTTTAAGGGAATTTCATGAAATGTTTCATTGTTATTGTAAAGGACTATATTCATCTGAGTTGTTGCTCGATATCTGTTGCAAATAATTTGAGTGTTATGTTGAGAATGATAAAGTAGATTCTTCTAGCGGTGTTATGGAAAAAGTTTATGAAGAGTTTGAAAAAGGTATGGATCCAGATCAGATTCATACGAATCCAATTCTTCTTAGTACTCAGGATGAAGAATCTGATGAGCATGTTTTTCTTCCTTAGGAGCCTAATATATTGCTTCCATTTAGTTCTGGTGGTTTAAGTGCCTCTAATGAGTTTTTGGTTCAAGAAAGTAATCAACAACTTAAAGAAGGTTTTGTTTCACTTAAATGTAATGAAACATATGCAGTTAATGAGTTGTTGCAAGGAGGACAAGAGCAGCCCAATTTTATTGACGTAGCAGATTTAAAACAACAACTTGGTTTTTGGATGAGCTAGACATTCCTCATATGTTTGATGATCTACTTGCTGATTGGATGGATTCATTTTTAGTGGCAGTCTCCAATATAAAAGCAGTTGAAATGAAACAAATGATTTATAACAGTAAGTACAATTTTCAAGTTTGTTTCTTGCTGCATATTATATATCCTTTTCGGGTCTTTTCAAATAATTGCATGGAAGAGTTTCTCTTTACTTTTGAAATGATTTTATGGTTGCATTTGAAATCAAGTTATACTTGATTAGGTAATATTTCAGTTTATTAAAAGTAGGGGGATCAATAAGCTCTCCACTCAAGCATTTCTTTTCATCTTTAGATTGCAGTTTGATTTCCGTATTTCACTCATGTCGAAATAAGTTGCAGAAGATTGAAATCTAGCTTATGAATCCATTACCCAATGGTTACACATGGTGGTCTTTTTGAGTTAATGAGCAAAATTTCTGGTTGGATAAATAAGGGTTGGATAAGGCACTGAAATTACACAAGATTCATAAAGCCTCATAGGGAGAGCTCTATCCCATGTGGATCGAATGTTAGCACAGTTTCTTGCTAAGCCATGAGTTGATTCCCTAATTTTATTTTAGGATTAAAGTTAAAAACTCCTTTGTTACGCTTTCAGCTTCTTTATTACATTTCTATTATTGACCTATTTTCCGCCTTAAAACCATTAATGGGAGCTACTTCATCGCAAATTGCAAATTATCGATGCATTCACTTTCTTCTGCCTCCTTAAATCCATGATTGTGACATCAGTGGGACCCGTCTACTGCCACATAATATTGTACTATCGCATTGCTTTGTGGACCCACCTTACCTTACTTAGAAATGG
Source organism: Pinus albicaulis (assembly GCA_034641835.2). NCBI lineage: Eukaryota > Viridiplantae > Streptophyta > Pinopsida > Pinales > Pinaceae > Pinus > Pinus albicaulis. Next base: position 916,499,648 of record CM076572.1, on the reverse strand, counting down.
CCATTTCACAATTTCTTTCTAGCCATCAGTTTTCGCTTCCAAAAAACCCTCGATTGTGATAACACTAGGACCCATTTCCCTACCACGTCACTTCACTTATCGCATATCATAAATCCTATTTCTAACCATCCATGTTTCCCCCTCCGATTACGATATGTGATACTCCTCTTATTGCGAAATGTGATAAGCTTTGATCCTCGATTTTTGATAACAACTTCGTCTTGCAATTGTGATATATCACATTGAAATTCCGCCACTTTGTTATCGCTTTATGTTGCCCGCTCATAAAAACCCCAGTGTAATTGGTAGGACCCACCTTACTGCCACATCACTTACCGTGCAATCGGAAATCACAAATCTTTTTTTTTTTGCTTTATGACCTCTTCTCCTAAACTATCGATGTGCGATGGTTTAATGTAGTGACTGATTAGATGGTTACACATATGCACGCTTCCAACTGAATATTATCCAGGTACAACAAACACTTGGATAAAATCAAAGAGTATCAGTGAATATTCTGATGGGCAGAACACTTAGAAAAGAGAATGATTAGCTACCAAATCACTAACCCTGGACACATCATTAACTAGGCCAACACATTGCCAAAATTCAAGGATCAGACCCTTAATGTCAGTTAGATGTTATTTGGTTTAGTAATGGTCATTGACGCCTTACGCATATGATCTTTTTTATATATATCAGCAAGCAGGGGGCTATATGGTTATTAAAGACCCAAGCCAAAAGGAGAAAATTTAGTAGAAAAAGGAGCAGCATGACAACACACTTAGCATTCCAACCCAAAATTCTTCTCTTCTTCTTTCTCCATCTTTCCTTTATGTTATATTTGGTGGAGATAAGGAAGTAATGTCTTTTGACACATGTGTTATGTTAGAATTAATGTTTCCTTATTTTTAGAAGAGATGGAGTTGATTCCTCTCTTGCTATATATAGCACTTCTAAATGCTATAACATTGTTCGATGTTAGTTTACTTGAAGACTAAAAATAATAGAAACAACCTTTTTGCTTCATGCTGGAGGATTTTGTTATTCAAGGAACATCTAATGTGTGGTGTGTATCTTTTCTTTGTTAATTTCTTCGAAAATATAAATTGCAGTGACTAGTGAAGTGCGAGTGAGAAGTTGTTAAAGGATTTAACAATAAATTATCTACTTTCAGTTTTCTGCAAGTTATATGTTTTTAATAGGACATGTTAGTGAAGGTTTCATAAATTATTTGTGGAATACTTTATAGATGAAATCTATTTTCTAGTGTTATTTTCTTAACATGAACAGAGTTTGTGTTAAAGGCCATAATCATAGTCGTGTGGCTGATTTAGGATAGGAATATTCCTTGAAATAGGTACCATTTATTCATGTTTCTTCCATTTGTGTTCTCTGCTCCCTATACTACCTTTTACACACACAATTTATACTTTCTACAACTTTCTAAATTCATGAATGTGTTAAAGAAGATAAAACCATTTTAAATAATTGAGAAAGCCATCCCACCACTCAAACAACCCCTTTAAAATTTGAAATGAACTATGATATGTAAGGCTTACTCCTTAAGCATTCAAGGAGTGACTTATTATGCTAAAATTTCCCTGAACCCGTAGTGGCGGGAGTCCAATCAAGAAGTATATGTCTTGGATGGTTAGCTTGATCCTATGCCCTTGCAACACAAAGACCTCCTGTTCTAGATCCCAATAGCTAACTACCCTTGATAGTAAGGGTTCACCCACCCTCATTAATGGGTTTTCAACCAACTTGAGAACCCCATATCTCGCAAGTGCTCATTGTACCACCTAATCCCCCTATATCTCGGCACGAAGTGCAACCAAATACCTCTCTCACTAGTTGATCCTGAAATATTCCATACCTACATGACTCCATCATGTTTGTCATTTAAAAAGATATAAACTGAAACCATCAAGTCCTAGCCCTTAGCCATAAAACAACTGAAATCTCACCTTTATTCCAACTCGCACTTTTCATCCCTTTCAGTTGCGAGCTCACAGTTTTCCCTTCTGCAAAATGCGAGCTAGGCCGCAATGCATGCTCCAAAAGGTGGGCGCTGACCATGAGGAGAGCTAGGGGTTTTTTACTGAGCCCCGAGAACATAATCTGAAATACTAAGCCGCTAAAAATTAAAAGTAATGTTAGGCCACATACCTAAAACTGATGGATCCTAATTCCAATGGTCGGTTTGTCTGTTATGATCGCCACAAGATTTAGGGCCTTATCCTCCTCTCCAAATTCACCACACCTCCACTAGAAAATGAATCAAATTAGAGGAAATCATCGTATTAAAAGAAAAGCCCTAAATTTTATTTCTCCAATTGCGACCAAACAGTACCTTAGTTTCACAAACCTTCAGCACCATTGGAAATCTCTCACCGAGCACTACAATGGGTGTCCTTTCACAAAGAAGCCATTTTTCCAACCATGGAAACTTTTCCACCTCTGAAAATTGGATTTCTTCACATACGCTGCTTGTACATGGGGCACTACTTTCCCTTTATACTTGTTAATGCTTCTGTCAATTTTCTTCATCATTATGTAGAAATTTTGAATAACTGATATATTATTCACCAAGATTATCCTGATCACACACTATTTTATCTTCATGCACAATACAGAATCTCTTCTACCATTGATCATTAATTTGCAAAAATAAAATCAATTTCATGCGCACATTAAAACCATGAACATTCACACATATGAACACAATATTTCATGGGAAAGATTAAAGCTGAAAACCCCAAAATATTTGTATATTATATATCATAGAGATCATGTAAAAATCATTTTACAAAGCTCCTCACAAGCTCTCAGCACAACCTCCAATTGCTACACACTAATCAAGCTAGATCTAGCAAAACACATGCTCCAATCTCTGCCACCTGATAGGCAACCTCTATTGCGTAATCAATGATGTTGGATGGCTCATTAAATAAATTGAACCACCTGGATTGTACTGCGCAATCCTCATGAGCTCCTCCAATCACTGGTAGTTTCAAATATGCAACAGTATAGTCACAACTGATAGTTAACCTGCTCTTTCACCTATCTTTGCACTGGTCTCTACTAAAACTGTCCATGCACTGAAGTTAACTGATGTATTCTTTAGTTGATTAATGAGCTTATAATTAGTGAATTAATTAATAATTAATTCACACCACTCTTCAATAGTGTATTAATCAGTTGGACTAAATAGAACTAGTTCAACTATGTTTAGATTAGTTAAACTGAACACAACTCCATAAACTCCTCAATCAACTCCACCAAACTCTGTCACATGAGTTCTAACTGAAGTCCTCCATGCAATAGCTCCACTTAACCCTCAGGAATAGCGTAATTCCTTCTGTCAGATCTTGTGCCACATCTGTGCACTTAACTGAAGTGCTCTAAGAGAATAATATAATGTTTATATTCCAAATATTATTAAGAGCTAATAATATTCGACATATCTATTTTTAGACTGGCAATCTAAAAATAGATTCCGCCCAATATGTCTAAAAATAGAAGTCCATATATTTTTCCAACTTGACCGACCATCCACAAATAGCATCCTGCAACTCATAGAACATGATCCATATGTCTAAAAATAGACATGTCTAAAAATAGACTTTACGCCAAAAATAGGCTGCGGACCCACTTAGTGAAGGCGACTCTTTTCACTAAGCTCATCATCTTGTTGAATCTCAACACTCCCTCTCAACAAGATAGGGATTATCTGCCACCCCGATCCTGTCTCTATGGTATTCGAATTTGCTCTTGGTGAGCGCCTTCGTCAAGATATCAGCATCCTGATCCTCCGTGGGAATGTATGAAAGTAACATGATCTTCCGCTGCACATAATCTCTGATATGATGATACCGGATATCAATGTGTTTAGATCTATCATGAAATACTGGATTAACCGAGAGTTTGATGCAACTCTGATTATCACAATATATCACAGTAGGATCTAAGTGTGAACCGAACAACCCGACCGGGATCTTCCTCATCCATATAGCCTCGCATGCAGCCAAACTCGCTGCCATATACTCGGCCTCTTCTGAACTGAGTGCCACGTATCTCTGCTTCCTGTTGTACCAAGAAACTGTTGTCGACCCGATACTGAAAATCCCTCCAGATGTGCTCTTTCTGTCCGTTGGGCTCCCTGCCCAATCTGCATCCGTGAAGCCACACAGCTTCACCTCATCCGACTATCTGTACCATAATCCATATCCTGATGTGCCTTTGAGATATCTCAATACATGCTTCCCCGCCTTCCAAAAGAGCTTGAGCGGAAACTTAACGCCTTAAAGCTAGTTAGCGCATAGCATATATGTCGGGTTGTGTATTGACCAGATACATAAGCGACCCCACCAACTGTCGATAAACAGTGGCGTCCACTACCTCCGTCAAAGTAGCATCCTCCTTCCTCCAACCACCAGGAAGAGGAGTATCAACAGGCTTGCAGCCATGCATGTTGAACTTCTCCAGTATCTCCCGGGCATACTTACCCTGAGAAACAAACATTCCACCACTGCGGTGCCAAATTTCCAATCCTAGGAAATAATGAAGGAGGCCCAAGTCCTTCATCTCAAACTCCTTTGCAAGATGAGCCTTGCATGAGTGTATCAACAGTTCATCACCCGTCAAAATCAAATCATCTACATAAAGTACAATGATTAGCAACTTACCCTCCACCACTATCCGGTATAGGTTCGGATCCGCCTCACTCTTGGAGAATCCAACTCTGGTAAAATAACTGTCGATCCGTGTGTACCAAGCACGAGGTGCTTGTTTCAACCCATACAACACTCTTTTGAGCCTACACACATGCGACTCACTGTTGAAGATCTCGAAACCTTCGGGCTGATCTATGTACACCTCCTCCTCAATGACTTCGTTGAGGAACATAGTCTTCACATCCATCTGATGAATGTGCCACCCCATCTGCGCTGAGAGAGCAAGAATCATCTGTATGGAAGAGTACCTTCTAACAGGTGCAAAGGTCTCCTCATGATCGATCCCCTCAATCTGTGAAAAGCCTCAGGCAACAAATCTTTCCTTTTACTTCTCCACAGTCTCGTCAGCTGCCTCCTTCACTTTGTAGATCCATCTCGAACCCATCACTGATTTCCGTTCTGGCCTTGGGACAATCTCCCATGCACTGTTTTTGACAATCGAATCATACTCTTCCACCATGTCATCTACCCATGCAGGATCCTCCACAGCTTCCTCGAAAGAGGATGGCTCTGTCATGATACATTGACTCATGAGAGCCATGTATCCAGTGTACCGATCATGTGACTGTCTCTATCTGTGCTATGATGTAGGTGCTCCTACAATCCTCTCTGCATCTTGAGCCAATCGCTCAGCATCTGTAGTGCGCTTCTGCCTTCTGATGGTTGGCACTACACGAGTGGTCTCTTCCACTACATGAACTAATAGCTCCTCATCTGCATGCAAGTGTGGCTCCCTCTCAAGCACACTTCATGGATTTCTCCTCATGAAATTTGATATCCCATCGCACAACAGTCTTGCGACTGTCTGGAAAATACACACGATAGTTGTGGGGCGTATCAGTGTACCCCACAAATATCCCAACCTCTGCGGTCGGCTCCAGCTTCTTCCTGGCATCCTTTGTCACATGAATGTAAATAGGTGAACCAAAAATCCTCAAATGGGAAATATCAGGCCTCTTACCAGAAAATTCCTCCTCAGGTGTACTCATGCCAAGTATCTTGTCAGGACAATAGTTCTGCACATATACTGCAGTATTGAATGCCTTAGCCCACAAGTGTATGGGAAGGCCCTAATCATGCTACATCGCCCGTGCAGCACCCACGATTGTTTCGTTCTTCTGCTCAGCAACCCCGTTCTGTTGTGGGTTATGAGGTGCTATGAGCTCTCTTTGAATTCCTTCTGCACTACAAAAGTCCTTGAATTTTCCAGAGATGAATTCACCACCATTGTCGCTCCTAAGAGCCTTCACCTGATTCCCCAATTCTTTCTAAACCAGTGCGTTGAACTCACAGAACTTTTAGTATGTCTCGCTCTTCTTATGCATGAAGAAGATCCAACACTTACAAGAAAAATCATCAACAAATATCACATAATACCTGTGTTTTTCTGTCGAAGCTGCTGAGAAAGGTCCACACACGTCTGTGTGAATTCTCTCAAGGATCGTCGTGGCGCAACTATCCTTCTTTTGAAAGGTGGCTTTCACAAATTTTCCCAAGGTACATCCCTTGCACTGATCTAACTGCGCAAGAGTACCCTTAGGAAGCCTAGTATAAATCTACTGTATTATATTCAAAGCTCCATGGTGAAGGTGGCCGAATTTCCGGTGCCACAACTCGCCATCATCTCGGCTCACCACTCCTTCTGCCTTGCCTGCCATTGCTACGCAGCCATCTACCTGCAATTGATAAAGGTTCTTCACTTGAACCCCTATCCTCTGAGTCTCACCAGTTGCCTTACTGTGCAGGAAAGCCTTTCCCTCACTAAAGACAACATTATATCCCTTGTCTTCTAACATCGCCTTAGGGATAATATTCTTCTTCAATCCTGGAACATGCATCAATTCCTTCAATACGAAGGGTTTACAAAACTCCCTCTCAAAGTAAATGGTACTGATACCGGTCGCACTGTATCTACCATCATCACCCATCTCTATGTGCACTCCAAGATCTTTCTCATCTAGATCAGTAAACAAATCTCGATCTCCTGTCATGTGAAAATATGCACCACTATCAAGAAACTACACTAAACCCATCACACTTGAGACCAAGCATGTGATTAGCAAAAAATATAGCTCAAACTGCAAGGCTAAGGCCTCTCTAGTTGGAGATCCAACAACCTTCTTATTTTTCTTCTTCTGTGGACAACTAGTGGCATAATGTCCATGTTGGTGACAGTGAAAGCACTTCACCTTGGACATGTCCTGCTTCTTGCCTTTTGCACTGGATTGAGAAGATTTCTTCCTCTTCCCCTTATTTTCTTTGGTAGCCAAAGCAAAATTCTCTTCATCATAGTTCTTTCATGAAGATTCGTCCCTGGTACTTCACCTTATCTCCTCTTGCACAAGATCTGACCAAAGTCGCTCCAATCCTGGCAATTTCTCCCGACCATTGACAAAGTCCTGATAGGAATGCCAACTCTTCGGAAGCCCAAGGAGAGCCAAGCTCACCAAGTCCTCGTCATCAAAAATAACCTCCACACTTCACAGCTCATCCCTACATTGGATGAACTTCATGAGGTACTTGGGCATACTGTCGCATTTCTCCATTTTTATGTTTCTGAGTTTATCCTTGAGCGCCAACTTCCTCTGGTCGCTCTTGCTTTGGAATAAATCTATCAAATATTTCCACATCAAGAATGGACAAGCCTTACCATGAAGGCTGGTCACTATGTGATCCTTCACACCTTCCAACAGAATCCTTCAACACTTTGTTGTCTTCTTTTTCCATGCGTCAAGTGCGGCAGCATCGCCAGAAGGAGGTTTTGGAATTTCTGCATCTATGAACTCCTTCAACCCGTCGTCAACTAAAATTGCCTCCATCCTGTCCTTCCATGAAATATAATTTGAGCTTCCCTCAAGGGAATACTCCAATTGAAATCCGTTGAAAGACATCTCAACTTCGACACCAAGAAAACACTACTACAAATTCGAATTCCACCAGCACAAAACTCAACTTCTTCAATGTTTTGCAATTGCTCCAATGATCAATATCGCTCTAATACCATGTATAAATTTTGAATAACTGATATATTATTCACCGAGATTCTCCTGATCACACACTATTTTATCTTCATGCAAAATACAGAATCTCTTCTACCATTGATCATTAATTTGCAGAAATAAAATCAATTGCATGCGCACATTAAAACCATAAACATTCACACATATGAACATAGTATTTCATGGGAAAGATTAAATCTGAAAACCCCCAAATATCTATATATTATATGTCATAGAGATCATGTAACAATCATTTTACAAAGCTCCTCACAAGCTCTCAGCACAACCTCCAATTGCTACACACTAATCAAGCTAGATCTAGCAAAACACATGCTCCAATCTTTGCCACCTGATAGCCAGCCTCTATTGTGTAATAAATGTTGTAGGATGGCTCATTAAATAACTTGAACCACCTATATTGTACTGTGCAATCCTCATGGGCTCCTCCAATCACTGGTAGTTGCAAATATGTAACATTATAGTCACAACTGATAGCTAACCTACTCTTTCACCTATCTCTGCACTGGTCTCCACTGAAACTATCCATGCATTGAAGTTAACTGATGTATTATTTATTTGATTAATGAGTTTATAATTAGTGAATTAATTAATAATTAATTCACACCACTCTTCACTAGTGTATTAATCAGTTAGACTAAATACAACTAGTTCAACTATGTTTAGATTAGTTAAACTGAACACAACTCCTTTAACTCCTCAATCAACTCCACCAAACTCTGTCACATGAGTTCTAACTAAAGTATCCATGCAATAGCTCCACTTAACCCCTAGGAATAGCGTAATTCCTTCTGTTAGCTCTTGTTCCACATCTGTGCACTTAACTGAATTGCTCCAAGAGAATAAGATAATGTTTATAGTCCAAATATTATTAAGAGCTAATAATATTCGGCATATCTATTTTTAGACTGGCAATCTAAAAAAAAATTCCACCCACTATGTCTAAAAATAGAAGTCCATATATTTTTTCCAACTTGACCAACCATCCACAAATAGCATATAAAACATGATCCATATGTCTAAAAATAGACATAGTCTAAAAATAGACTTTGCGCCAAAAACAACCTGTGGGCCCACTTAGTGAAGGTGACTCTTTTCACTAAGCTCATCATCTTGTTGCAATCTCAACAAATTTACCATCTTTTTCTCATGTTTTTATGGTCCCCACTGGGCATATTTTGTGTGGCAGCATCATCGAGTCACCCTTCATCAGAGCACCGAAGTTGATCCACCACCACATTCATGGAGTCTGTCTCGAGTCCCTTTGCCTCGTGCTATAGTATTCCATCCATTTTTTCCTTGTCCCTCTCTCGTGTCACACATTTTTTCCTCAAGTCATATTGTCCTCTGTCCCCTTCAAAGTTGAGTTAGTCGCTGCCAAGTCATCCATGCTTTTTGTTCTCTGACAAGAGAAGTCATTCATATGCTACTCAGTATTCCCTATTCCATCATCATCCCTCATGTCATTCCATCAGTAACTTTACTATGATCCCTCATGCCTTAATTGAGGATTCCTCATTTCCTCACATATGGATGAACTCCTTTTTTCGACATCAACACTTTCATTCCAGAAGACAGGTCTTGAGGGCAGTGTGCCTTGGTTCCAGCTTCCATTCATGTTCAGTCCATGAGATCAGGAAAAGGGACTCATCATTTCCCATTGAATTGGTTGTTTCTCATCCTCTCATGTTCATCTCATTATTGCATGATCGAGATTCGTATAATTCATGGTTCATTGATTCAACATATTGTACTAGTGATTCTCAGGTGTGTGTGTTATGTTTCAGACCTCATGAGGGGCTGTCCCTTCATCTATTCCCCCACATGCCTAGATAACCTTAGAGTATGATACAACCTCAAATGAAGCTATGCTGATTTGATGGGTTCAGTTCTAGCCGCTTGAAGAGCCCATATCATTCATGTATCATTCAAATGATTCATTCATTTTTTCAGATCCCTTTCTTGTTTATCAGGGCTTATTTGGTTGTTATTATGTCTTATGTATTCATATATTATTGTATTCAATCCCGACTCATGTTTTTCTAGGCGTAGTATGTATGTGGGACCCATTATATTTTTTTCTAGCCCATTTTATGCCAGCATGTCATGTACCATTTATCATGTACTTTATTGCTTAGTTTCATTTTGATAGGTGCACCATTATTCTTTTTACTTTGTCATATTGTTGGGCATAAGTATGCCTCCCCCACCTCACTGATCACATCTACCCAAACATTAAATTAGACTTATATCACTTGTAGGTCCCATCCACTTGGTTATTGTCCTATCTTACTTCACTCCGTCAATGTATCTCTCTCTCTCTCCGACTCCCCTTCGGTGTCTAGTGATTGTGTTCTTAGAATGTACTTTGGTTATATGATTAGCTCCTAATGTGCATACGTTGGGGGGTAATCTATTGCACCAAAAATTGGTCATCGGTCATCTAGCCATTTAGAATTAGATGGATCGAATTGCACCAAGTAAGATAAATTTTACCATAATAAAATTGCTTTCACTATAAGAAATAATTTAGTAAACCATATTTTATAAATTTATTTCTTGTTAAAACAAGAACCCCTATGAGGATTAATTAAAAAAATTGTTATTCATTTGATTTTTCTTTAGTAATAATTAATTAAACCATTATTTAAATAATATTTCTAGTAATATTTAACCCAATTATGAGAAATACTTAGATAAATCATTATTTTTCTTATTTTTCTCTAGGAATAATTAATAAATAATTATTTAGTTATTATTAATAGTTAAATTTGACTATATCACCCAGAAATCATTTAAAAAATCATTATTTGCTAATTATTCATTAGCCAAATTCTTGAAATGATAAATAAATCGTTTATTTTTTTATTATTTCTAAATAAAGGTATTTAACCAATTTAAGTACATTTTCCCTCCAACCAAATATAATAAAATATCCCAAGTGGTTAGATCTAGATCTTGGTTAATAAAACTTTATTAATTTCCATTATCGAGGATAACTCAGTATTTTGTTATAAATAGCAGGGTTCTCCATTCATTCTTCACTTTGATTATCACTTGACGCGCTTTGATCATTCTCATTGTTGCTACTACTTTCTTTGTTTCTTGAGCTCCCATAGAGTTCATCACATTTTTCGTTTTCTACACCATTGAGAGAGAGAAACTTCTGGATCTGAAGCATCGAGGACAGCAAAGAACCCTTCCCATTAAGGGGGACTAATAACATTATTATCTGTTCCCTTCCCAGGTTTTACAATATATTCATAATTATTTATATCTTCTCTTGTCCATTGGATGCATGAAGTAATTTTTATTTCTTTTCATTGTTTAACTATTTTTACTACATAAATGGGGATTTTTGTAGCATTTGTTTTAACTGTCTATTGCATATTTAAAGAAGTTAAGCAGTCATTTCTATTGTTCAGGTTGTCTATCCCTCACAGCTAAAGTGAGCTCTTTTCGTACACTTGCGTTAAGAATTTACGGTAACATGACTTCATATATATATATATATATATATATATGGGTTCTTCAAATTTTAAATATAGTTTTAAAATATACAATAATATGGAGCATGTTTAAAAATTCATCATTTGATATTGACCCGCTTCCCTTGCATACATAATGCCATATCTACTACTATGCAAAATTTATATTTATTTATGAATAAGCATTTGGTCGTATTTGGACTTGGTGTTTATAAATTATAGAAGCATTGTGACATACAAAATATCGTTAACGATAAAAATTAGTAAACAAAATGACCTTCAAGGTATAATAAATCACTTATATTATGAAAAATTGATATATTTTATAACTTTTCCGACATAGATTTCCTCTTAATTGTCAAAGATGGTTTTTCAAGTTCCAATAGAAAAATTTTGATAGATTTCGAAAAAATATAGGTAGTAGATACATAGAGATAGGTTGCACAAGTATCAGAGGTTAGTCATTTGAGATTCCAACACATACTTTCGTACATTGGTTGACTAAATAAACTTTGTGGCCCCATGCCTGTGCAGAGTTGTTACGCTCCTCAGATTTTTTCATTCATTCAATGAAGCTACAATCACCTTGTATAATGGAAATGGCCAAAATATAAAACCCAACCAACCATGCGATATCCTTCCATTGCATCGATAGATATTCACCATGGAATTCCCAAAGAAAGATTTTGATTCTGCACTTGTAATACTTCTAGATCAACATCTCCTAGAGTGTCGGTTTGAGCTCCTAAGGAAGCTCCAGGTGAGATGTGAATAAGGTTTGGAGCCTAGCACATACCATCTCACATCTTGGCCACATACTCGTCCGTCAATATTAGCCTCGGGAGACAAAAAATATTAGATTCCATGAGTAGTCTGAGGTCATTCGGTATGTTGATAAGGCAGTCCATGAGCCCAATGTAGCATGTCACGGAGTGGCGACGGTCTGAATCGTGGAACTCCAAGGAAATCATGTTCCTCAAGAACAATTTTATGTATATATTCGGTACAGTGATCTATGAAAGGTAAATGGTCTCGAAATATAAGTGGCTCATCAGAGCTAGAAGGTGCTATCATGGGTTGTGGCTGAGAAGGAGTTGTTTTGGGGTTTGGCTAATTACGGACATAAGGAGCTATTATGGGTTGTGCCTGACAGTGTTTGCCACATCAATATTGTGATTGATCTGTCAAGAGGATAAATAAGAAACATAACATAAAGGAGGAATCCACCGTCATCATGAAAGAGAAATGTTTAGAGCTTTGACCCTATTCTATTTTACAGTCATAGAACCGCTCAATTTCCAACCACTCCCCTTTGATCTTTTAAAATATGGAATTGAAACTCTTGTCATATTTACGCAGTTTATTCACTGCATACATGATTGTGTACTCCTCTGTGGTTGCGAACTTGTGGATATGACTCTGATAAGTACCTCTCAGAAAAGAAGTAATATATTTCTTGAGCTTCTAATGGTGGTATGACCCTAAGGAAATAAATTGAGGAAAGTACGCCACTAGGTTTAAATTTATAAGAATTGTTGCCACTCAGGGAAGCATAATTTTTCGTGCAAGGTCAAGCATCTCTGCAATTTGTTCTACCCACTCATGTGTAATCTCTAACTTTTCCTCCATATATGACATCAATCTAGTAGTACTCTTGGATGAGAGATTAGTAGATATTAGAGAGATAGTTAGGTATTTAGATTATATGAAGGAGGGCGTGGATGAATGGCCTAAAAAATTTCAACTGTCTAACATTTGATCTGATGATTCACATAGGTACATTGTGGAAACTGGGGGATTTGTTTTATGAGAGGAACGCCTTACGACAAAATTATTCATTATTAATTGAAATGGTTACCCGTTTTTTGTTTCTCTTTTAATATTTGGGCATGAATAACAAGGAGGAAATGTATGTAGAGATACAATAATGCTAAATAAATCATTAGAAGATTGATTTATTTCAATTTGATGTTTATTTAAAACTAGTTATTTTTCTCAGCTTGGTAGGACTATATCTTCATCATCATGTCCAATTACATTACCCTAATGAGGGTGGGAAAATGAATGATTGACTTCACATAAATAAGTACCTTAATAGCACACTCAATCACCATCTATCTAAGACCTTCTGGACGATGTTTATTTAAAACTTATATAAAGGTTGTTATTATTATTTTTTTAATAAATAATAATATAAAATCTATTATCATATAATTTTAAAAACAATGTATACATATTGTTTGTTAAGATTTATCATATTCAGAGTAACTATTATTTATAATTAAAAAATTATTACTTTAAAATTTAAAATTTGTGTGATTTAATTTTAACACCTTTTTTTAATAATTTAATTTTCTTCAATATAATTTTTGTATTTATTGAAGATTAATTATATATTGAGATTAAAAATTGGTATAGGATTTAATCACTCAACAAATTTATTAACATAACACGACATTTAATTTTTGTCACGAGGTTGAACCACCACAGTAGATGTGGAACAACAATTAATGATGAGATTAATAGAAAACACATTATTAGGAATGATCCATAAAATGTGTATAAAATATTTCGGTGAAAATCACATGTAACCAAATGTTGTCCAGGTGTTTCAAACCCATTTGGTTTATCACCAGGATAAGATGAGAAATCTGACGTGTTTAAATAGACAAGGAAAGCTCCAACTAGTCGTTGTAAAATAACGGCTAGTTTGACTACAATAATAAATTTAATTAAATTTTATTTTATTTAATTATATTTCCATTTATTTATTAATTGATTAATTAATTAATAATTAAATATTGTCTAATTTGAATATAATTGTTTTATTTATACTTTTTGAAATGACAACATTTTATTACATGTGATTTTTATCGAAAGAAAAGACATTCTGAAAAACAATATGGACCATAGAAATATTAAATAAAAAAAATATAAGACTTTTTGATAAAAATAATTTAAATAAAAAATGTATTTATATAAATTCAAGAGATTAGTTGAATTTAATTTTATAAAATGTTTTTAAATTAAAACTTAATACTTGAAGTACAATAAGATTTTTAACTTGGTTGCTTACTCTCATTTTACTTTGGATATTATTAACTTGTAAAGATGTTTTGTTACAATACCATAGGCTAGTAAGACGAATTGTCAATACTATTTTCCCAAAAATCATAACCCATTTCAAATCCAAAATATTTCATTTCAATTTCATTTTATAAAAAATTTAAGAAAAAAATCTAATTATGTTAATTTTTTATATCAGTTTTTGATATTATATCAATTTAATATTATATTAAAATATGTTTAATTTGAATATATGTTTCATAGTTATATATATGTAGTTATATTATTTTTGGATAAGAAGTCCGCAATATAGAAATACAACATATTACACTTATTAATAATATTATATTGAAATTAATTAAATGATACTGTAAATAATTGTATTTAATTAATTTAATGATATTATTAATAATATTATTTTCAAATTATATTAAATTTAATTTAATTTAAACTTAAAATATTATTCAAAATGTCATACAAAATAATCATATTGATAATTTTTATTTTTATTTAAAAATTGATTATTATTATCAATTAATGATATGATTTTTACTCTTAATTATTATTTTATTAATAATAATATTTATTATAAACTGAAAGTCGGAAAACCATAACTTAACGATCATAAAGTAATGAATCATGTGTGAAACTAAATGCACTGATCCACTTCCTAATCACCTAGTAAAATGTTTCTTTTACCTGATATCACTCAATCTAAAACTGAACTCAAGCCATGAGGGAAACTCACGAGCGGAAATCAATCGCAACTCCAAACCGAAATATAAAATCCAGAGTTCACTTAATCTAAAATTCAAGCTTGGGAAAGGAAAAACTATGGCAGCTCCTAATTCCAAATACAAAATCTTGAGTTGCCTGAATTTATGTTTGTTTTTTAACTTTTTTCAGATAACCAATAGACCTGATTTTGTATCAACAGGTTGAGATTACCAAGTATAAAAATTAACAATATAAACCTATTATTTTGTTTAATTGAAAAATAAAAAAAAATTATCACAATTTAAAAAATTAAAAAAACTAATTGATGCCATCAGAAAACTTGCGAACGTACGTAAAAATGACCGCGACTCCAAACCCAAAGATAAAATTAGGGATATTCATGAATTATCAAATTCCATGATAAATGACCTTCAAACCTATCCACATACACGTTTGTACGAGAAAAACTATTACGTGGAATTTGTGAACTCCAAAATTATGTTGGAATTTTACTCCCAACCACCGCCATGAATAATAGTGGCAGCAACCCAAAATTTCATCAAATTTTTTTGTGCAGGGAAGGATAGCAGCAGGTCCAAGAAGCTGGGGGCATATTCACGCAATCCACGCAAAAGATCAGTAAAGTACACGAGACTTAAACTATGTGTTTATTTCCATCTATGACATTGACTTACCTTTTGCCCCCAATGCACAATCACAAATATTTTTTTTTACCATCTAAGCCTTTCACCATATGTTATTCTACTGCTGATGTGATATCTGGCGAGACCTACCTTAACCTTACCGCATAAGCCAAATCCTTGTTTTGTGCCTCCTTTCCTTTCATTTCCACACTTCGCACATACCAACAGTTAAGTCGCCCACAGAGCGAACTTCGCATTGTTTACCACTTACCTTTTCGCCATCACAATCTATGTTATTTTCCATGCGATGCAATTGTGATATCGCACATCGCATTCACAACTGTTTATGTTTTCCCATAAAGTGTCGCAGCATATGTTATTTGTTTTGCAGTGCGATTGTGCCATCATACATCATGCCCACAACCTTTTATGTTTATCTGTGTTCACACCAGATAAAAGTTAAGCTTGTTGATCTGTGATCTGTGATGAGGAGCCTAATGCGATGAGGACTCAAAGCCGAAATACTTAAAGTTTGAGATCTGCCAATTTCATGTTTTGAACATGTCTACGGGTGTTTTTGTGTATAAGCAGAATATGGCTTGCGTGCCGATTAAATGCAAAAATCGGTCTTTTAAAAACCAAGGATAATTGGGTGTTGAACATTCAGTCATCATTGAATTAGCATTGATAGCATTAGGTTTACAGGCTTCGACCATTTTAATATAACTAATGTAATTTCGTTTTGAGAAATATAGACAAATTTGAATAGAAAAAACAGAAGTTCATTCCTCTCCTATGTAATTACACTTCCTGTGTGTATTGACTGTTTTACTTCCACATTTTTTTGTATTCTCTGTGTTGGGGGGAACAAATTTCCTCTGTTTTCTTGCAATCAAAAATCTCAACAGGGTATTGGAGTAGGTCTAGGCTCTCAGTAAAATAACAATCTATGTTTACTAAATAATTGTAAAGTTGGTTTGAGAAACAAATTTCTCCAGCAGCGAGAAAGCTTCTATTTTACACAGTCAAGAATGTTGTTTGTTAATACAGACATGATGGCAGAAGCAGGCACTAGCCTAACAAATCCCCAACTACCATAGTTTAATGGGAAGAACTATGATTATTGGTCCATTACAATGAGGGCCCTGTTTTCTTCACAAGATATATGGGAGCTGGTGGAACAATGTTTCCAAGAACCAGCAAACGCAGCAGCCTTGGCCACTTTGATAGCAACAGGAGGAGACTTGTTGAGAGATAATAATAAGAAGGACTCCAAAGCCCTCTTCTATCTCTTTCAAGTAGTACATGAGAGCATATTCTCAAGGATTTCAGCAACAAAAAAGTCTAAGGAGGAATGGGGTTTTCTCAAGACAACCTATCAAGGCATGGAGAAGGTGATGACAACAAAGCTACAAATGTTGAGGAGAGACTTTGAAACTCTCTATATGAAAGTTTCTGATAACATAGAGTCATCCTTTATGCACGTGATTGGGTTGGTCACCCAGATATGGTCTCATGGAGAGACACTTGAGGAAAGAATAATAGTGGAGAAAATCTTGAGAAGTCTACCCTCAAGATTTGATGCCATAGTAGTGGCAATAGAAGAGACAAAGGATCTATCACAATTTTTAGTGGATGAGATTTGTGCATCCTTGATATCACATGAACATAGACTGAACAAAATAATAAACTCCTCATGGATAATTCTTTCAAGACTCAAATGTCTTTTGGTCGAGGTAGAGGTCAAGGAATATCAAACTACCGAGGAAGAGAAAGAAGCCCACAATGATGTGGAAGAAATAGCCCTGAAAGCACAAGTGGAAGGGGCAACATCCAGAATCAAAGTGAAGGCCCAAGATAGAGTCAAGCATAAAGACAAAGGCAAGACAAATCCCAAGTCCAATTTCATTATTGTAAAAATTATGGGCATTATGCCAATGAATTTAGAAAGAAACAAAATGACATGAATAATAGGAAAAATGTTAATTTTGCAAAAGAATGTCAGAAATAGAGTAATGTGCTTCTAATATGTAACGTAGCACAAGGAAAACATGAAGATGTATAGTTCTTAGACTTAGGTTGTAGTAACCACATGACTAGAAAAATAGCAATGTTTTCCAATCTAGATGAAAATGTGAAGTCTGAAATGACAACGGGGACTGAAAGAAAAGTCTCGGTCATGGGAAAGGAAAAGTGTCAATATTGACAAGGAAGGGAGAAAAGAAATTTTTGTCAGATGTCTATTATGTACTTGGCCTAAAATGTAACCTTCTAAGCATTAAATATCTCATGAACAAGGGCTACCATCTGTTTTTAAGAATGATGTGTGTACAATCATCAACATGCCTCCAAGTAAAAGGGTCATTGCAGAAGTGCACATGACAAAGAATAGGATGTTTCCTCTCAAACTTAGAATATAATTGAAGGAAGGAGGTGTGGTAGCAGCAGTCACACAAGAATTTTTTCAATAGGAAGTGAAAGATGAAAACTGGTTATGGCATTTGAGATTTGTACATCTCAATTTTGGAGTTTTGAACCTCTTGCATAGAAAAAGGATGGTAAAAGGATTGCTACTCATAGAGAAACCAGACAACTTATGTGAAGGCTGCATCTTAGGTAAACAAAACAGAAAACCATTTCCAGTAGGAAAGAGTATAAGGGCAAAAGCACCCTTAGAGATTGTCCACTGAGATTTGTGTGGACCAAGCTAAATTCCACCTTTAGCTAGCAGTCAATATGTTTTTACATTCATAGATGATTACACCAAAAATACATGGGTTTATTTATTGAAACAGAAGAGTGAAGTGTTTGAACAGTTCTACCACTTCAAAGCTCTTGTAGAGAAGAAAAGTAGGCACTACATAAAAATTTTTAGAACTGACATAGGTGGAGAATATATCTCCAAATATTTCCTATGTTTATGTAGGGATAATGGCATAAAAAAGTATTTTACCACAAGGTACACATCATAGAAAAATGGTATTGTATAAAAGAAGAATAGGACCATCATGGACATGGTCAGAAGTACGTTGAAGGAAAAGCATTTCCCAAATGAGTATTGGGTTGAAGCTTTCAATTGTGCAGCATATATTTTGAATAGATGCCCAACCAAAGCTATTATGAACAGAGTCCCAGAAGAAGAACGGAGTGGAACAAAGCATTTTGTCCCTTGCATGAAAATATTTGGATGTGTCGAATATGTACATGCCCAAGAAGTTGGATAGTAAAGGGGAGAAGTGTATCTTAATTGGATACAGTGATGAGTCCAAGGCATACAAACTCTATAATCCATCAACCAAGAAAGTTATAATTAGCAGATATGTGCAGTTTATTGAAGAAGAATATTGGGATGGAAGCTTAGAGAAAACAGTGAATGTGAAGAAATGTGTGTCTCACGAAGAGCAAGAGGAATGCACAATAACAAGTAAGTCCTCCATGGTGGTTCCTCCTCCACCTACACAGGCACAACAAACCACACCACAAGGAGTAAATAGAGAAGCCATGAGAAATCAAGGAAGTGCTTCTCCAAGCACACCATAGGGATCAGAAACTCCCTCAAGTTCAAGTGGAACTCCAAGCACACCAAGAAGACAAAGATTCAGAAATTTGAGTGAAATTTATGAGCAAGAAGCTGATAATGACAATGGTCTGAACTCTTTATTTACTTTTTTTGTCATGTTGATGACCCAATTTTTTTTTGAAGAAGTAGTAAAAGAAGAAAAATGAATTAAAGAAATGAATGAAGAGATTGGTGTAATAGAAAAGAATGACACATTGGAGTTAGTGGACTTCCCAAAAGGTAAAGAAGTCATTGGAGTAAAATGGGTCTAAAAGACCAAGAGAAATGCTGAAGGAAAAATAAAAATGCATAAATCAAGACTTTTTGTGAAAGGCTACAAGCAACAACAAGGAAAATATTATGAATAAACCTTTGCACCAGTTGCAAGGATGGAAACAATACAGATAGTGTTGCCCATAGCAGCACAACAAAAGTGGAAAGTCTACCAAATGGATGTCAAATCATAATTTCTAAATGTAGTTTTGAAAGAGGAGGTATATGTTGAACAACCTCCAGGCTATGAAAGAGAAGGCCAAGATGAAAAAGTGTGCAACTTGAAGAAATATCTTTATCGGTTGAAACAAGCTCCAAGAGAATGGTACAATAGAATTGATGATTACCTCACAGAAAATGGGTTTGAAAAATGTGATGGTGAAGATTTTTCCAGAAATGGGTTTGAAAAATGGGTTTGAAAAATGTGATGGTGAAGATTTTGCCAGAAATGTGATGATGATGCTTACCTCACAGAAAATGGGTTTGAAAAATGTGATGGTGAACCCACACTCTACATTAAAGAAAATGACTATAAGATCCTTATTGTTGTTTTATATGTATGTGATTTAATTTTTACAGGAAATGAAGTTTCTCATTGTTGATTTTAAATAATTCATGAAGAGTGAATTTAAAATGACTGATTTGGGTTTATTGAGATACTTCTTGGGCATAGAAGTAAAGAAAAATGAAAATGGCACTTTTATTTCCCAAGAAAAATATGCTGCAGAAGTTTTGAAGAGGTTTAAAATTCAGCGCAACAAAGCAGCAGTAACTCAAAATGTGATGGGGTTGAAGTTAAGTAAACAAGGTTGCAGCAAAAATGTTGATCCGACATTGTATAAGAGCATAGTTGGCAGCCTCATGTATTTGACTACAACTAGGCCTGATATTATGTATGTTGTAAGTTTAATTTCCAAATTCATGGAGGCACCAAAGGAGACACATTGGCAATACATCAAGAGAATTCTGAGGTATGTGAATGGAACAAAGGGGTATGGTGTTCTATACTACCAAAATGATAATCTAAATTTATTGGATACACTAACAGTGATTGGGCTGGAAGTGTAGTTGATAGAAAGAGCACATTTGGGTATGTGTTACATTTGGGATCACGAGCCATTTCATGGGCTTCCAAGAAGCAACCAATAGTTTCTTTATCAACAATAGAAGAATAATATGTGGCAGAAATAGTAGTAGCATGCCAAGCATTTTGGATGAGAAGGACGTTGAGATATTTGTGTCATGAGCAAGAAAAAGGAACCACAATTTATTGTGATAATAGCTTAGTAATTGCATTCTCAAAGAATTAAGTTTTCCACAAAAGAACAAAGCACATAGATGCCAAATATCATTTTATAAGAGAATTGGTTAATAATGGCGAGATTGTTTTGCAACATTGCAGGACATTGGAACAATTTGATGATATCCTCAAAAAGCCATTAGCACAGAAGAATTTTGAGTATCTCAGAAAATTTCTGGGAATGACTCATGGTGGCAGTTGTGTTTAACGGGGAGTGTTGGAATTTTACTCCCAACCATCGCCATGAATAATAGTGGCAGCAGCCCACAGTTTTATCGATTTTTTTTTGTTTAAGGAAGGACAACAGCAGATCCAAGAAGCTGGAGGCATCTTCACAAAATCCACGCAAAAGTTCAAAAAAGTACATTTACAGCATTGACTTACCTTTTTATCACAGCGTGAAATTGCAAACCTTTTGTTTTACCATCTAAGCCTTTCTCCATATGTTATTGTACCGCCGATGCGATATGTAGCGGGACCTACCTTAATCTTACCGCATAAGCAAAAACCTTCTTTTTTGCCTCATTCCTTTACATTTTTTCACTTTTCACTTACCAACAATTTAGCCACCCACAAGGCACACTTCACATTGTTTACCACTTACCTTTCTGCCATCAAAAGCTATGTTACTTGTCGTGCGATGCGATTGTGATATCGCACATCGCATTCACAACCATTTATGTTTTCCCATAAATTTCCGCAACATATGTTATTTGTTTTGCAATGCGATTGTGCCATTGCATATTGTGCTTGAAACCTTTTATTTTTATCTGTGTTCGCGCCAAATAAAAGTTAAGCTCGTCGATCTATCATCTGCGATGAGGAGTCGAATACGATGAGGACTCAGAGCTGAAATACTTAATGTTTTAGATCCACCAGTTTCATGTTTTGAATGCATCTTTGCATGTTTTTTTGTATAAGAAGAATACGACCTATGTGCTGATTAAATTCAAAAACGGGTCTTTTGATAGCCCAAGGAAAATTGGTTGTTGAACATTCATTCAACATTGAATTAGCATTGATAGCATTAGGTTTACAGGCTTGGGCCATTTTGATATAAGTAATGTACTTTCATTTTGAGAAAGATTGAGAGAGTTGAATAGAAAAAATTGAAGTTCAATCCTCTCCTATGTAATTACGCTGCCTGAACGTATTGATTGTTTTACTTCCACATTTTTTTGTGTTCTCTGTGTTGGGGGAAACACATTTCCTCTATCTGATTTCATTCATAATCTCAACAAAACATCGATTCTTTGGAATTTGTGAACTCGAAAATTAAACATTTATGGGTTGTTCAAATATTATTCATTTTAGATGGACAACACAACTGCCAAATAAATGTTCATACCACTACTTATATAGCCTACTCTACTCTCAACGGTGTTACAAATACACAAACTTGTCTGTCTGTAAGTGTAATTGAATTTCTTCACCGAACATGGTGTCGGTTGAAATTCATGCATTACCCATTGTGTTTGGCTTTTCCCAAAGCTACATGGCTTTGAGTGCTGCCACTAATTTTGCAGATCAAAGGAAGGCTTCTGGATCTATCTGGGTTACTGGAAATGTTTTTTGTGATGCATGTTTGGAGGGAAACCCTCTCAAAATGGCTACGTCATATTTGGTAACATTTCATGCCATTTTGATATTTCATGCCAAATGTACATACATGGTAAATGAATAATTCATTTGTCTTTTAGATGAACGAAAAGGTGCTTCATTAGCTATGGAATGTAGCCTCAATAGGAAAAGGATGACCCTGACCGTATCCATCACTGGAAAAATAGATGAAAATGAAGAATTCAAGGTGGAGCTTCCTTCCAATATTTTCTAGTTTGTTGATCAATTGACCTAGTGTTTAGTGAAGCCACTCAAAATTCTTGACAAATCATGTAGGATTCCCTCCAAATATACACTTGTGTCAAGCCTCATGCTGCAGTCGTTCTCCAATAGATTTCTCACATATAATGCAGGGCCTTTCAACTACATGTAACTGTATTGGCATAGTGTTACATCAAATGAGTGTTGAGAATTATTAGAAGTTGAGCATTGGCTGATAATTTCGATCAAAATTGGAAAGTAGGCCCACACACTTATGCAAACCCTTTGTTGTAGTGGTCTTCGTTCGGTAATGCACCATTTTTTCAGCCAGACACTTGAGGCATTCTGAAACTTCCTCCAGGCACTTCGTTTCTTTAGCAGGCTTTTCCAAATGTTTTCCAAGGTGTCCTTGTTATAATTTTAATAAAAAGGGGGAAAATTATTCGGAAATAAAATTATGTGAGTTCTCTTTTCAATACAGAGTGGCAGAGATTAAAATCTCAACTATAGAGAGGAGAAAATATAATAAAATGATCAGAGTAAAATAGAGTGTTGTGGTAACCAAATCGAAACTAACAAAAGTTTAGATTATAAGTCATAAACAAAACATACACATTCATATGGAGGCTAAGGTTCCTTCACTAGTAAAACTACTATTCTAAGAATTACATTCCCCACGTTGCAGAGTAATATATACTAAAACCTATAACTTGTGTTTTCATGTGCCGACAACAATTTTATCCTTGATTGCCCCCCCTTTTCTTTCCAGACTTACATCCGCCACATTACACAACACTCCACTCTCTATAACTTACCTGTAAAATCTAAACATGTATATCTAGGACATATAATTCGTGACAAAAAAAATTTAATACAATGGATGGGAAAAATGACTTTCTGAATTTTAGAGAGTTTGCGTGAAGTAAAAAACACTTGCGGATTAATTGTTTTCCCATACTCACTTACTAACCATGAATTTAATTTATATTTGACTTTAATTATTTAAATTTGTTGCGGAATGGGTTATTCACTCTTCTTAGAACTGGTCCTTCTCTGTAAAGACAATCTGTATCCTGCAAAACATTAACTGAGGAATGGATGCTACCAGTTCATTTAACGCAGTGGTTATGATTAATTTTCCAACACCCCCCCTTAATCACAACTACTACCATTGACCTTTCCCAAACAATCTATGAGATAAACCAAAATTTTCAAGTGCCAATGGATTTGTGAAGATATCTAGAAAATTTTCTTTTGGCCTACAATGTTGCAACACAATTTCACCATTATTAACTAATTTTCTTATGAAATGATATTTGGCATCAATATGCTTTATTCTCTTTTGAAAGACATAATTCTTTAATAGTGAAATTGCTGAAATTTTATCAGAGAAAATAGTGGTTGCTCCATCTTTTTCATGGCATAAATCCCGCAACATCCTTCTCATCCAAACTACCTGACAGGTTGTTGTTGTTGCAGCGAAATATTCAGCTTCTTCTATGGACAATGATACTATCGGTTGCTTCTTGGAAGCCCATGAGATGGCTCCTGAACCCAAATGAAAAACATATCCTGATGTGCTCTTTTTTTCATCAACACTTCCTGCCCAATCACTGTAGTGTAACCAACCAGCCTAAAATCATTAGTTGCGGAGTACAAAACACCATACTCCTTTGTCGCATTGACATACTTTAAAATTCTTTTGGCTGCTTGCCAATGTGTCTCCTTGGGTGTCCCCATGAACCTTGACACAAAACTCACTACATACATTATATCAGGCCTAGTTGTGGTCAAATACATTAGGTTTCCCACCATACTTTTGTATAATGTCAGATTGACATTACTGCTGCAATCTTCCTTACTCAACTTCGACCCCATGATTGTTGGAGTTGGTGTTGGCTTATTGTTCTACATATTAAACCTCTCTAAAATTTCTGCTACATATCTTGCTTGGGAGATAAAAATGCAATTTTTTGTTTGCTTCACTTCTATGCCCAAAATATATCTTAGCAACCCCAAGTCAGTCATTTCAAACTCACTTTTCACGATTGCTTTGAAATCAATGATGAGGAAACCATCACTCCCTATAAAAATCAAATCATCTACATACAAAATGAAAAGAAGAATCTTACTCTCACTTTGTTTGATTTAAAAATTAGGTTTGCTATCACACTTGTCGAACCCATTTTCCATCAAGTAGGAATCTATCCTGCTATATGATGCACATGGTGATTGTTTCAGCCCATAGAGATATTTTTGAAACCTACACACCTTCTGTTCTTTTCCTTCTACCTCATAACCAGGAGGTTGCGCAACATACACTTCTTCTTTCAGCACTCCATTCAAGAACGTTGATTTTACATCCATTTGATAGACTTTCCATTTCTATTGTGCGGAAATTGACAACACTGTATGCACTGTCTCCATCCTCGCCACTCGCACAAATGTTTCTGTATAGTATCTTCCATGTTTCTGCTTCTATCCTTTGACAACTAACCTTGATTTGTGCCATTCAATCTTTCCCTCAAGTTTCTCTTAGTCTTCTAGACCCACTTCACTCCAATGACTTATTTTCCTTGCGGAAGGTCCATTAACTACCATGTGTCATTATTTTCTATTGCTACTATTTCTTCATTCATTGTTGCAACCCATTTCTCTTCTTTGACTGCATATTTAAAGTGTATTGGGTCATCTACATGACAAAATAATGCAAATAATGAATTCAGACCAACACTATTATCAACTTCATCTTGCTCATAAATTTTATTAAAATTTCTGAATTTTGGTATTCTTATGCTTGTTGAAGATGGGCTTGGTGTTGTGCTTGAATTAGACGGAGTTGCAGATATTTGTGGTGTGCTTCGAGAAGAACTTGCTTGGTTGCACAACACTGTAATATTATTTGTTTCTGGTGTCATATGTTGACTACTTTCTTGAGCTTTTTTAGGTGGAGGAGGAGCCACCATTGAGGAATTATTTGTAGTGGTCAATTCTTTTTTCTCTTCATGTGACATACATGTCTTCACATTTCCTGTCTTCTCTAAACCTCCATCCCATGCTTCCTCTTCTATGAACTGAACATCTCTACTGATTATTACCTTCTTGGTTGATGCATTATAAAGCTTGTATTCCTTGGATTCATCACTGTATCCAAAAAATATACATTTCTTTGAAAAATCACTCAGGCGAAGCCTATTGACATCTCCATTAAACTAGGGGTTGTCAAGAACATCCACATTGGGGTGAGTTGTTCTCCTGATGAGATTGAGGTCTACAATAGTATCTTCCAATAATTTCGAGATGTTTTCGCTTGGTCCTACAAGGAAATGTGCGGCATTGATCTGAGTATAGTCGTGCATGAGATCCCTACTTACCCTGATGCAAAACATTTTTGCCAATGCCTTGGTCCCATGCACCCTAGGAATGAAGCTGCCATAAAGGGAGAAGTTGAAAAAATTCTCACAACAGGCTTCATTTATCTAATCCCATTGAAAGATTTGGTCTAAAACATTGTCCCTCTGGGTAAAAAGCAGGGCACCATTCGAGTTTGTGTGGATTATCGAGATATCAACCATGCTTGTCCCAAGGATAACTATCCATTCCCTTCATCGACCAGATCATTGACGAATGGGATCAGAGTTATATTTTTTCCCTTGTGGATGGGTTATCTGGTTATAACTAGATTAATATACTACCGGTTGATTAACATAAAACCACCTTCATCTTTCCATGGGGCACTTTCGCATATAAGAAGCTCCCCTTTGGCCTTAAAAATGTTGGTGCCACGTTCCAATGAGAAATGTTGTATGCATTTCACGATATTAATCACATTGTTCAACCTTACCTCGATGACCTTCTGGCTCATTTTGCTAAGCGTTGGGACCACCCAAAACACCTCCGTCAAATTTTCTTCATTGTAGATGCTACAACATTTGGCTTAATCCACACAAATGTATCTTATGTGTCGATTCTGGTAGACTCATTAGGTTTTTTTTCTCCAAAGATGTTATTCGTCTCGATCCTCTTAAAGTCAAAGCTATCATTAAACTCCCCTCCCCTTCCTTTTTAAACTAGTTGCAAAGTTTGCAAGATAAAGCTAATTTCCTGTGTCGTTTTATACCGAACTATGTGGAGGTAGCCAAAGGTTTTACATGATTTCTTAAGCAAGACGTCTCTTTCGAATGGGATGAGATTTCCCAAAAAAATTCAATGCACTGAATACGATGCTTCTTAATGCTCCTCTTTTTCATCCCCAAAATTATTATCGTGATTATTTAGTATATCTGGCTACTGCTTTTAGCTCTATTTCC
Source organism: Pinus albicaulis (assembly GCA_034641835.2). Taxonomy (NCBI): domain Eukaryota; kingdom Viridiplantae; phylum Streptophyta; class Pinopsida; order Pinales; family Pinaceae; genus Pinus; species Pinus albicaulis. Next base: position 916,472,714 of record CM076572.1, on the reverse strand, counting down.
ATGGTTTTGGTACAAGAAATTGATGATGGTAATGATCATGTCATCTATTATGTTAGCTGCAATATTCTATACATTGAAACACATTATTCTCATGTCAAAAAATTGGGATTGACAGTTGTTCAAGCCGTCCAATGTTTCCGCCATTATATTTTATTCTGCCCTATGACCGTGATTTATGATTGTAACCCCATGACCTATATTTTAACTCAAAAATTGCTGGGGAGGAAAGTAATATAAGTGGATATTTATCATTCAAGAGTTCAACTTGGAGTTCGCTGCTGCCAAATTGAAGAATTCGTTGTTTTTTTCTAAGTTGATTTCCTCTTTACCCTCTGCCCTTACTACCTCCGGTTCTGAGGAACGCATTCTAGATTATACAATGTTTCTAATTAGCCCCCTTAATCCATGGTATATTGATATCATCATTTATCTCCATAATTCTACTTTTCAGTCCGAGTTGACGAAAGATGCTAGTCGACATATCTGTCATCATTTGCAACCCTATCAAATAGTCGGAGTTACTTTATACCACATCGAAGATGATTTCGTCCTACGTCAGTGTTTAAACCTTGAGGAAGCTAAAAATATCCTTAATGAATACCATTCTGGCACATGTGGTGGTAACATGTTTGGGTATGTTATTGCTCAAAAAATTCTTTGTGTCGGGTATTTTTGACCTACCATTTTCAAAGATTGTATCCTCGTTGTCTGTAAATGTCACGAGTGCCAGATATACCAGTGCAAGATGTGTGTGCTACCCACTCACCTCCATCCCGTCATTATCATTGGTCCCTTTGCAAAGTGGGTTATTAATGTTATGACATGTGACCCTTGCTCGGCCGGGGGGCATGGTTATATTATTGTATCCGTGGACTAGTCACTAAATGGGCCAAAGCATTGCCTACACTCACAGATGATGGTAAGACGACCGCCCAATTTCTCTTCAATCATGTGATTACTATTTTTGGAGTCACTCAAACCATTGTCACTGGCCATGGCTCCCATTTTTTCCATTATATGATTCTTGAGCTGACTACCAAGTTGTGTTTGCGTCATGAAAACTCAACGTCGTACTACCCGTAGGCCAATGGCCATGTCGAAGTCGTGAACACATTTTCAGTCACTATGCTTCAGCGTACTATTGGGATGGACAAGTCCAATTGGCATCTTAGGTTATTCTCAGTTCTTTGGCCTTACCGAACCTCGGTGAAGGATGCAACCATATTCACACCATTTCAACTTGTTTATGGTCTAGAAGCTACCTTTTTAATTGAATGTGAATTTACTTCACTCAAGATAGCTATCAAAATACTTCTGAATACTTCACCAGATGAATAACATCTTCAATATTTGGAGAGGCTTGAGGAAACTCACCGCTTCGCTTCTCTAGTCATAGAAGCATAGAAAAAGTGGGTAAAAACCCACTTTGACCAGAAATTTTCTCCTCATACCTTCGTAGAAGGAGACTTATTACTCTTATATGACCAAGCCCATAATAAGCTAGGGGCAGGTAAATTTGAACCCATCTGGCATGGGCCCTATATCATCAAACGTGTTTTGCAGAATGGGGCCTATGATATTATTGATTATGAAGGATATCCACTGGATCAACCCTGAAATGGGCTATATCTCAAAAAATATTATGCATGAGTTTTTCATGCATTTCATCTGTACATAAGTGTTTTTTCTTCATTTTTTTACATTTTTTGGTTTGGTGAGCTTTGTGAGTAGCTTTTCTTGCTTATTATGTGTTTCCTTAATGTGCATATGTCTGTCACTCCTTATGTTGGCTTCGTTGACAGTGCCTCTGGCTGTACCCGGAACCTATATTTTCTGGCTTGGGTAATTTATGATGCTAACGGTGAGTTAGTAGACCTTCAACGCATTTTTCTAGGATGTGCAACTAACAATGGAACTGAATACAATTCATTGATCAAACTTCTAACTGAAGTTATTGGCCTCAACGTTCATGAATTAATTGTAAACCTAGGCTCTCAACTTGTTGTTCTTCGGCTCAATGGGTATTATTATTTCAGAAACCCCCATATTTTAAGGATGTATTTACATTTTTGTTTGTTAGGAATGAATTTTGATTATATTACATATCAAAATATTTCCAGAGGAATGAATACGTCAATTGATGCAGTAGCTAATATTGTATTAGATAGACATTTGCAGAATTTGTAAAAGCAATCATCATCACATAGTAAGATTTAGACAAGAAAACAAGCACACACACACACACACATACGGATAATACACACACACACACACACACACACATATATCGATTGTTTGCATCAGCTTGTACACCATAGTTCAAAAAATATATGTGTTTTGGTTACATCATGAGACGCCATGTCTCTGAAAAAATATGAAGAAATGAAACCTAGGAGCGTAATCATCATGGTGCTCATGACAGTGCGTCACTTATTCTACAACTGATCCAGAAGTTTATGCAGGAACGCAACAGAATACAGATATAACCATAGATACAGAGATGCAGCGGAAATAATGCTTCAATTTATTAATAAAAGAATCACTGCAATAAGCTTACAAACATAATGGAATGAAGCTAGGGCGCTGGTAGCGTATCTCTGAGAAGAGATGTAGCGTACGCAGGCCTCTGAACTGTGTTACATTGAGGCTCGCAGGCCTATTACAGAAATAATGGAAATAGATGAGCTAGGTACTGGCAGCGTATCCCTGAGAAGAGATGTGGCGGCTACCAGCCCCTGAACTGTGTTACAATGCAGACATGATGGAGATGCGGCGAGCTAGGGCACTGGTAGCACTTATCTCTGAGAAGAGATGTATCGGCTCCCAGCCCCCTGAACTGTGTTACAATGAGGCTCGAGGGCCTATTTATTGTTGAGAAACAATGTAGAATTCGAAACGTCCAAAACCCTAACCGTAGGAGATGAAGCGCCAAAACTGTGGGCCCCGTTTGGGTAAATTGGTGGTTCAACTTCCCGGGGGCATAACTTTGGCACCCGATCTCCGTTTGACGCGTTCAATAGCTCGTTAGAAAGATCTATCCGAGGACTACAGCTATCGGGGCGAATTTTATCAAAAAATTCGCTGGCGCTTTCATACCCAAAAAACGTCGTTTAGGGCCTCAAAACGGCTCCGGAAGTTCAGGACCCGAAAAACTGCTAAAAATAGTAAGTTGTGCCAAAACTTACAAACTGAAATAACTGATGGTGGCGGTTCAAATGGACTCGATGGGTGGCCACCAATATCCACCTGGATTATTAATGCCCCAAAACGGCTCTGGGTGTGCAGGACCCGAAAACCTGCTATAAATAGTAAGCTGTGCTGAAGCTGAAAAACTGAAAGAATTGATGCTGCGGGTCCAAATGGAATAGGTGGGAGGCCACCGATATCCACCTGGATCAACAACACATCTTAGTAGTCGATGGATGTGGTTAGAAACTCCTGTGGTGTGCCGCTGGTAAGCACAAGAAATATGTTAGTGTCAGTCTTGTCATATTTCCATCAGTGATCAAACTTACTCTTTTGCATTTGCATATTAGGAGTCCCATACCACAAATTTTCATCATTCCATTAGGTCATGCATTCATTGATGATAGTGGTTTTTCATCAGTTTTCCCCTCATGTAAAACTTGTTGATTCTCCTCTCTATGGTCTTCAGTCATGATTCACCTTCACTCCCAATTCATATTACTAGGTCATAGGGTTGGTCTCATTAGGTCCTAGGGTCTCATCATAGTCAAATTAATGAGTCAAGTGTCAATAAATATCAGTAAGGTCATGAGGAGGTCAAATAAACTGAAAGGCATAGTATCTGGAAGATCAAAGAATTGTTCTATTGAGCTTGATGTAATTTTCACCTGAAAGCCATGTTTTGAGGTCAAAACATGGTAATTTGTTTTTATTATCATCTTTTATGTAATTTTACATCTTCATATGTAATAAGTTACACTTCAGAAACTGTTATCTCGATAGAGCCACCACCCTGATGTTGAAAGGTGTTGTAGATAGTATTTTTAGTACAAAATCATGTTCTAATTATTTCCATCAAAAAGATCCTGGAAATATCTTTCCAACGATATATTATACTCCCCAAACTAACTTCTAGATTGGAAAATATGACTAAGTGAACAAAAGTCCCCAAAGGCCTAATCTCACTCCTTTTCTCATTTGTCCCTTAGAATTTGTAGCTTACCTTTTCATATAATTTCAAAGTCTTTCATTCTAATTCCCTTTTATGATCTGATCACAACCCTCTTCTTCCAATCCAATCGCAACATCCAATCGCATGGTCCCGATTGACCTCCCCCGATTGTATCCTGACCGTTGATCCTGTTAACGATCTAATGGCCCACATGTAATTGCAATCACTTGATCGCATCGCAACTTCACATTGTTCCCACTCCCATCATTTCTTCCGATGTGATTGACTCCCATCGCGCTCCCCTGATTGCATCATCATTGTCGATCTGCCCTTCCGATCTGACGGCTCACAAGTCATCGCAATCAGCATTTCCCGCAGTATTTCTCCCGCTCCACTTCCTCGCTGATTTGCGATTACGATTCCCTCCTAGTCCCACTATAAGGCCTTTACACCCCGTTCCAAACAAAAAGGGGTTTTTCCTTTGTAAAAAGTGATAAACCAATTTTAAAATATTTCTTAAGTTTTCATTGTATCACACGTTTTAAACTCCTGCGCTCTTTTCAGCTGATGCAATGAATCACATATCGCAATCGGCATTTTTGATAAGTACCTTACCTCCGCTCCCCTTCTTGATTGCAATTGCAATTTCCCATCTGTCCCACCTTAAAACCCTTCCTCCTTTTCAATGAAAAAAGGGTTTTTAGCTTTGTAAAGTGCAAAACTCATTTTTATTAGTTTTACAAGGAATTTTCCTCCATTGCAAAGTATCCTCCCTTCGCATTATCATTTTTCCTGCTATGTTCTATCCCCGCACATCATTTTCCTCCGATGCGATTATCACATCGCAAATATTTCATTTCGCACAACACTGAACCTGCTTCCTCCTCCCCGTCGATGCAATTGATTGCACATCGCCAATCGCAATCGGCAATTTCCATAATGTTTAGACCCACTCCCTCTCTCGATTGTGATTGCGATTCTCCCTGGGCCCACCTCCATTTTCCTTTGCTCTTTCTCAATCAAAAGGGATTTTTCTTCATTAAACGGCAAATATGGTTTTTCATCATTTCAAGGCATTTCATTAGATAGTTGGTTTTTCTTCCAAGGATAAATGGTCGTGAACTAATTATGAAACAGAGGCACGACAACAAAGATTAAAAAGGAGGAATTTTTCCAAAATTTGTCTTTCTTCTCCTCTGTTTCAGCAACAACAAACCTTCCAGATGTTAAAGTGTATTGTTTTCCCTCTTTTTCAGGGGCATACTATTGTTATTTTTCCTATGTTTAAATTTCGGTTTCTGAGCTGGTGAAATAGCTCCTCTTTCTATGGATCTACTCCCCTAAAATTTTGTATATTTAATGTAATTTTTCATCGTTTTTAAGGGGGAATAAAGTGTGGAATAGGTTGGAAGTCACTGAGGATGCTCTACGCTCCATTTGTAACATTCTGGTAGGAAATTAATAAAGATATGCAGCTCTGATTTCTCGGATCCCTGTGGTATGGATTTTAGCATTTTTTTTCCTTTGTGTTCATCTGTTAATTGTTACGTTCACCATTCATTCACTCACATTTATAGTTGAATGCTTTCAAGATAGATAGGTAGAATCCATTGTATAATGCTCTGCCTTGGGAAATTATTCTACCCTCTATGTTTTTCACAGTTTGAAAAGGATCCATCTCCTATGACCTTTTCAGCTTCTCACCAGTATTAGTATTCCATCATTATTTAAAATTTAGTTGTTAAAATCCCTACCTAACTTGCCCCATGAAATAACCTGTATGTATGATTTAATTCCCCAGATTCAAACTTCCCCATCTGCTCCATACAACCCTGAAATTTATAAAAACGTTTCCAATTATTATACCTAGCCTAAAATCAGTTTACTCTTGTATTTCGTTAAAATATTTTTCGTGGAGAGAGCCCTCTCCTAACCTTGTAGGGCTAGCTATAAGGCTAAGCATGGTTTGAGGTTACCCTGATTTTCCTTCCTTCAGCCTAAGGTTCAAATCAGGTGCTAATATTTCTGGCAACTCCATTGGGGAACTATATAGCATAAAGGACTGATCACCCTAGTAGTATTTTCCATTTAAACTCTTGGACTCTAGATTATGAGTTTCAAAGTTTGCTAGGCTGAAATAAAACATTGTAAAGTAGAAATTTGACCACACTAGCTTCAAGAAGATACAAAAGGGCCAATCATAATCCAAATCCTCCCCCTATGTGTGAAAATCCTAATCTCATTCCAAGGATAGTCAGAAGACAAGAAGGAGCACTAAGTCCTAGACATATTTTAAGATCCCATACTTGGCCCAGTGAGTGGTTGTTTGTAGAGCACGTTTCTTTTGATGAGTGTTTTGAGCTTTCTTTGTTCAAAAATAAATCTGAGACTGCACTTGATGACACAATTTGAGATACAGAATTTTTTATAGATATCGAAGTTAAAAGGGAAAATAGATCAATTGATGATTATATTTTGAATTCCCGTCAGACATCTATCATTGTAACCAATATCCCTGAGCCTTCATAGTTATAAGAAACAAAATTTCCTACCCTTAATTCATCAGCATTCCCATCAGTTTCAGAAGTCAATTCTCAGCCTATGAGTCCTCCATCAACACCTCCCTTGAATCCTAGTAGCACAAATATTGTTGTAAATCCACCTCGAGTCATGGCTTCCCAGTATGCACCCCTGGTTTTGCCTCAGAACCTGAATGATATGCTTGCTGATTAACAAAGTATAATACCTATATTTTATGCCACTAAAATCATCACAGCCCAGCAGCACGTTGATAAGATGAATGACTTATTTGACCTTCATGAGGTAGAGGTAGAAAATGTAACTACAAGATTGTTTGTCCAAAGCTTTGGAAGTGAAGTTCAAAAATGGTTTAGAGCACTACCAGCAAGCTCTATCCACACATTTCAGGAGCTACATAGAAAATTATTAGACCGGTGGGAGGTAAAGAAAAACTAACTTCAAATCTTGTATGAATATGAAAATATTAAAAGAAATGTGGGTGAAACTATACAAAATTATTGTGTGAGATTTAATGTTGTATATAATGTTATTCCGGCCAATATGAATCCCCTCATGGGGTTAGCTTTGCTCAAGTTTCCAGATGGTTTCGATGCTGATATGGCGTATCAACTACGAGAAAGAGATCCTACCACACTTGAAGACATGTAGAAGATAGATGTGAGCACTGAAGCAAATTTGCTGGCCAGAAGAGCACAGTCAAAGGCCAAAAAGAGGGTAAATGTAAAATAAGAAGCCTCTCCTTTAGATAGTAAGATGGATACTTTGATCTGAACAGTGGAGAATATGGTTGTTCGATTGACTATTTTAGATAGAACCGAAGAACAAATCAAGAATCCAAATTCCAGAGGAAAACAACAGCCACAATTCTGAATTAAGCAGAGGGAACATAGAATGCAGGACCAAGGAACCCCACAAAAATAGATTAGAACTTCTTTGCAACAAAATTATTTTCAAGGACTGGAAACATATGATGATGACGATATAGTCGTTGAGGCCAACCATTTCTTCACTACTGATGGTGCGCCCATCTTTCTCATAGAAGATGAGGAATATACGGCGATTGCAGAGATTCAAAATGACGAAGATTTCATATTGGTTAGTGATGTAGTGTAAGAAGAAGAGTCTGATGATTATCAAAGAGGATACATGAATGATTTATCAGTGCAACAGAAACAGTATTCTTTGAGGAGAAGAGATGTGCCGATCAATCCTATCCAAAAGAGAAAAGAGTTGCAATCGAAAAATGACTCCTCAAATACTCAAAGAAAAGCGAAAGATCCTGCTGATCCTTCTCCCAGCAAGGCATCCTCAATGACTAATATTGCAAATGAAAATAACAAGCATAGCGCAGCAAAGGAGAAAGTAGAGAATAAATATCCTCCTGTCAAAGAGGTAGAAAAATTCCCATCTTTTAATTTGGAAAACTAATTTCTAAGCTAAAGGTGTCCATGCCCTTGATTGATTTGGTAAAAAACAACACTTATAAACATCAGGTATCTAGAATGTTGCAAATAGACTCTGTATCAGATATGGTAAATTTTGAAGATGACTATCGTGAACTCATTTTTGGTCCAGGCATAGAAGGTCAGTCTGAAGAAAGTGAAGTCCCTCCCTTCTACTGGAGTCTTAGATTGCATGAGTTCATTTTACATAATGTTATGTTGGACTCTGGAGCCTCGCAAAAATTGATGGCCAAAGCCATTATGGATAAGTTGGGACCTGATATTACCTGGAAATACCATGATTTGTATTCCTTTGAGTCCGGTAGGTTCCATTGTATTGGTCTTATCAAAGACTTGGTAGTATCTTTAGATCAAATCCCAGCCAATAATTTTTTGATGGATGTGGTTGTTGTAGACGTTCCACCATGATTTGGAATGCTTCTGTCCAGGTGATGGGGTGCAAAACTGAAAGGGGCCATTCAGCTTGATTTCTCTTATGCCACCATTCCTTTCTTCGGTCAGTTGAGAAAATTATATAGAGAGAAGAAAATGAAATACATGATCACCAGCAAAGATAAGCCAGTTAATCATCCCATTAATGCAGTCCACACAGATCTGGAGTCATTTTTATTATATTCAGATGGTGGTTTGAAGGATGAAAATTTTTAGTTGCTAGAAGTAGATGAGATACCTGAAATTTCAGAAAATTTTAGGGAAGTCCTTAAACAGGAAAAAGATAAAGCAGCAAGCATTTTTTAGCTTCTTGCCTGCCAGTAGCAAAAGGACAATGAACAACAGAAAGATGCAGAAATCAGTACAGATAAAGTGGAGAAATAAGTTAAATTTCAGCATCTAGCAGAAGAAGAAGAAGGCCTTTGGTGTATGGACTTTGATGGAGTTTTTGGTAAGGATGGTGCTAGTACAGGAATATGGATTCAGAGCCTTGTTTTCCAGCCTGAAGAAGTTCCTAGTAATGTTAGAGTATGTGCTTACAAGTTGGCTTTTGACTACTCTAACAATGAAGCAGAGTATGAAGCTTTGATTGCAGGATTGAAAATTTTGAAGAAGCTAAATGCAGAGAGGATTTCTGTCTATGGAGATTTAGAGTTGATAATCAAATAGGTAAAAGGAGAGTGCCAAGAAAAGCATCCACGATTGAGGGCCTAGAAAAATGCAGTCCTAGATATTTCGACGACATTTCCTGAGTATACTTTGACAACAGTACCCTGAATGCAGAATCTTATTGCTGATTCTCTTGCCACAAAAACAAGCAATTTGAACATTTCCATGAACTCCAACAACAATTTTGAAATTTATTTCAAACATCGGCCTGTTGTTTCAAATAATTTAAGATATTGGCAAGTGTTTTGGGATGACAATGAAATCAATGCTTTTTTGTAGAGTGAAGGAAAATTCAAGGATACTCCCATAGAAGGTGATAAGGAGGTCAACGATCAGGAAATCAAAACAAATCACATGGACATATTGCAGCTGAAAGATAATGTAATTCCTAGAGGTCTCATACCTTTAGAGGAGCTTTTCGATCAAGATGATGTTGCAAAGAAACCAAGTTTGGTGCCTACTGATAAAGGAGTTGAGGATGTTAATCTTGGAACAAATAACAAGCCTAAGCTTGTGAAGTTATCAAAAGAATTGTCCCCTGAGGTAAAGGAACAATATGTTAAATTAATTTCTGAATTCTCTAATGTGTTTGTGTGGGATTATTCATATTTGAAGGTGTATGACAAAAATATAATTCAGCATACTATTCCCATCAAGCCGGATCATAAGCGATTTAGACATAAGATGAGAAGAATCAACCCAAAGTTTCTTCCATCCATTGAAAAAAAGGTAAACAGATTGTACAAGGCTGGTATCATTGTCCCAATTAGATTTTTTGACTGGATTTCAAATTTGGTCCCGGTATGTAAAAAGAAAGGAGAGATAAGGTTGTGCATAGATTTCTGGAATATGAATAAAGCCTCCTTAAAGGATAATTATCCACTTCCAAAGATGGACCATATTCTGTATAGAGTAGTTGGAGCATAAATAATGTCACTACTCGATGGCTACTCAGGCTATAATCGGATCTTGGTGCATGAGAAAGATCAAGACAAAACTGCCTTCACAACACCCTGGGGAACTTTCCACTATGCCAAAATGCCATTTGGACTGAAGAACACTGGAGCCACTTTCCAGCAAGCAATGGACATAGCTTTTGCCAATGAAAAGGATGTTTTTACTTTTGTTTATTTGGATTATCTGACAGTGTTTTCTAGTTCTTATGATGAACATTTGCACCACTTGAGGATTGTATTTCAGTGATGCAGGAAGTTTGGGATTTCTCTCAATCCGAAGAAAATTTTGTTTGCTATGGATGAAGGCATGTTGTTGGGGAATATCATCTCTAAAGACAGTATCCGCATCGATCCTTCAAGAGTGGAGGAAATTCACCACATATACCTCCCACGAAACAAAAAGGAGATTCAAGCATTCAATGGTAAGATGAAATTCTTGCGTAGATTTATACCCAATTTGGCTGAACATTTAAGAGAAATGACTAACATGTTGAAAAAGGATAGAAATGTCAAATGGAGTGAAGAGGTTATTAAGTCATTTAATCTGGTAAAATTTTCTCTATCCAATGCCCCAGTCTTTACTAATCCTGACTATACTCAATATTTCATTATATTTTCATTTGCATCGGAGCATACTATGCCTGCGGTATTGATGCAAAAGAGAGACTAGATTGAACAACCCATTTCAATTTTTAGTAGGACCATTCGAGATGCTGCTTTGCAGTATAATATCATTAAGAAACAATCATTGGCCCTTATAAAAGCATTGAAGGATTTTAGAGTATACATTCTGCATCCACATACTATAGCATATGCTCCTAGTGCAGCAGTGAAGGATGTCTTGATATAAACTGATCCAAAGGGTCGAAGAGGTAAGTGGATAGCAGAAATGCTGGAATATGATTTGTAGATCAAACCCAAAAAGTTGATCAAAGGACAAGGCTTAAAAAAGCTAATGGCTCAATCAAACCTGCATGCTTTGGATATAAATCTCATAGCAGCAATGTTAGAAGATGAAGATGAAGGTTTTCTTGTTCCGGTTTCAAACATTTTTCTACAATCCCCATGGTATTCAGACATAGTCTATGTTCTTCAACACCTTTCACCACCTCCCAGGATGTCTAGAAGCAAAGGTAGATCACTGAAACTTAAGTTTACTAAATTTTGTATTTTAAATAGCGCTCTTTATTGGAAAGATACAGGGGGTATTTTTCTTAATTGTTTGGTTGAAGACGAGGCTCAGCAGGTGATGCACGACTTTCACAAAGGTGATTGTGGTGGTCATTTGTTTTGGAAAACTACAGCTAACAAAGTGTTGAGAGCAGGATATTATTAGTCCACCTTATTTTCAGATCTATACAAAATAGTGATGAGCTGCCATAACTTTCAAGTTTTCCAAGGTAAAAGGAAATTTCTTCCTCTTCCTTTGAAACCAGTTTCAGTAAATGCTCCCTTTCAGTAGTGGGGACTTGATTTCATAGGGGAAATCCATCCCGCATCATCAGCACAACATCGATGGATCTTAACAGGACCGATTACTTCACCAAATGGATCAAGGCAATTCTAGAAAGGTAGGCCACTGATACGATAATCATTCAATTCTTAGAATCAAATATCCTATCTCATTTTGGTTTCCCTCAAAAAATTATAATAGATAACATAGCAGTGTTTAGATTTAAGAAGATGGTGGAGTTCTGCCACAAATAAAATATTGTATTGGGCCATTCGACAACATACTACCCACAAGGAAACGACCTAGCAGAATCATCAAATAAATCTCTGATAAACATAATCAAGAAAATACTAGAAGCAAATAAGAGGAACTGGCATCAAAATCTCATCAATGCATTATGGGCAGATAGAGTCACCAGTAAGAAATCCATAGGTATGTCATCGTTTGAATTGGTTTATGGTATTGACTATGTTTTTCCTACATCACTCATAGTTTCGGTCATGAGACTATTGCAAGAGGTCGGTAGCGAAGAAGATGATAATCAGCGAAGGATCAATCAAATGATCCACCTTCAGAAAACAAGAGAGGAAGTGTCTCAAAACGCTATTCAGTTGTAGGAGAAGATAAAGAAAATCTATGACTGTAAGACCAAAGTAGAAAATTTTCAGTTGGACAATGTGATGTTGACATGGGATGCATGAAATGAGGAAAAATGGAAGCATGGTAAATTCGACAACTTGTGGAAAGGACCATATAAGATTTCAACATACAGGGGACAAAATTCTTTGTTTCTCTCAGAGATGGATGGCTAAGATTACCCCGGAGGACCAATAAATGGTAGGATGTTGAATCACTACCACTATTGAAGATATTGGATCCAAAACTATGTCACAACCATTGTATATATCATGATATTTTTGGTCAGATTTCAAGTGCACAGTCATTAAAGTTTGGGGCTCGAGGTGAAGGCTATAAAACTTGAATGATATGTGTAAGGTTTCCTGCTTTTATTTAAGTTTTCAGTCATTTTTTAAGTTAGAGTCAGTGTGCATTGTGTTTGTTTTTAGTATTTTGACCATATTTACCCAATGGATGAGGCTACTTGGTCTACGGTGTTCTTAGCACCTCCAAGGAGCTACCATCCCCATTGGAGCAAATTTTAGTGTTAGTCTTGTCATAATGCCATCAGTGATCAAACTTACTCTTTTGCATTTGCATATTAGGAGTCCCATACTACAAATTTTAATCATTCCATTAGGTCATGCATTCATTGATGGTAGCGGTTTTTCATCAGTTCTCCCCTCATGTAAAACTTGATGATTCTCCTCTCTATGGTCTTGAGTTATGATTCACCTTCACTCCCAATTCATATTACTAGGTCATAGGGTTGGTCTCATTATGTCCTAGGGTCTAATCATAGTCAAATTAATGAGTCAATTGTAAATAAATATCAGTAAGGTCATGAGGAGGTCAAATAAACTCAAAGGCACAGTATCTGGAAAGATCAAAGAATTGTTCTATTGAGCTTGATGTAATTTTCACCTCAAAACCATATTTTTGGGTGAAAACATGGTAATTTGTTTTTATTATCATATTTTATGTAATTTTATGTCTTCATATGTAATAAGTTACACTTCAGAAGCTGCTATCTCCACAAAGCCACCACCCTTTTGTTCAAAGGTGTTTTCCACAACCTTTTTAGCACAAAATCATGTTCTAGGTATGTCCATCAGAAAGAGCCCGAAAATAGCTTTCCAACGATATATTATACTCCCCAAACTGACTTCTAGATTGGAAAATATGCCTAAGTGAACAAAAGTCCCCAAAGGCCTAATCTCACTCCTTTTCTCAATTGTCCCTTAGACTTTATAACTTTATCTTTTCATATAATTTCAAAGTATTTCTTTCTCATTCCCTTTTTTGATCTGAGTGCAACCCTCTCCCTCCGATCTGATCGTAACATCCAATCGCATGGTCCCGACTGACCCCCTTTGATTGAGAAAAATTCATGTGATTGGCCTCCCCCAATTGTATCCTGACTGTTGATCCTCTTAACGATCCAATGGCCCACATGTAATCGCAATCACTTGATCGCATCACAACTTCATAGTGTTCCCACTCCTATCATTTCTTCCGATGCAATTGACTCACAATGTGCTCTCCCGATTGCATCCTCACCTTTGATCTGCACTTCCGATTAGATGGCTCACGAGTCATCGCAATCGGCATTTCTCACAGCATTGCTCCTGCTCCACTTCCCCACCGATTTGCGGTTGTGATTCCCTCACGGTCCCACCATAAGGCCTTTCTGCCCCATTCCAAACAAAAATGGGTTTTTCCTTTGTAAAAAGTTATAAACCGATTTTAAAAGAGTTCTTAATTTTTCATTGTATCATATGTTTTAAACCCCTGCGATATTTTCCTCCAATGTGATGAATCACATATCGCAATCGGCATTTTTCATAAGTACCGTACCTACACTTCCCTTTCCAATTTCAATTGTGATTTCCCATGGGTCCCACCTTAAAACCCTTCCGCCTTTTCAATAAAAAATGGGTTTTTTCCTTTGTAAAGTGTGAAACTCATTTTTATTATTTTTACAAGAACGTTTCCTCCATCGAAAAGTCTCCGCCCTTCACATTATCATTTGTCCCGAAATTTTCTATCCTCGCACATCGGTTTCCTCCGATGCGATTATTGCATCACAAATATTTCACTTCACGCAGCACTAAACCCAATTCCTCCTCCCCACCAATGCGATTGATTGCACATCGCCAATCACAATCAGAGATTTCCATAATGTTTAGACCCACTCCCTTTCCTGATTGCGATTGCGATTATCCCTGGGCCCACCTCCCTTTTCCTTCGCTCTTTTTCAATCGAAAGTGATTTTTCTTCATTAAACAACAAATATGGTTTTTCATCATTTCAAGGCATTTCCTTCGACATTTGGTTTTTCTTCAAAGGATAAAGGGCCATGAACTAATTATGAAACAGAGGCATGACAAAAACGAGAAAAAAGGAGGAATGGTTCCAAAATTTTTCTTTCTCCTCCTCTGTTTGAGCAAAACAAACCTTCCATATGTTCAAATGTATTGTTTCCCCTCTTTTTCAGGGGCATACTATTGGTCCTTTTCCTATGTCCAGATTTCAGTTTATGAGCTGCTGAAACAACTCCTCATTCTATGGATCTACTCCCCTCAAATTTTGTATATTTAATATAATTTTTCATCATTTGTAAGGGGGAATAAAGTGTGGAATAGGTTGGAAATCACTAAGGATGCTCTGCGCTCCATTTGTAGTAGTTTGGCAGGGAATTAATAAAGATATGCAGCTCTGATTTGTGGGATCCCTGTGGTATGGATTTTAGCATTGTTTTTTCCTTTGTTTTAATTTGTTAATTGTTACGTTTAGAATTCATTCATTCACATTTCTAGTTGAATGCTTTCAAGATAGATATGTAGAATCCATTGTATAATTCTCTGCCTTGGGAAATTATTCAACACTCTGTGTTTTTTGCAGTTTGAAAAGGATCCATCTCCTATGCCCTTTTCAGCTTCTCACCAGTCTTAACATTCCATCATTATTTAAAATTTAGTGGTTAAAATCCATGCTTACCTTGCGCCATGAAATACCCTGTATCTCTAATTTAATTCCCCAGATTCAAACTGCCCCATTTTCTCCATACAACCCTGAAATTTATAAAAATGTTTCCAATTATTATACCTAGCCTATAATCAGTTTACTCTTGTATTTAATTGAAATATTTTTCCCAGAAGGAGCCCTCTCCTAACCTTGTAGGGATAGCTACAAGGCTGAGCGTGGTTTGAAGTTACCCTAAATTGCCTTCCTTCAGGTTGAGGTTCAAATTAGGTGCTAACGGAATGTACTCAAATCTCATGTAGTTTGGGATCCCACTTGTGAGTCCCTCCACGTTACATGTGATTTATTTCTCATCACTTCCCTCGCCATGAGGGGCCACCTTGAAATATCTTGGGACCCTACGAGCTATGGGGGACATCCCCGCTGGTCACTTTGGTCTAGCATCTACAGCACATGAGAAAATATCATAACACACACACACACACACACACACACACACACACACACACACACACACACACACACACACACACACACACACACACACACACACACACAGATATATATATATATATATATATATATATATATATATATATATATATATATATATATATATATATATATAAATACGTAACAAATAAAAATCCGAAAAATGAGTTTTTATCTATGTCCTCATCCCAATTGTCCCCTTCCGGAAGAGGAAGTTTCGGATCACCCCTGAAATCGATGCTGATATACGGCCAGTCCTCCACCACGATGAGTTATCATCTCAACCAGTCAAACAAATTTGGTCTCCATGACATTTGTTGTCCACTTCCTGATCGAGGCATCAACTCAGCCCAATGGACCATCTATGGCTCTCGTGTTGGTGGCATAAGTATCATCACCTCCTGGCGCTAGAATATTGGCAATCATTCTAGGATGAACGGTATCATAATGGACCCATACCCAAACTTCTTTAGCTTACAATTTTTTCATTTAGTTAGCTGACGTTTCATGTTGCTTGTCACCACTGCTGCCCAATTAAATATTGTCATAGCCATGAAAGCTACAGCCAGTTGGAGCTATGCCTTTGCAGCTTCATGGGGAGCTTGAGATCCAGCAGCCTGAGTAATGGTATGCAACACTACCCTCAATGGTAAGTCAGGCATTATCTGAATGTCTAGCTTTCCACTCTTATCTGATTTCCTTTCTCCATGAAAAAAATTATCAATCAACATGCCCATGCGCTCTCCAAGGGCTTGAGTATCTGTCATCAATGGTCACTCTCCCCTCCGCAACAATCCAGTTATGGAGTAGATATCAGAGACTTCTATCTACAGTTCTTGTTCATGAATGATGAGACTCTCTCACCCAATGTCCCATACATTGATCAAGTATTGTAGCAGCTCTTGCTGAGCTCTCAAACATGGGTTCATGAAGAATTTTAGGATCCCATAGTTCCTTAGGGCATCCATGCATGCATCATTTTCCATGGTCTGTTTATCCTCTGCCCCCTGCTCCCACTATTTCCACTCTATTACCATTTTTTTTAAAAACTAGAACAGGTACATTTTATTCATAAGGAGGTTTGGTTGGGCCTAAGCCTAATCAAACATCATTACACAGCATTGTAATGCAGCTCGAGTTCTTCCTGATTTACAAAATTTTAAGGATTATGGAATGCTTGAATTGAAAGTGCTTTCATCATTTTTGCAAAGATCCCTTGGTGAGAGAAGGCATCCTTTGTTTGCCATGAAGTCCGCTTCACTATTCGAGCTTCTGAGAATGTGCAAAAATATGAAGGAGGCGAATTCAAGCAGAATGATATTTAATATTCTCAAAGACTTGTTGAGAACGATGTTATTAAATTGATCCTTCGAGTTGAGATTTTTAATGAGAATTTCTAAGTCTTCGAAAGCTTGGAAATCTTTGATTCCTCTATCATGGAAAATTTGGGAGCCTTTTATGAGTCCAATAATTTCTGCTTGATTGTTAGTGTGCTGACCAAGTCCCCAACAGAAGCATTCTTTTGTTGAGCTATCGGGGGAGTATATGACGCTGCCTGCTCCCGCTGCCCCTGGAATTCCCTTAGAAGCACCGTCAAAGAAGATTGTTTATTTATTTTGTTTCCTCCACCATTTTAGCTGTTGATTCTTCCTACAAAACCAACATATGAAGTTCCATTAGCCATATGGTTAAAAAATTGATCCATTTGTCCAAGAATTTTGAGGGAAAACTTAAAAATTTTGGGCATGGCATTCAGGGCCGTCGTTTTTCAAATAGCGGTGCTGAGTGGTGCCTTCTCATTTAAAAATTATGAAGGTTGGTGTGACTTCATGCCTAGAACCCGCATCGACCGTTATGCCCACGATTTTTCACACTCCTTCACAAAACTTGTTAAACCATAAAAATACGCAAAAGTGGATAAAATTGCAGGAAATGTTCATAGCTCTTGCTTGGAAGAAGCGAATTCGTCAATAGCCTCCTGGATTTCCTACAGTCAGCTCCACAAATTCATAGTGAAAACCGTTGAAAATGCTTAAAAGAAGGTGAAAAAGTAAAAGTAAATTGTTTTAACAATTTTAGTTATTTTATAGGCCTTTTCTAACCCTAACTAGGTTTTTGGACACCTTTTTTTCTTATTTTTATTATTTTTCTCGAAAATGGGTTTTACGTCTGTTTCTTATGTAGCAACAGGTCCTAAAATTGGCAACAGTGAGGAAAGGATTTGTATTTTATTACTTTTTTGGACTCGGTAAAAACAAAATAAAGTCACCCCCTGAAGTCATATTTAGCTCTTTTCGGACTCTCAAACATTGAAAATATTGTCGAGACTCTTGTCATTTTGAACTCGCTAAAGGCCACGAAACATCATCTTCCCAGTATATTTTTACCCATTTTTCAGGTTGGGATAGATTATTTACTAAAAAGGAATACCTTAGTCGAACATGTCTAAGAGGTTCTCTTAGATATTGTTTTATACATTTTCAGATCTGTGAGACGACCTATGAAAAGGGACCTTCTGCCATTTTATTTTTTGCATCTTTTCAAACTCTCTAAACATGAAAAGAATATGTGTCTTCCATTTGTTAGACTCGTTAAAACTAAATGACATTGGAAGCCGTGACCATAATGTTACCGAGTTCCTCCTTCCTAAGGCTCGTAAAATGTATTAGGATAGATTTTCCCGAAGGAGAAACTTACATGACAAGATTATGCAATCTTGTTTCCAAAAATTATTGGGGTACTAACCATAAATGGTGGGGGGAAATGGAACTCGTTCTCAGTTGTGTTGGCAGTATGTCACTCTTGAACATGACACTTTTTTGCAGTTCGTGTCAGTTTGGGGACATCCCACATTCGTCATTTTTTCTCCATGGGTTTGGGTTATACGTTTTCAACTCTCATCTACTCTCTGCGTCGTCACCATGACCTAAGATCCCTTGAAGTCAAATACTACCAAATTCTCGAGTCGTGTCACCAATATGTTCAAGAGAAGTACCTTCTACATTTTTCAACCCCTGATCCTCTATTTTCTCTTGATTCACTATCATCTTATTCCTCTATCTCTTGTCGATGTTGATGGAAACATTATGGCCCTCCTTCAGTCGATCACTTCCTATCAACTTCAACTCATTATCCAGGAAGATGGTCCAAAGATTCCCTTCTGGTACCTTAGATATTTCATGCCTCAATGGCAAGTTCTTTGTATTCGAAGATAGGTTCTCACCATTCGCCTTCGATTGGGTGATCTCGTAGATTTTCCACTCAAGGTCATTTTTCACATTTCATAGATTGTAGTAGGAGTACCTTCAAATCATTTTCATTATTGATGGTCTCTTATTCCTGTTAACAACTTCCATCATTGGATGGTAATTAGGTGACTTCCTTGCATGTTTGACTTTAGCTCATTCATTCACATGGCTAAATTTGTACTTGTTCGGGCCAGGATGGAGCGCAAGTACCTAAGTTCTGGCTACGAGACAATTTGGTTTATCATGACTCTATGCATGAATATTCTAATTGGATGGATGCGACCATACCTAAGTCTATTTGATGATCCTTATCACTAGATGGATGTGCCCATACCTTGGATCTTCTTACATGTTCTCTATTATGGATGGTTGCGCCCATACATTGTATTCATGTATGAGAGATATCAGTCATACTTGATCTTGCAGGTCCATCGACGGTGGAATTTTTCTCTGAGCATGTTCTCATAAAGCATTTAATCCCTCCCTTTCTTTCGGACTTCATGCTTTAGGGGGCATCTGTTAACACAAAATTTTGTCACCGTCTCTACATTCCCCATCCCAAATACTAGAGGACTATCAGAGTGATCCTTGTATACTATGACACATCATGATGAATGTCATTGCATCCCTTAACATGTCAGGAACACAATATATATTGACCATTCCTGAAGTTAACCCTTTAAAACATATACTTTTAGGTCAGCACAGCTGTGTAGCTATGCACTTGCGCCGATGGCCAGATTTACACTAGGCCCCGTGCCATGGTCACTCTGTCTCTGAACAACCCCCATGCCGAGCTAATTTTCGAAGGTTTTTTAATATGGAAACAAAACTTCTAAGATGTAACGAGTTTGTGAGCGAAGTAATGGATGCTTGTTAGACTCGATGAGGTTGAGTCTCTCCCTTTGGACTTCTAGTCCCTACAAAAATGAAACTTCCCAAAGGGATAAACCCTTCTCCACCATAAGTGGATCCCAAATTTCCTCCTCCACTCCTATAAATTTCTCTTCATTCAATTGAATCAACTAGCAATAGATAGCTAGAATAAACCAGGAGCTAATAAGAAAGAATAGTCCATAATTGTGAGAGAGAGTTTGAACCTTTCGCCTCTTCGAGCTAAATCAACGAACAAATTCTTTGAGATGTGACCGAATCAACCCGTCAAAGGAGGTCTACAACGTCAAGGTGCAGGTTGTAAACTCCCTTCTATATATTAATATGACATGACTTATTTCTAGTTCCATATTTGTCTATGTTAATACTCAATGTTTTTGGCTCTCCTTGACTAGTTGGATAGGTCTAAATGAACATGTATGCTCATATGATTTTAGTGTTTTCTTTATATTTACGTAGGTGTATGAATGTCGCTGCCAATAGAGCGAAAGGCTTGAAGAACGAAGATCGAGGGATCACTGCAACATAGTACATCAAGAGTGGTGGATTGAGGTAAGACATATATTCCAATCCACATTTCGTTAATGAACTATTAATTTAGAAACCAACATGTTCCCTTGTTGCTAGACCCACCCTAGGGCTAGAGGGATCACCTTTTTCCACATAGGGGATTTGCCTTCACAACACCTTTTTATGGAAGAGGCCTCTATTTTCTCCATTTTCCTTTATTTTCCTTCATTTTCCTCCTCACATGCAACATGTGACCTTTCACCTCCCTTTTCTCTTAATTTATATTATTTTTATAAATAAATATGCCCAATATGCCATTTTTCCTTTCCAAAGTCTTAGCCTTTCCCTTTTCCAATTTCCTTAGCCATAATAAGCCATCTAAACACCCAGAGTAGGATTTTTTTCAAAAATTTTAGCATGGAATATGTGTCCCATCAACTGTGGTTATTACTTAACTTTATTACATGGAATTTTCATGATGGTTGTTACAAAAGTGAGACACATAGTCAACATGGCACATGATACCTATCATAAATGAAATAATTAATTATAAATACATTGAAACAATGCATTGAATCCATCACACATATTATTAGGCAACACATATAAGTGATGCACCTTAACTAACAAGACATAATTCATACAAAAAATAAATCAACCATGACAATCATCACGTATTCGTTAATGTACATTAAGGATCTACCATAAGTGACACATAATTAAATTCCTTATATGACACATATATCTAACACACCACAAGAAACACACATGCTCTAAATTATCCATTTTACATATTTGTTGTGACATATTTTAAAATATTTGTAGAATTTTTTTCCTTCTATTATCCCATCGCTAATGTTGAAAAGAGGTTGATGTCTCTCTTTGTAAATTTGATACTGTACTTCATAACTATGAGGAGGTGGAGAGAATAGAATTTCAAATGCTAACCATTGGGCACAAACACTCTAACATAGAGATATAAAATTTGAGTGCGTCAATATACTATGTAAGAAAATAAACTATATTGACCTTGCATCATAAATAGGAAATTTTTGTCAATGCATATGGAAGTGAAATTTAATAATTTGTAGTTTTTTGGAATTCAAAAACCCTATTTTGTGGAATTCATTTGTAATATTTCTCTTCATGTGCATTCCTTTGGATGTTATATTTGATCATTATATTTATGAATGTTTTGAACTAATTAAGAATTTTATGAATGGAATTTTATTTGATATCTTTGTGACTAATTTCTACCCAAAAAAAACATAATATACTCCCATAAGTGAGACATTTAAGTAACACACATAAGTGACATATTTAAGTGATGTCCCATAAAACATGTATTTAAGGGATACTATTTATAGTGAGAGAATAATAAACATGCCATAATATACTCACCATAAGTGATATAGCTAAGTGTCCACACAAAAAAACCATGATACACCATGTTAGGTGTTACACACATAGGTGGCCCCTTAACTAACAATACATAAGTGGTGCACATACGAAATAAACCATAAAAATCAACATATACCAATTGATGCACATAAGTGATGCTTAATTTACATAACATAAGAGAAACACATAATCTAAATTTACCATTGTACATAGCAGATACAATATACATGATAAGATATGTAAGAAATGTATACCTTAAGGTAACCAATCCCGAATGTTGAAAATAGGTTGAAGCCTCTATTTATAAAAGATGTAGTGTAAGCATAAATATTACGTGGGGATAATATTTAATTGTAACTTAAAAACCCTAGTTTTATGAAGTTTTAAAATCGTGGTTTTGTTGAATTATAAAACCCGACTTTTGTGAAAATTGAAAACCCTACTATTAAATGTGGAATTTGGTAAAACTGGATTTTTGGAATTTGAAAATCCTGGTTGGTAGATAAGGTTTCTTATTTCGATGGATTCCATATCAAGGTTTTTTATAATATTATTTTCTCCAAATCATATTTTTTTATGCATTTTCCTTCAGATGTTATATTTTTTATTACCTTTTTTTAATGTTATTAATTAATGATTCATTATATAGTTTTAATTGTTTTTTATGCCATTGTGGTTAATTTAGTCAATGCATTATAAGATATAAACATAACTAAAACACGTCAGTGAGATAATTCAGTGATGCCCATAAGAAATACTCTTCAAATTGTGAGACATATTCAACATGCCACAAGATACCTACCATAAGTGACATAGTTCGTCAATACGCTGAATAAATTCACAAAATCCATGATACATCATTGAATCTAAGTGATAAAAGGAGCATGCCACAAGATACCTACCATAGGTGACATAGTTTGTCAATACACTGAATAAATTCACAAAATCCCTAATACAACATAATAGGTATTGCATCTAAGTGATAAAAGGAGCTTAATGCCTCTTGTTCTTAAAAAATTAGTGTGCTTGCATCAGTATGAGAAGGTGGAGATATCAAGTTGATTGTTAAGGTTATGTGTGCAAAACCTCATTTTTTTCCTATCAAGTGAATAAAATATAGAGTGGAATAAGAAATAATGTAAAAATTGATGTGCAATGAGGAATATCAAATTTAAGCATTCAAAGAATATCATTACAAAAATCATTAGTGTGGTGTTGAAAGACATTGTTGTTATTATTGACAAGCATTCAAGTGCCTATGATTCATTGGTTAACTTGGTAAAAACAAAGGAAAACACATTTAGATGCATTAATTAATAAAAAATAGGATTCATTTGTAACTTAGTTTAAAAATGAACATACCATCTGCGACATAATGAATAGAAAATAAGAAATATAGCACATACGTAATTGATTACATATGCTTATTCAAATAAACCATCTAGATCACTTATCATAACTTTCATGAGTTATTGTTTGGTATAGTTTGCAGTTAGAGGTTTGTACCAACAACTACATTTTTATAGCTATATACAAAATTACGTGGTCTATAGTATTCAAATAAAAAGCATTTTCCCTTCTATGTTCTTTAATTTTGTAATATATATTCTCATAACCATTTACCTAATAAAAACGTTAATTACTTCATAGTATGTCAATGCACAATCTTGAGGGTTTGATTTCACTCTATGCAATGCACCAACTAATATTCAGTTCCCATTCAATACCTTTTGGGGAAACCACTACATATATGTTCCCTGTAAAACAAGGAGTTCCAAAATTTGAGTCCACTAAATAAATAAAGCATACTAAAATCATGTTATTGAATAAAAATGAATAAAATATTCATCGAATGTGGTTGCATAGTTTCTGAGATGGGATTCTGATCTAGTGGAATACTTGATTTGTTCTCTTATAGATATAATAATATTATAATCATACATTGACCAAGGGTGACAAATATATGATCCTAGATATCAACATATTCCATTTATTCATAATTATCCAATCAATTATTATCAAATTACGCATAGAATTAAGAGATTTTTCTCATCCATATTTTAAGAATAAAATTTTATGGTATTTGAATTTAATGAAATCCATGAGTTCCTTATATTTTTTACATTCATATAAATAAGTTCAATCTACATCTATCACTTCCTAAAAAACTCTATATACTTATGATTTTTTGGTTGATTGGTATTATTTTATTCTTTCTCCTTCCCTCATAACTAAATAACATTGGTCAACAATGTATTTTTAATTTTAAATGTGGTAGTGAAATCTATTTATTCCCTACATAATTCAATTTTAATGCATAAACCTAGTTCTCATTTTCCATGTCCATTATCAAACTAATTCCAAATGTGTGGAACCTTGTGTTTTTTGTGCGAAATACACAACCATTCAAATACACATGCACTTTAAATTCCCAACGTAACTATCCAAACAAATCCAATGTTGATGCAGTTATATATTATTCACCTTCAAGTGATTGTAAGATAATTAAAATGTCTGCTATACATAATCTAATTCATGGAACCTATCACTACTTATGTAGAAGTTATACTCTTTCAATATAACCCTATTATCTTTACTATTATCTGGACCATGTCTATGGACCATTATATTGACCTAATCAGAGTGATAATATTGAACTTTAATATAATTTTAAGGTTGAAAAAAATACCACTGCTAATATAGTACCAACAAGAAACATATCTCTACATAGTAGAAAATTATCATTCTTCCATCTAGCCACATGGACGTGTTGCACATATTGTTGGTACTTTTCATAAATATCATTTATGAATTCACATACTCCTATTTGGTAAAACAATAATAAATACATATATAAATACATTCTTATAAATACAAATTTCTACAAATCTTAAATCCTAGCATAAAATTTCAATTCAAATGAAAAAAATTAATATTTATATACTAGTCACTAATTTCGGATAATATATTTTGTCATAGATTCCCTCCCTTAATACTATATATGGTATATTTGATGTTTGCAAGTTAACCTTCTTCCTCCACAATTCATACTCACCTTTCACATGTATACACTTTCGTAGTAATTTCATTCAACTAAAATTGAGGTGTATCACCTATAAGCTATTTTTTTGATAAAATGTACCCCAAGCCAGAATTGTACATAGCATACAATGAATAATGTCTCTAGATGATGTCAAATAGTTACACAAAGATGTTATGAAATACATAATATGTGTGTGTGTGTGTCATAATATTAATAAGATTCAATGTGGTATTTTCACAGGTGTTATGAGTTGTGTTTATTATAACATACCAACTCTTGCATTTATGGATGATTCTTGGCCCACATTAAGTGTAGAATGTGAATTCCTCAATCTCTCATACAATTATATTTTTCTCATGTTAAGGAAGTGTTGAATATGTGTTTTGAAATCTATAGAACTAATTCTTAATTTCATTACATATTTTTGGGTAGAAATAGGTCTAGTGTTCTCATGTTAGAAAATTTTCACTAGTCCCTTAATTACTCTAATTCATTTCATATTAGAATGAGATAACCTACCACTAAAGGCCCAAAAATATATTTGTCCCATTGTGTCAAGGATATATCATCTAATATTATACTTTTGAAGGGTTTTCAAATTACATTTTATGAGATGAGATGTGTGTTTTAGAAAACAACATTTTCTTGTGATCTTGTTAACAATTGATTGCGAAAAGACATATGGTCTACATTGTCGTCTTGGGATTGATTTTTATTACCAAACTTTTTAAAAGAAGTAACAAGGTTAATTAAAATATGATTAGTTTTTTATGTATTTTTCATTTTTTAATGCTTGAAATTATTATAACACTAGTTAAACTCCTACATTTTAACAAAGAAAAAAATAATTGGAATTTGGTTGTATCATATTTCTATTTAAAGTATTCTTTAATAATTTTATAGGATTGGTAACAAATATTTTGATTAAATATCTTACCTTCAATTAATTATGAATTTTTTTCATCAACCTAAATGTGTTCTGAATTTCTTCATTGGACAATGTGTAATATAGATACCGGGTGATGGAATTGTATTATAGAACTCTTGACTTCTTTGTTGTGGAAATTCAGATATGGAATTTGAAAAGTTATTTTTTTCTTTTTTAAGGTGAAATTTATGTATGTATATGGATAAAGGGTGTTACCATGGACACAAGTGTATTTTAGTATAAGTGTGGTAATGGATTTCATAATACCCATATATTATGATTATAAAATTTTCACCCATACCATTTAAAAATATAATTATATGGCACAATATAGGACATTGAAACCTACAATACTAAAAAAATGGTTGTCTCATATTAGTAAGATTTTTTTGAGTTGCACTAATGGAAGGCCTTGCAATTTCAATGATGTAATGACTCGTGATTTAAAAAAAAGTATAAAATTAATATTTATAAGTTTTATATAAAAACATATGGACAATAAAAAAGTGTCATGTGCATCCCCACAAGTTACTATAGCAAGAATCCATCATTTGAATACTCAAAGGTTGCACTAATGGAGACATATGAATTATATTTTGCATGAAAATATACACTCAATGTTAGTTAGATATAAGATTGAAATAGTTGGCACAATTTCTATAAATAAAAATATATATATTCGAAAATCCAATTGCTTTTCCTACTTTTGATATTTTTACACTCTATTCAAATTCATTTCATAAGTACCTCTAGTCATCCCTTAAATTTAACATGATTTTTTTCCAATTGTTCATTTCCATTGATGCATGATGAGGTATCATCATCATCCTGCACCCACCATGCACCATCATATTTTATATAGGCCATCTCTAAGGAGTTGTTAAATGTAGTGTTTCTTCACTGAATTCTTCCAGCTTAATTTTATTTGTTCCATACCAATATAAATAAAATGCATTATATGAAACCAACCAAAAAAACTTATAAACTCTATAAAGATTACAAAGCCTATGAAAATACCTTAGGTCCAAAATATTTCATGATAATCCTCACATCCACGAAATTTGTTTACATAAGTGCCTTTAATTTTTTGTTATAATTTGAACAATCTTCTCAACATAATAACATCATAAATGACTTGTAACCCTACTTTAATTCAACCTCCTAGTCTTACCTTCCTCTGTCAACATCGTCCTTCGACCTCATTGTTATTTTTTCACAATAACAAGTCTATTTTTTAGAATTATCACAGCGTCATCAAAAGTCATAGTGACATCCTTTATTAACCGCATAGAACATTCTTAACTTACCTTCCTATCCCTCACACCCTCAACCTATCACATAGTTCTTTGAGCTACTATGACCTCCATATTTATAAATTTCTAGAGAAAACATAGTTGTACAAAAATTAAACATCCAATAAGAATAAAGTGGCCATGATACAAAATAAATATTGATAAGCACCTAATACAAATTCCTTCAAATATTTACAAGTAAACTAAAGGAGAATGGTGAATCTACTTGTGATTCATTACAAATTACAAATAAAAATATGGATATCTTATAAGCGTGTCAATTCAACCTTTGAAGGGGTTGTTGACCCACCTATTATAGATCTTTTTTTCATCTGTTTGTCACTCTCCCAGCACAATTCATCTTTCTACAGCCAAACCTTGAACTTGACACAACTATAAGACTTCTTGATGATTTATTTTCTCATGTAGTGTATGCCTTACAACTTCGAGGCATTCCCCCATTTTAAATGATCTTTATATCAATAAGAAAACTCATTTATTCCAAGGTGGACCAAGTGTAAACTATGATCACTTCAGGTCTCACTCATTTAGTGGTTCCAAATTGTTTAAATTTCTGGCTGATACTCTCAATTCATCCCAAGTCCATCCTCATAATCTAACCTTTTCACTAGTCATATTAGTGTGTCCAAGTCATCCTAATACTTTCTAGACCATCCTAATCAACCTAATACATTCATTGGAGCATGAATAAGTGCACCCAACATGGAAAAATCATGTAATTATGTTTCAATTCATCCAAAGGATACTCCACGTGATATGATATGTTCACCCCTTGGGTCCATATGTCCAAAGACATCCCCAAATCAGTATAAGAGAAAAATTAATCAGCCATAAATCCATTGATTTCATTAAGTAGGAAATATCTTGCATTAAAACCTTATACAACAAAACTCCATCCATCTATAATAAAATATATTATAGTAATCCTATCATGTGAATAAGTGGAGCGAAGCTTAGAGTTGGCTAATGTAAAAATGGAAAAATTGACTGTGTGTGATGAGAAAGTCGTGGTTGTTTGTATCACCATTTTCTCAAGGAAATAAAATGAAAGCGAAATTTAATAATTAGTGGTGAAAACAAAAGAGGAAAGCGAGAAAAAAAAATCACGAAAACATTGTTTTTAAGCAATGATGTGTTTTTTTATCTAAAACATTCTTGGTTAAAAAAAAGAAATCAATACATTTCCAAGAGAATCGAAGACTACAGATTTCGAGAAAACATTAATAGGATCCTCAACAAGACATTCAATCTAGAATTATAATGGAAAACATATTGAACATTATACGTTAGGCACCCTAGGACTTGTAAGAAGGAAGCAAACACTATAATACCCTAAGTAATGGAAGAACACTCCGACTTAATAATGGAGGTTACTTTTGTCAACTTTACATTATACATAGTACTTCTCACGAGAGAACTATGTAGAATCACCACACATCAAAGAAATAGTTTAAGAAATTACCAAAAAATCCCTACAAATATAATAATAATAAAGTACTTTGGCCTCAAGCTAATACAATGGTAGAATTGTTTTACTCGATAATTGTAATTTCTTCTTCAAATAAAACAAAGGCACACTTACACTATTCGCTTTCGATTGCAATCAAGTATATTATGTGTGTCCCAATGCAATTGGGTATATATCACACTTTTTTTGTATTAGCAAAGGGATATTCTTCTATAGTGACCGATCGTAGATTATTATGAAAAAAGTGAAGTTGTCATTATATTATTCCATTACGATTTCTAGTTAAATTAAATATAGTACTGTTAATAAATTATCAAATATTATCAAACAATTGAATTATAAGACATCTTCTTAGAATCAAACATAGTCCTCTATCCCAATGACTTTGTTGGATCTTGGATAAATTTTGAATGTCTCTTGGGTGAGAAGCAAGTATGTCCATTTCACTCACAAATTTTTTTATTGTACTATAACAACTCTCGCTTGCATCATGTACATGTTAAACACAAACATTTCTGTACGGTATTGTACTGTAACAACTCTCGTTCGCATCATGTAATTTCTAAACACACAAGCATGCTTATAGGGTTTCATATATCTAATAACTCTAGAGATAATATTGTTGAATGAAGAAAACTTGTCTTGAAATGCTCAGTCACGGTAACTTAAGGAGCATAATAAGGACTGAGGTTTTGGAATACTACCCAATGCTACCCAATTTTAGCTTTATAGATGTAATGGAACACTCGAGTGTGCAAATTTATTCATATTTAGCCGTCAAGTTAGCTCCCGTTCTCATCAACATATCATGTAGATTGTAGATTGAGGTGGTCAAGGTGTGATAAGGACTTAAATCGAAATGTAAGCATAAGAGAATGGAAGCCACATAGTAATATGTGGAAAAAGAAATAATAATGAGTTTATTTATTAAAAATTAATTAAATGAAATGATATCATAAAAGATAACCATGTGTGTGAGATTTCATTGGTAAATGTAGTCCATGTTATTATGAGATAAAGATAGTGAAATCTCAGTCATTCATTTAATAATAAAAAATAACTCCAACCCCAACTCTCATAGACCAAACCCAATGACATAATTATTTTATATTTTAAATGATTTTAAAATAATATAATATTTATATTATTTTAGTATTAATTAATATTATTATTATTAACAAAAACTATATAATTAATAATTTTATTTAAATTTACTATCAATATTATTAACCATAATAATACTACAATTATCATTAGTGTTAATATTGTTAATAATAAATTCATGTTAATATAATTAAAATTTTATATATCTCTCAATAATATTTATTAATATTATTAATAAATATTAATCTTATTATTATTAACATAACTACTAGTACAATCACATTGTTGATAAACTAAGCATTTTAAGCACTAACTAGTTTATAAAAAGTGAAAAATGAAGTACATGAAATCATATTAATCATTATAATATTAATTTTATAATATAGGGTGTAATCTTATGGTGTGTAAGATTAGGTTTAATGTTAAGGTTTATAATATTGAGTTTAATATTAAAGTTTATAATAGTACCCTTTAATATTATTCGTTTATTTAATTGAGACTTACTCATTTAGTTGAATACTTACCTTATCTTTACTTATATTAAAACATTGTACTAAAACCCTATCTCTAAAACGAAATACAAATATTATAATGATATGTTAATAAATATTATAATTATAATTATGATATATTTCTATTAATTATTTATCGGAGAAAAATATATTGAGAGGTTGATTTCAAGGAAATCCATCGTATTCACTTATTAATAAAGCCTAACCATATCTTGGGAGATCGACTTGAAGGAAGCACATCATATTAACTTATTAACAGAGCCTAACCTCCACAACCTCTAGAAAAATTAACTCATCCCATTAATATGGTTCTTTAGCTAAGAATCTATTAATTATAATTATATATTAATTAATATTAATAATAAATATTTATCTATAATTTATATGTTTCTATTAAATTATATTAAATTTTATAATATTAGTCTTTGAAAATTATTAATTTAGTTAAATACCTAACTTATCAATATATTAAAATGCTAATATTAAATTCTCTACCAATACTAAAATCCAATACTAATACTCAATATGAAAACTCAATACTAATACTATAATTATTATAATTCTATGCTAATATTAATTAATATTACCATTATAATATAATTATATTAATTTGTTTTTATCATCTCAGCAAATCTATCTCAACCAATGTACCTCAACAAATTTACGAGAATGGTCATCTTTTTTTAGCTTATTAAGAAAGTCTAAAGAGAATTGACTCATCTTCCATTAAAGTGATTTAAGAATGACAACTAGACCAATTAAACTAACCAAAAAAGCTATATTTATAATAAATATTACTATATGCATTTATATAATTCATTTGATGCTTACCGATAATGCAACTTCGGGAACCTTCACGGGGAAAATGCGCTGATTTATTGAAGGAATGAAGCTTTAGCCTGAGTCATGCCGCGATTAGTGTTCAAAATTGAACACGTCACAGCCCGTCCGGAGGGGTCTAGTACGTCTCAGAAGAGCGATGTTAAAATTATACGTCAAAAAAAATGTAGGTTTTTATTTTTGCTGGTTTAAAAAAAATTAAATAATATGAGGAAATGTTAGCTAAAGGGCTATCGCCGGAGGGATAAATTTCCAGATATGTCCTGAGTCCTCATGCTGTGCCCTTGGTTTCACTTTCATTTCTCTCATTTTTAATATCGTACGCAATAACGCAACCATTGTTTGAACGGTTGGCTCTGGAAATTACTTTAAAGTCGTTCATCCATCGTTTCAACTGTCAGTTTGGGTGATTACTTAAAAGTAATACAATATTTTACGATCTTTTAATTAATTCATATGACTATCCAACGACTTCAGCTGTATATATTTTAATTTTCTAGCGCTACTGCTTTAACAAAAAAATATATTCATAGTTCCTGGTTCTACCATTTTAGTGTGTTTCTGCATTGCTGTGGTTGATTCTACAATTTTAGTTTGTTTCTTCATTGCTGTGGTTGTTTCTTGAGGATCTAGAAGTTAATTTGGGTTTTTAAGGTCTGTGCACAACAGTGACAATGGTTTATTCATCGTGGGAGGAGAGACAGTGGTTTATTCATCATGGGAGGAGAATTTGTACATGGAAAAGTTGGTTGAGCACGCAGAGTTTGTGGACAAAGTGACCAAAGGTGTGGAGGGGAGGAGCACATAGTGGAGGATTGCAACCTGCTATTTATTTCCTACAAGAACATGATCGATGTTTACAGGGCCTCTGGGAGGAGAAGAAGGAGGACATCAGGGGTAATGATGAGCATGGGGTCACAGTGGAGGAGCTCATAGTGGTACATGGACAAAGTGAAAGCGGAGCTTCCCAAGATGTCTGAGGGCATTCTCCGCCTCCTCCACTCCCATCTCATCCCTTCTTCCACTTCCCCAGGGTCCAAGGTCTTCTATCTCAAGATGACCCATGGTTTAGGAAAGGCACTGAGAGGAAGGAGACCGCCAAGAACACTTTGGTTGCTTACAAGTTTGCGTGGTAGAGTTGGCTCCAATGCACCTATTAGGATAGTGACATCTTAGCTTCTCTCTATTTTACTATGAGATTTTGAATTCGCCAAAAATAGCGTGTAATCTCACGAAACATGAATTTGATGAGGCAATTGTGGAGTGAACTCCCATCATGCAGCAAGAGGATATGTGGACCATAAGACAAGCAAGAGGATCTGTGGAAGAGATAAAATATTAATTTAATCAAAAAAGTTTCCACCATTGTTGAGAATAATAGAAGACATTCTTGAGGGCAAGATAATACGATCAGAAGAGGGATAGGAATGTTTGTGTATGGAGGCACCAAGGCAGCCACTCCCAACACATGGAGTTCATTCCGATATATAACTCTTCTGAGGGGTCTCCCGGGAACCAAGGAACTCCACAGAAGAACTTTTTAGGCGTTGGGGCTTCACCAGTTGCATCTCACTGTGGTCAAGAATAACACATCTAAGGTCAGAGGTATGATTAACAAGGTGTGTCCTTCAATCACTCAGACCATGTCAATTTCTTTAATCTGCTATTTTTTCAGATGGAGGAACTATGAATCTTTGTATCGTTTACAAAAACTTAAATGCGGTTTTTTTTATTTTTTATCTTTACATGCTTGATAAATAGAGAATAAAATGTCTCTTTTCCGGATGGGGCATTTCTCTATTTCAACGAGCCAAATCCAGCCCAAATGACCAAAAAAGAAATGACCCAAATTAGTTCAAATTACCAGAAAATTAGTTTAAATGTATGTGGTCAATGCCATAGATTGAGTCAAGGATTTCTTTATTCCAGGAGCCAAATCCTGACCAATTCACCAAAAAAAAATGCAAATCTATACCAAATCACCAGAAATTTAGTTTAAATTTATGTGGTCGATACCACAAATCAAGTCAGTCATTGCTCTATTCCAACCCAAATCAACAAAAAATCGGTTTAAATGTATGTAGTGAATGAACCTATCAAGTCAGAGACGTCAAAAATTCCTAGGGCATCTGAAAACATGCAATCTCAACAAATAGATGATTTCACGGGTACATCAATGAAAAATCTAAATTTTGTTTTTAAATTTAAATTTTTATTTTATAGTAAAAAATAAAATATGTCTTTCGGATGCGGTTGATTAATGGTTTGGACGGGACGTGCCTCCCCGCGCACTTCC
The DNA here is from genome assembly GCA_034641835.2 of Pinus albicaulis. Lineage (NCBI taxonomy): Eukaryota > Viridiplantae > Streptophyta > Pinopsida > Pinales > Pinaceae > Pinus > Pinus albicaulis. Next base: position 916,439,410 of record CM076572.1, on the reverse strand, counting down.
CCATGGCGCTGGACATGGTAGCCCACATGGCTCTCGGCACCTGCATTAGTGAGACTCTCAATGCCCCTTCTCACGCGATTGCAATACTTCTTGGTCTGCTCACCCTGCTAACGATTATAGTGGTGCTGCTTGTTATGGAAGGCATTCGGGATAGCTCCGACGATGCCACTGGTTCGGTGAGCTCGCCAGCTCTGCTACATGGTATTTTTGCTCCTGGTTCGATAGAGGCCAGCGTGAAGACCACCACGGGGAGGCGCTGCTTTTTGCACGCCTGCAATGAACTGCTTCCGGGTTTTCATTACTGCCAGAGTCCGCATTGCATGCTCAATCACCTCTCCCGCGCCGGCACTGACCTGCGTGGTGGGCTTCTTGGCCGTTTTCCTGCTCCTCCTGCCGTTCTCAGTATTTTCCAGCCCGTCGCCCCTCCCCCTGCTATCCTTGCAGCCCCTCTCGACCCCGGTCTCCTTCGTCGTTCCCCTGGCAACATGCCTCGTCTCCGTGAAAGGATGAGGAGCAGACAAGGCCTCAGCCGAGGTCTCTGTCGCCCCCCTCCCAGTTCTTTCTCCGCAGACGACGACCATGAACTCAATCTCAGCCCGCGTGGTGGAAGAGGAAGGGGTCGTGGCTGCTCTGGAGATGCCGTCAATGTACTCGTGGATGCTGCCCCGCCCTCTCCTTCCTGTGCTCATGCTCCCGGCAGCAGCTCTCCCTCGCCTCTCCCTCCTAGCAATGCTCGGCCCTCTATCCAGCAGACTTCGCAGTGTGCGGAGCTCGAATTTGACAGTACATCCTCCAATTCTGTCCTCACGGCCTACATCACGCTTACTCTGCGTGAAGAAATCCCCAATCATGCTGCGCCCCGTCTGGTTTCTCTGCTCCCCCCACCGACTTCTGGTCCTCCCAGTGTAGTGGCTGTTCCTGCCAATTCCCCTCCCTCTCCACAGGCGCAGCAAAGAATCATGGTGGCGCACTCTGGCAGGATGGATGCTCTTGACTCTGGGAAGGATGACAGCAGCGAGGATTTGGGTTGCAGGATTATCGAGGAACCACCATCTCCGACTCATGACTAGCCTCTGCAATGCTCTCCAGGTTTTTTGCTCTAGTTTTGCAGATAATTCTAGGCTTTGTAGCTTTGCAGATCAGATGAAAAAGTCGTTTCTGAATTCCAGCATTTCTTTTTATGTTTGTTTAGTTTATATGAACTCAAAACTGGTTTCCCTCTCAAGGGCGGTTAAGACTTTATGTTTAATAGGACTGGTTTCCCATTCTGGGCAGTCGAGATACTCTTTGAACAGCTTCTTTTTCAACCACGGTGCTCAGGCTTTCATAGCTGACACTGTGCCTATTTTGTACCAGTAATCTTATACATAATAGAATTAGTCATACTTAGAAAACAAATAAAATAAAATATGTCAATATATTTGTGATGAAATTTAATTAAAAAAAGGTGATGTAAAGCTTGTAATTTCCAATATATTAACATAACTTTCTTAGCTCCTTATTTTTGGAAAAAATCAACATTTCTCAACAAAATTTCTGATTAAATTAGATATTCAGTTTTGATTATACTAGAAGAGAAAAGGTCTATATCTTTAAATATAAATCAACATTTCTTTACTAAATTTATGATTAAATTGGATGTTCAATTCTGATTATACTAGAAAAAGTCCTTTAAATCAAATAGGTCCAAAAAGTAAAAATCAAAAGTGCTTATGATAAAAAGAACGTCACTTATGTCTACATTTAAGTTCTTAATACATATTCATAATATAGATTCAACATAAATCATTTAAAGAAACTATTAGAATAAAGTTGATCGAAAATGAAATATAAAAATAATATATTATTGTCAGTTGAATTGTATTTTTTTTTTTAAAGCTTTTCAGCATAGAAGGGTTGCCCGAATATATACCCTTCTAATTGAAAATAACACCAGCCCTTCAAATTTGATCACTGATGAGGGGACAAGCAGTGGCTTAGAGTTTCGATGAAGCGGGCCAACAGACGACCATAGAACCTAACTTCCATCTTCCACCACTACTGATGAACCTTCCACAACTACCGATCAATCTGCCACCACTACCAATCAATCTTCCGCCCGCTACCGTTCCATCTTCCACCACTGCCACCGGGCATTTTCCCACTATTTCCATGGTCGCCCGGTCCTGAGGGTCCTCCGTCCGGTTTCCCACCAAATCCAGAACCGTGTACTCCAGGCTTTTCACCAAATCCACCGTCCACTCCAGGCCTTCCTCCTCCCCCCGACACTCCTCCTGGGCCTCCGTCCGGTTTCCCACGAAATCCAGAACCGTCTACTCCAGGCTTTTCACCAAATCCACCGTCCACTCCAGGCCTTCCTCCTCTCCCCGACACTCCTCCTGGGTCTCCGTCCGGTTTTCAACCAAATCCAGAACCGTCTACTCCACAGCCCTTCAACCCTCCTTTTGGCACAACGCCACCTCTGCCCAGCGACGCTCCTTTTGGCGTCCCACCACCTCTATGATCAGCTGGGGGCCCACTTCCCAGTAGTCAATAGAAACTCGGATTGATATTTTCGGGTCTTAGCAGTTGTGTATAGTTATCATTTTTCGAGTCTTCACAATTCTGTTTGATTTAAAGTTGATCTTTTTCGGTTATGGGCAGTCGTATTTAATAAAAGTCGTTTTAAGGGCTCGGTAGGGTTCCCATGTTTTGCCTTGCAGAAATAAAGCTGGTCCTCATTCTGCACCTTCATTGTTATCACTGATTTGAACAGGGAATAGAATCATTCATTTTTGTTAAAATAAAATAGGGTATTCTAAACATTCGATCCTTTGCTCGGCAAATTGAATACGACTTCTAATTCATTTTGCCATACACAAAAGCTATTTCATAATACGAAGAATATAATCACTTCCACTAAAGAGACTTCAATATGAATTACAGGTTTATATTTGAAAAAAAAAATTACAGCCTAAAAGATTTGATCCATATAAACTCTAGATAAATTTAAAATTAAATTTAAAAAAATTGAAACTATTAACAACTAAAATAAATTACTTTTTTATTATTAACATAAAATTTCATTATCTCGAACCCTTTAAAGGATAAATCAAATTTCATTATCTCGAACCCTTTAAATCGCTATTTATCGCTGAATTTCAACTTAAATCATACCCTCCAAAAAACGAATTAGTTTGAAATACTTTCAATAATGTAACGATCATGCGTTAATAGGTTTTGTCCAAGTTACAAAGAGACATTCCTCCTTTTAAAGGAATAAATATAATAAGAGTAACGCTATTACTCCTTAAAATGAAAACGGATAAGGTTAATGGTTGGTTAGGTTTCAATGACAAAAATGAATGATAAATTTAATTAATAAGATTTTAAAATTTTAAATGTTATTTTAAGTGAATTAATTTAATAGTATAATTATTTTTTTATTTTTTATTTTTATTAAATAAATTTATGTAAATAATAAATTTAATATTTTGTATTTATATAAAAGTTAGCAATTTTTTTATATTTTCCAAATTTTATTTTAAAATTTTATAACAAAGGCGGATGTTTTCAGTTTAATGAAAAAATTGTTTTGGGTTGAGTAAGTTATAGAGGAGAAAATCAAGGATGGGAGTACTCCTCTTATCCTTCATGTTCACAATATCTTTAATCTAATGTGAAGTAGCATTTTCTAAACTATGTATAGGAAGTTTCATTATTCATATGTTTATATTTAAAAAAGAAAAGGATAAAGATGACCCTTCTCTTTAAAGACCATTATGATAAGCCTTCTTGCCATTGATTTATAATAATTTTGCAAATACAAATAGTATATGGTTACAAAGTTATGGAATAAGTGATAAATCTCAAACCAATTTTGCATGGTATAATTTCATTATGGACCACCTAGTATGCATAAGGGCATCTTGGAGGGATGGCATAATAATAAAACTAGTAACTTTTGTTGTTTTGTTGACTATAACAAAAAAATTCACATGGTACTCGGAATTGTCCTCTGGGATAGATGGGAAGAGTTAAAAGTTCCATTTCAGTTAAGAGCCACTTTGAAATGTTGTACAAGAATGTTATTACTAAGTTTAAGAACAAGGACACTTTTTCAAAAGAGATTACTTGTAATGTAGGAGTTATACAAGGGTTTTCTCCATCCCCTACACTTTTCGGCATTTACATTGACAAGTTAGATGCATACCTTAGAGATGTTGGTTGTGCTAAGACTACTTTCTCTACAATAATCATTCTATTTCTTCTCTATGTTGATGATATTATTCTTATGGTGAAGAGTCCCTCATCAAATACCTATTGAGGAGGAATTTATTCCATCTTGGGTATCAAAGTAGAAACTAACCAAAAAAATATTTTGGTTACCAAAAAAAAATGATAACTTACATTGAATTTTTGTATGAAAACAAGAAATTAAAAAATTTAATTCAAAAAAACATTCCGCAAACAAATTTTATCACAAGATTAACTAAAAATTATAACATTTAAAAATCATTAATGGAGGAAAAGATTGTTTTAGTCTTCAATAAAATTGTAAGCCAACTAAAGGTCTATCAAGGGAAGCATGATTGGTTGGGACTAATGTTGTTAATGTCACCAATCTTGGTTTGAATCCGAATTGAAACTATTGGATATGGTTTATAAGCTATTTTATTAGTCCAAGGGGTTATGTTGGAAACAATTCTATGCATTTTTTAGTGGTGTGGATTATAGTGTGTTATAGTCCTCAATTTCACCTTGAAACAAAAGAGTACAAAAAAATGTCCTTTCATACTTTTGTCATTTCTGTTAGCTTTTATGAATTTTTATTTTGTGATTGGAACATCTATAAAGATTGTAGAAGAGGATAAAACGAACCCAAAAGTTCTTTATACTTTATAAAATAAAAATTAAAAGGAATATTCCCTATCCTATTGATTTGAGATATACCATGATAAAATGATAGAGTGAAAGAAAATGAAGAAAGCATACACATGAATATAGAAAGGAGCATAATAATATACTAAAACCAAAACTTACATTAATGTGTAAAATAGTAGAATACTATAGAAAAGAAACTAGCTAGATGGTGATAGCTTATCTCTAGAAAGAGACATTTTAGTTATTTTTATTCACAAAATGTTATCACTAGAGGAAAAAATAATGGCCTTTTGGAATAGATAAGGAACCTAAACTTTCAAACCATAACTCTAAAAGGAATAGTAATAAAACATTTGTAGGCTCTCAAGTTGTTAGTTTATATATCGACTTACCAAGGTTGTAGCTTTTCCATACAATATCTATTTGGGGTGCATAATGGGTCATTAGAAAGATTTAACTAAGGAATATAATCTAATAAAATGGTGTGGTGTGTTAAACAAAAAGACGAGTCCTTGAATTTCTAAAAAATAATAGTTTAGGGATTTAAAATTATCCTATAACTTCTCTTGACAAAAAAAACATAAAAAATTTCCAAGATGGAGAACTAAGTTGATTTAATGGAATAGGTAAATGGGAACTAATATCCTCCTACATAAATCCTCACCCCTTGGAAGAAATTTCCTCCATTGCATGAAGTTCCCATGAGATGGGGAAAATTTTCCTAAATTTGAAGCTCGATGAGCCACTTTCCTTAGTAAAGAATTTATTTTGCTCTAACATATTCTATACTAGTGAGTGTCTAATGTTCGACTCATTTTAGCTTTCTCATGTATTTAGGATTAATTTTAGTAGGGGAAAAGTGTTCATCTACATCCAAATTTTCTAACAAACGGGGAATATGATTGAAACAACTCAATTTTAAACATTGGGTGGAGGTTTAGAGAAGGGTTGACTGTGGAGAATCTAAAAATACAAGTGGCCTTCAAAATAGCTCAAAAATCATAGTCATCATATGAAAGTAAAACTAGGACCCGATTGTAGTGCTCATCACCCTGATTTTAATGGTGTGAATGACACTTGAATTTGAGTTTGTATGCTTAAGCTATAACTAATCAAATTTTGGGTCCAATTTGACCAAGTGGCACACTTAATGAGGCAATATATTGTCAATGACATGGCACATAGAATCCGACCGACATAACATGCGAATTTGTCTTCTAATTAATTTTCCCATTGACCCTTATTTTTTGGCGGAAAAAAATTGAGCTAATATCTTTAATATATATATATATATATATATATTAAAGATACAACTATGGAAAGCTTCCACCCCCACTACCCCTGACCAAGAGTCATATTATATTAAAATAACAAATATTACGAGTGGGAAGGCCACCCCCGGTGGACTTGCCCAACCCAAACCACACTTTTGTATTAACATATAGCAACTTTCACTTACCAACTTGTCCCCATGCTCAACCCGGTGGAAGTCGCAAGTGAGGGTCCCCCTAAAAGTTCATACCACTGTATCGACAGTCATCTATGTACATAGGCATCTGATCCCAATGTATAAAGAACTCGGGTTGGAACACCTGTCTGACTCCCCCGTGTCCTCCCCTCTAAAACATTTGCCCCAGCGGCGAATCCTACACCCCGTGGGACCCCATCCTAGATCTAACCATGAGGCTGAAGTGTGGGGGTATTCTCAAAGAAGAATGAGGACAAAATCCATACCTAAAGCACAATCATGATTCACCTTTCACTTTCAAAGCGACTACTGTTTTTTCACTGAATACAACATCATTTGGGCCCACCCATTGTATGCCCCACTCAGAACACTCTCTACCAACATCATCTTCCCCCCAGTGATGTGATGGAATGCCCGGTTACCTTAGATCCACAATATTGTTGTGATGACAACCTATGTCTCTAAACTTTCTAGATCACCAATCGGAATGGTTGTACCCTTAGCACGAACATCCAGTCTACAGTGGCACTCCATGAACTCTTATATGTTCCACCCAGTGATCAAATTTGAAAGGCTGGTGTTATTTTCAATTAGAAGGGTATATATTCGGGCAACCCTTCCATACTGAAAAGCTTTAAAAAAAATACAATTCAATTTACAATAATATATTATTTTTATATTTCATTTTCAATAAACTTTATTCTAATAGTTTCCTTAAATGATTTATGTTGAATCTATATTATGAATATGTATTAAGAACTTAAATTCCGACATAAGTGATGTTCTTCTTATCATAAGCACTTTTGATTTCTACTAATTGTTTTTCATATATTTTTAAGACCTATTTGATTTATAGGACCTTTTCTAGTATAATCAGAATTGAACATCCAATTTAATCATAAATTTAGTAAAGAAATGTTGATTTATATTTAAATATATAGACCTTTTCTCTTCTAGTATAATCAAAACTGAGTATCTAATTTAATCAAAGATTTTGTTGAGAAATGTTGATTTTTTCCAAAAACAAGGAGCTAAGAAAATTATGTTAATATATTGGAAATTACAAGGGTTAGATCACCTTTTTTTTATTAAATTTCATCACAAATATATTGACATATTTGTTTTTTACTATAAAATAAAAATTTAAATTTAAAAACAAAATTTAGATTTTTCATTGATGTACCCATGAAATCATCTAGTTGTTGAGATTGCATGTTTTCAAATGCCCTAGGAATTTTTGATGTCTCTGACTTGATAGGTTCATTCACTACATACATTTGAACCTATTTTTTGCTAATTTGGGTTGGAATAGAGCAATGCCTGACTTGATTTGTGGTATCGACCACAAACATTTAAACTAAATTTCTGGTGATTTGGTATAGATTTGGATTTTTTTGGGGTGAATTGGTCAAGATTTGGCTCCTCGAATAAAGAAATCCTTGACTCGATCTATGGCATCGACCACATACATTTAAACTAATTTTCTGGTAATTTGAACTAATTTGGGTCGTTTCTTTTTTGGTCATTTGGGCTGGATTTGGTTCGTTGAAATAGAGAAATGCCCCATCCAGAAAGAGACATTTTATTCTCTATTTATCAAGCATGTAAAGATAAAAAAAAAAACCGCATTTAAGTTTTTGTAAACGATACAAGGATTCATAGTTCCTCCATCTGAAAAAATAGCAGATTAAAAAAATTGACATGGTATGAGTGATTGAAGGACACACCTTGTTAGTCATACCTCTGACCTCAGATGTGTTATTCCTGACCACAGTGAGATGCAAATCGCGAAGACCCAATGCCTAAAAAGTTCTTCTGTGGAGTTCCTTGGTTCCTGGGAGACCCCTCAGAAGATTTATATATCAGAATGAACTCCATGTGTTGAGAGTGGCCGCCTTGGTGCCTCCATACACAAACATTCCCATCCCTCTTCTGATCTTATTATCTTTCCCTCAACAATGTCTTCTATTATTCTCAACAATGGTGGAAACTTTTTTTATTAAATTAATATTTCATCTCTTCCACAGATCCTCTTGCTTGTCTTATGGTCCACATATCCTCTTGCTGCTTGATGGGAGTTCACTCCACAATTTCCTCATAAAATTCATATTTTGTGAGATTACACGCTATTTTTGGCGAATCCAAAATTTTATAGTAAAATAAAGAGAAGCTAAGATAACACTATCCTAATAGGTGCATTGGAGCCAGCTCTACCGCGTAGACTTGTAAGCAACCAAAGTGTTCTTGGTGGTCTCCTTCCTCTTGGTGCCTTTCCTAAACCATGGGTCATCTTCAGATAGAAGACCTTGGACCCTGGGGCAGTGGAAGAAGCGATGAAATGGGAGTGGAGGAGGTGGAGAATGCCCTCAGACATCTTGGGAAGCTCCGCTTTCACTTTGGTGATGTACCACTGTGAGCTCCTCCACTGTGACCCCATGCTCATCATTGCCCCTACTCTCCTCCTTCTGCTCCTCCCGGAGGCCCTGTAAACATTGATCACGTTCTTGTAGGAAATAAATAGCAGGTTGCACTCCTCCACTATGCACTACTCCCCCTCGACACCTTTGGTCACTTTATCCACGAACTCTGCCTGCTCAACCAAATTTTCCATGTAAAAATTCTCCTCCCATGATGAATAAACCTGTCACTGTTGTGCACAGACATTAAAAAGCCAAATTAACTTCTATATCCTCAAGAAACGACCACAGCAATGAAGAAACAAACTAAAATTGTAGAATCGACCACAGCAATGAGGAAACACACTAAAATGGTAGAACCAAGAACTATGAATATATTTTTTTGTTAAATCAGTAGCGCTAGAAAATTAAAATATATACAGCTGAAGTCGTTGGATAGTAATATGAATTAATTAAAATATCATAAAAGATTATATTACTTGGAATTAATTACCCAAACTGACAGTTGAAACGATGGATGAACGACTTTAAAGTAATTTCCAGAACCAATCGTTCAAACAATGGTTGTGTTACTGCGTACGATATTAAAAATGAGAGAAATGAAAGTGCAACCAAGGGCCCAACATCAGGACTCGGGACATATCGGGAAATTTATCCCTCTGGTGATAGCCCTTCAGCTGACATTTCCTCATATTTTTTTTTTTTAAACCAGCAGAAATAAAAACCTACATTTTTTTTGACGCATAATTTTAACATCGCCCTTCTAAGACGTACTAGACCCCTTTGGATGGGCTGTGACGTGTTCAATTTTGAACACTGGTTCCACCAATGCGGTAAAACTGGATGTATATTTTCTGTTAGCACAGCTTCATCCTAAGTCATGAGTTCATTCCCTAGATTTATTTTACGATTAAAGTTCAAAACTCATTTTTTATGCTTTGGGTCACATTATTAAATTTCTATTATTTATCTCTTTTCTACTTTAAAACCATTAATGGGACCTACTTCATCACAAATTGCAAATTCTCGGTGCATTCATTTACTCTTGCCTCCTTAAATCCCTAATTACGATAATAGTGGGACCCTCCTACTGCCACATCATACTACACTATCGTATCACTTTGTGGACCCACCTTACCTTACTTCACAAAAACTATTTCACAATTCCTTTGTTACCATGTACTATCACTTCCAAAAAACCCCTGATTGCAATAACAGTAGGACCCATTTCCCTGCCATGTCACTTCATTTATCAGATATCATAAATCCTATTGCTAACCATCCATGTTTCCCCTCAGATTGTGAAATGTGAAACTCCTCGGATTGTGAAATGCGATAAGATATGATCCCCGATTTTTGAAAACCCCTCCATCTTGTGATTGTGATATATCGCATTGCAATTCCACCACTTTGTTATCGCATTATGTTGCCTACTCTTATAAACCCATAATGCGATTGGTAGGAGACACCTTACTGCCACGTCAGTTACCATGCAACTGCAAATCGTAAATCATTTTGTTGTTGCCTTATGTCCTCCACTCCTAAAATCCTAATGAGATATGGTTTAATGCAGTGACGGATTAGATGGTTACAAATATACACGCCACCAACTGAAGATTATTAGGCCTTATTAAATTTTTGAAGTACAAAAAACACCTGGAGAAAACCAAAGAGTAGCAGTGAAGATTTGATGGGAAAAACACTTAGTATAAAGGATGATTAGCTGCCAGATCATCAACCCTAGACACATCATCAACTAGGCCGACACATTACCCAAATTCAAGGAGGATAACCTTAATGTCAGTTAGTTGTTATTTGGTTAATTCATGGTAATTTTTTCCTCAAACACATGATATTTTTTATATATATCAGCAAGCAGGGGAATCATGACATCACACTCAACGTTCCAGCCTAGGATTCTTCTCTTCTCCTTTCTCCATCTGTCCTTTCTGGTATATTTCGAGGAGATAAGGATGTAATGTATTTTAATAGATGTGTTATGTTAAAATTATTGTTTCCTTCTTTTTAGAAGAGATGGATTTGGTTCCTCTCTTCCTATATATAGCACCTATAAACATTATAACAGTGTTGGATGTTAGTCTACATGAATACTGAAATTAATAGAAAAAACTTGTTTGCTTCATGCTGGAGGATTTTGTGATTCAAGGAACATATATTGTATGGTGTTTATCTTTTCTTTGTTAATTTATTCTAAAATATAAATTGTAGCAACTAGTGAAGTGTGAGTGAGAATTTGTTAAAGGATTTAACAATAAATTATCTACTTTTAGTTTTCTGCAAGTTATATGTTTGTAATAGAACATGCCAGTGAACTTTATACATTTAATCTATTTTCTAGTGTTGTTTGTTTAACATAAACAAAGTTTTTGTTAAAGGCCATAATCACAGTTGTGTGATTGATTTAGGATAGGAATATTTCTTGAAATAGGTACCACTTATTCATATTTCTTCCATTTGTGTACTCTTCTCCCTATACTAATTTTTACCCACACAATTTATACTTGCCACAACTGGCCAAATGCATGAATGTATTAAAGAAGATAAAATCATTTCAAAATGCATGATAAATCAATCCCACCAATAAAAAAACCACTTTAAAATTTGAAATGAACTATGATGTGTAAGGATTACTCCTTAAAAAGTCAAGGAGTGACTTGTTATGCTAACATCTTTAGGGTCATTTCCAGGGAGGCGAATTGAAGTTTATCCCTAGGTGAATGACAAAGTTATAATTCTAGTTCTGAGGTGTATAGTTCCAGCTCTTTTTTTAGACTACTTTACACATGGCGACTCCATGGAAAAGAATCCAGTGGCGGCTCCATAGTTTCAGAATGTCAAAGTTGTTGTTCTCATCTTAGCTCAAAGCTTTTCTCCTTTAAATTTTTTAGAAATTCATGGTTTTCCGAATCTGGTGTCTTCTACAGATGAATGGAAATATCATTTTTAATATTTTGAGGTGATGAAGATGAACATCCCACTAAGTACCTGATTGAATTTCAAGAGATTATGCAATTACTGGATATGTTTCATTAATATGTCCTCATGAAAATATTTGTGTTTTCCCTTGATGGAGATGCGCACAAATGGTTCTGGTCCTTACTTGCTAGTAATACTTCTTCTTTAAGGGAATTTCATGAAATTTTTCATTATTATTGTAAAGTATTATTTCATCTAAATTGTTGCTTGATAGCTGTTGTGAAGAATTTGACTGTTATGTTGATAATGATAAAGTAGATTCATCTAGCAGTGCTATGGAAAATTTTTATGAAGAGTTTGGAAAATGTATGGATCCAGATCAGATTCATGCAAATCCAATTCTTCCTAGCACTCGGGATGAAGAATCTGATATGTTTTTCTTCCTTAGGAGCGTGATCTATTGCTTCCATTTAGTTCTACTCGTTTAAGTGCCTCTAATGATTTTTTTGCTCAAGAAAGTAATCAACAAATTAAAGAAGGTTTTGTTTCCCTTAAATGTAATGAAACATATGCAGTTAATGGGTTGTTGCAAGGAGGACAAGAGAAGCCCAATTTGATTGACATAGCATATTTAAAACAACAACAACTTAGTCTTTTGGATGAGCTAGACATTCCTCATATGTTTCATGATCCGATTGCTGATTGGATGGATTCATTTTTAGCAGGGGTTGAAATGAAACAAATGATTTATAATAGTAACTACAGGTTTCCAGTTCTATTCTTGTTGCATATATTTATCCCTTTTGGGTCTTTTCAGACAGTTGCATGGAAGAGTTTCTCTTTACTTGCAAAATGATTTTATGGTTGCATTGGAAATCAAGTTATACTTGATTAGGCAAGATTTCAGTTTATTAAAAGTAGGGGGATCAATAAGCTCTCCACTCAAGCATTTATTTTCATCTTTAGATTGCAGTTTGTTTTCCGTATTACAGTCGTGTCGAAATAAGTTGTAGAAGATTGAAATCTAGCTTATGAATCCATTACCCAATGGTTACGTATGGTGGTCTTTCTGAGTTAATGAGAAAATTTTTTGGTTGGATGAATAAGGGTTGGATAAGGCACTGAAATTACACAAGATTCATAAAGCCTCGTAGGGAGAGCTCTATTCCATGTGGAGCCAATGTTAGCACAGTTTATTGCTAAGTTATGAGTTGATTCCCTAGTTTTATTTTAGGATTAAAGTTAAAAAATCCTTTGTTATGCTTTCGGTTGCTTTATTACATTTCTATTATTTATCTATTTTCCACTTTAAAACCATTAATGGGAGCTACTTCATCTCAAATTGAAAATTCTCAATGCATTCACTTTCTTCTGCCTCCTTAAATCCCTGATTGTGACATCAGTGAGACCTGTCTACTGCCACATCATATTGCACTATCATATTGCACTATCATATTGCTTTGTGAACCCACCTTACCTTACTTCGCAATAACCATTTCACAATTCCTTTCTAGCCATCGGTTTCCACTTCAAAAAAACCCTCGATTGCGATAACACTAGGACCCATTTCCCTGCCACGTCACTTCACTTATCACATATCATAAATCCTATTTCTAACCATCCATGTTTCCCCCTCCAATTGCGATATTCGATACTCGTCTGATTGCGAAATTTGATAAGCCTTGATCCATAATTTGTGATAACCACTCTGTCTTGTGATTGCGATATATCGCATTGCAATTCCACCACTTTGTTATCGCTTTATGTTTCCCGCTCATAAAAAAGCCAGTGTGATTGGTAAGACCCACCTTACTGCCACATCACTTACCATGCAATCGTAAATCGCAAATATTTTTTTTGTTGCCTTATGTGTTCCACTCCTAAACTATCGATGTGAGATGGTTTGATGTAGTGATTGATTAGTTGGTTACACATATGCATGCCGCTAAATGAATGTTATCCAGTTTTATTAAATTTTTGAAGCAAAAAAAACACTTGGATAGTTTCAAAGAGTATCAGTGAAGATTTTGATGGGCAGAACACTCAGTAAAGAGGATGATTAGCTGCCAGATCACTAACCCTAGAAACATCATTAACTAGGCCAGCACATTGCCAAAATTCGAGGATCAGAACCTTAATGTCAGTTAGATGTTATTTGGTTCAGTCATGGTCATTGATTCCTTACACACATGATATTTTATATATATATCAGTAAGTAGGGGGATAAATGGTTATTAAAGACCCAAGACACAAGGAGAAAATTCAGTAGAGAAAGGGGCAACATGACAACACACTTAGCATTCCAACCCAAAATTCTTCTCTTCTTCTTTCTCCATATTTAATTTATGTTAGATTTAGAGGAGATAAGGATGTAATGTCTTTTGACACATGTGGTATGTTATAATTAATGTTTCCTTATTTTTAGAAGAGATGGAGTTGATTCCTCTCTTGCTATATATAGCACTCGTAAATACTATAACATTGTTGGATGTTAGTTTACCTGAAGACTGAAAATAATAGAAACAACCTTTTTGCTTCATGTTGGAGGATTTTGTGATTCAAGGAACATCTAATGTGTGGTGTGTATCTTTTCTTTGTTAATTTCTTCAAAAATGTAAATTGCAGCGACTAGTGAAGTGTGAGTGAAAAGTTGTTAAAGGATTTAACAATAAATTATCTACTTTCAGTTTTTTGCAAGTTATATGTTTTTAATAGAACATGTTAGTGAAGGTTTCATAAAGGATTTGTGGAATACTTTATACATGAAATCTATTTTCTAGTGTTGTTTGTTTAACATAAGCAGAGTTTGTGTTAAAGGCCATAATCATAATGGTGTGACTGATTTAGGATAGGAATATTCCTTGAAATAGGTACCAGTTATTCATGTTTCTTTCATTTGTGTACTCTACTCCCTATACTACCTTTTACACACACAATTTATACTTTCCACAACTTGAAAAATGCATGAATGTGTTAAAGAAGATAAAACCATTTCAAAATCATTGAGAAAGCCATCCCACCACTCAAACAACCCCCTTTAAAATTTGAAATGAAATATGATATGTAAGGCTTACTCCTTAAGCAGTCAAGGAGTGACTTATTACGCTAAAATTTCCCTCAACTAGTAGTGGCAGGAGTCCAATCAAGAAGTAGACGTCTTGGATGGTCAAGTAAATCCTATGCCCTTCCAACACAAAGACCTCCTGGTCCATATCCTAATAGCTAACTATCCTTAATATTAAGGGTTCACCCACCCTAATTAATGGGTTTTCAACCAACTTGAGAACCCCATATCTAACAAGTGCTCATTGTACCACCTGATCCCCCTAGATCTCGACACGAAGTGCAACCAAATCCCTCTCTCACCAGTTGATCCTGAAATATTCTGTACCTGCATAAATCCATCATGTTTGTCATTTAAAAAATTATAAACTTCATCATAAATCATCAAGTCCTAGTCCTCAGCCATAAAACAAATGAAATCTCACCTTCAGTCCAACTCGCACTTTTCATCCCTTTTAGTTGCGAGGTCACAGTTTTGCCTTCTGCAAAATGCGAGCTAGGCCGCAATGCAGGATCCAGAAGGTGGGTGCTGACCATGAGGTGAGCTAGGGGTTTTTAACTAAGCCCCAAGAACATAATCTGAAATACTAAGCTACTAAAAATTAAAAGTAAGGTTAGGCCACTTACCTAAAACTGATGGATCCTGATTCTAATGGTCGGTTTGTCTGCTATGATTGCCACAAGATTTACGGCCTTATCCTCCTCTCCAAATTCACCACACCTCCACTAGAAAATGAATCAAATTAGAGGAAATCACCATATTAAAAGAAAAGCCCTAAATTTTATTTCTCCAATTGCGACGAAACAGTAGCTCAGTTTCACAAACCGTCAACACCATTCGAAATCTCTCACCGAGCACTATGACGAGTGTCCTCTTTTTTTTTTTTTTTTTTAATATGACACTTCACTAAAAAGCCATTTTTCTAACCATGGAAAATTTTCCACCTCTAAAAATTGGATTTCTTCACATACGCTACTTGTACATGGAGCACTACTTTCCCTTTATAGTTGTTAATGCTTGTGTCAATTTTCTTCATCATTAACCATATTTTTATCATGTTTTTATGGTCCCCACTGGGCATATTCTATGTGGCAGCATCATCGAGTCACCCTTCATCAGAGCATTCGAGTTGATCCACCACCACATTCATGGAGTCTATCCCAAGTCCCTTTGCCTCCTGCTATATTATTCCATCCATTTTTTCCTTTTCCCTTTCTCGTGTCGCACATTTTGGCCTCAAGTCATATTATCCCCCATCCCCTCCGAGGTCGAGTGAATCGCTGCCAAGTCATCCATGCTTTTGGTGCTCTGACAAGTGAAGTCATTCATATGCTACTCAGTATCCCTTATTCAATGATGCAGGAGAATTAGCTCCGAAAAACACCTTGTATTATATTTAAGCTAGGGGGTTTCATTTTTTGAAGAAATATTAAATTTCATGTAAATATTAATATTATTTTGAGTGATTAATTATATTTTAATTAATTATTTGTGAGAATTTGTAAATGTTTCCAAACAACTAGAAACATGAGAGAAATTAGTTTCAAGATAATTTACAATTAATGATGGAGCCTAAGTTGGAATTAGTCTCAAAGTTTTAGGGATAAAAATCTATCTTTTAGGGATGTTGAGAGATTTAGGGATTTGTTGAGATTTTAAAGGGATAGAACTAAATTTAGTGCTTTTTTAATTTGTATAAATTAGAAGGCCTCAAAGGCAAATGAGACAGGTAGGATAGAATAGAAAGGAGAAGGTAAAGCTTGGACAGCCAAAGCTTGTAAGCCTCCGGCAATTGTAAGGCCATTACTGTTGAATATCCGGCAAAGACAAATTCTGTAAGTGTTTTCATTGTTTGTGTAAAAAGTGGTTTCAGAATTGTGTGGTTCGATTTCTGGAGTGGAGTATATTTTCTGTAATTGGGTTTTAAATGGAAAATGCACATTTTATATAATCTGGTGGTGAAATCGTTGTTTATAAGTTAATGACATTAAATGAGTCAAATTTTGCAATCTAAAGAGAAATTGATCTGAATAATAGATTCAATTTTAATAAGTCGATGCTGTGGGCAAATGCATTAACAAAGAGTGGCTTTTCTTCCAATGTAGAACTCAGCATTTTGCATCTTCTGGAATGTACGTAGAGGTTTATAATTGAATCAAATCTTATGTCCTGTCAATTGACAAATGAAATAGTATTCAATTGATTGAGAACGCTGTTGGATGGAATTGAATATAAATGGCATGGTGGCTGTAGTTTTATGTTGAACCAGTTCTATTGCTGTAATCACTAATTTGTTTAGAAATGAATTCGATTTGTATGAATACGTTTGGGTTCAATCTTTGTAAGGTGACTCTGCACATAATTTGGGAAAATCGATGTTGTTAATCAGGCAAAAATCTGATATTATTTAAATAATATCGATGTTCTGAACATTACAGACAACGCACAATTGGGATGAAATATCCACGGAAATGGCAGAAGTTAATTGGAAAATTGAATTAAAATGTTAAGAAATGCAGTAGAGCATTTGAAGGATTGATGGAGGAGGCATTAAATTGGGTTGAAGACTTCAACAGTACTTGGTGGTCTGTAATCGAATAAATTAGATTGGACAGCGCTGAAGAATTTATCGATTTGGTAAATGAAGTTTTAATGTTCCAAATTCCATTTTCTATTAACACTATTCTAAGTCCAGAATCATGGAATGCTAAAAGCGTTGGTAACACCATCCAAATTCTGCCTGTGAGCCAGTAGACAATGAATTAACATTTGAAATTGCAGAAAAAGACCACAAGTCAACGAGTTTGGCAAAGTTATTAAACGAAGGCGCTGAAAGATTACAATCTGGAAAAGTCTCAACAGCAGTATTGCAGTAGTTGTATGAGGTTAACTGTAATGTTAATGTCAAGGTATGAAATTTTGGCATTCAATTTTAAGAGCTGGTAAGCAGAATGGGAAGGGCACACTTATATATTTGATATTGGTTCAATTAAAATAATGTTAAAATTGAATGATGGGGCATTGTCTCATTGACTTCTGAGTATATGAAATCAGATACTGAAACCCATATATAAATGATTGTGGAAATGACTAATGAGAATATTTTGTGCTTAAAACTAGAATTAAAGGGGTTTATAATATGGTTCTGCGAAAAGGGCTATTGTATTGAAGTTTGGTTGAGACAAAACTTTGTGCAATTTAATGTGAAATGGAAACCATATAGATAATGGCCAAGAGTGAGTGAAATGCCAAGCTTTTGATTGAATCCAGCATATGTGAATGTAATTGTGGATTTGAATTATGAGAGCATTCGAAGTTGATGGGATTGATAGTTAAAATATGAATGAGGATGAAGGAAACTTCACATACAATGATTGATTTTTATTGAGTTTTCATGAACCATGAAATATGTGAACAGGTGTTTGAGAAGCTTTCGCATGCAAATGATAAAATGTGAGTTTGCCAGGAATTGAAAGGTAAGCTTCCACATATTAATTGAGATTGCCAGTGGTAGAAATTTCCCAGACATTGAGGTATTGATTGAGCATAGGCTGAGATGCATATTCATATGAATTTGAAGAAATATTCTGGGTATTGCAGGATATGCCTGCATCATTTTTGGTATCAGAGCTAGAATAGCTCTGTATGAAAGTTTCTTGAAGGAATTCAGAACCGAGAGGTGTGCATGCAGGCAAGGGAGATCAGATTCTAATCTGACAGTCAAGCAATCAGAGTACAGTTGAATGAATGAAGAATCATGCAGGTATTGTGTTTGTTTAATTTTGAATTGAGTGTCACTGACAAAAAATAGATTGAGGATTGATGGTTGCAGCAATGAAGTATCTCAGCAAAGGAGATCAAGGGATAGTAATGAAAGAAGCTGTTAATGATTTCTGAGTGGAAGAAACTCAGCAAAAAAATAATTATTGCTGATAGCTAAAGTTTGCCAGATAAAGGCAAAAGATTGGAAGAAAGGATCATATTCTAAAATCTGATTGACAGTAATTGAATATCGAGAAATTGTGCAGAGGAAGCATAAAGATTTGCTGAAACAGATTTGCAGGAATGATGAGATTCTGAAGGTAATTGAAGTGCAGGTGAATGGAAGGACAAGATCAGGCGAGATCTTGGAGGTAATATGATATGGTTTTATTTGGATAGAATATTGTAGTCTTTGCATTGAAGTATTATTTCAACTCCCAAAAGGCAATGTGGTTAGAATTGCTAACAGATAAAGGAAGCTGGTGAAAGTTTCTAAGTGAAAACATAGATGTGGCAGAATCTTGAAGAATTCCAATAGAGATTGGATAAGGATGACAGTTGCGTTCTTTGAATATACAGATGAGTTGAAGGCAGAAAGAGCAAATAGAAGTGCTCAAAGGAGGTTCCAGAGATAGAGAACCAATTTCTTTCCAAAAGACTGAGTGAGGAGAGCTTGGTGAGGTAAGTGGTGGCAGGACAAGACTTGCTGCTGAAGAGGCTTTAGTGCAACTCATAGTAAAGTGAGTGAGGAACTCATAGAGATGGAAAGGATGATGACTAGTGACAGTCGTAACAGAGGTTCTGAAATAAACCACAGCAAAGGACAAAAGAAGAAGGATGCCAAGGCAATTGGCATACATAAATAGTTAAGAAAAGAGGAATATGAGAGGGAGAAGGTTGAGATAGTAGTTTAGCTTGAGGTTTTAATGGATATGTTGCAAATAAATGAGGTAGACCAGAAGCATGGTTATGTCATGAGAAAGAAGCTGACATGGCAGAGGCTACAAGAGAAGAGGAATCATCAGGTTAATATGCAGTTGATAAAGGAAATAAGGGAACTTGAACAGGTTATTGATGCCAAACAGAGGATAGAGAAGCTCGAAAGAATTGAGCTACAGCAAAACGAAGATGCTGAAGAAGATTTTGAAGTTTCGATATGTACCCAGAAAGTGGAACATTACTTTTTGAAAGTGATGAAGAGCTAGAGGATTTGATTCATATGAATGATTCAAAGCAGCCGGAAGACTTGATGATTGAAGCATTAAATAAGACGGCAGGGGCTTGTGATTTTAAAACTAATGATTTGTGTATGATTGCAGGTTTGGAAGAAGATAGGCAGTGTTTTAAAGTTGTCAAAGATGTGAAAGAGTACCTTCCAGAAGATGAAAGTTTTGAAGCAGAATATGATCAAGAGGCTGGGAAAGAATCAATTCACTACAATGGACAAATGCTGGAAGACATCATTAATGAGAGAGGAAGACTAGCTGACAGTCTCAAGAGTTCTTTGAGCTTGGATCAGCATACTGATATGCTGACAGAAGAAGAGAAATCAACGCAACATACTGAAGTGTTGCTAAAGGAAAAAAAGGTACAGAGGCCTTATATTTTTTATTATAATGATTGTCTTATAATTGAAGATGTTGTTGCAGATGCTGGAACATATTTGGCACAAATGGAAGAAGGAAAGGAAGAACATCTACTGAAGGATGTTAAGGAGAGACTGCTGAAGAAGGATGACAAAATAGTTGTCATAAATAATAATCAAGAAGAAGTTGACAGATGCAGAAAACAAGGGCAAGAAATTGTTCTAAAAGACAATGTAGCAGCAGCAGAAAATGTGCAAAACAAAAGTAAGGGTGAAAAGGAAGCGATCAAAACAAGTGAAGAACAAGCAAGAATGAGAGTTCAACAATCAAGAGATGGAAACAATCAACAGACAGAGGATATACTGGACAGAGAAATTGAGTTGATAAGGAGGTTAATGATAAAAATGTCTCAGAGAAAGGAAGTAGCAAGAAAGAAAAGGAGTGACAAGAAGAGGAAGATAGTAGCAGATCTTGAAGGCAGAGCAAGTGGAGCATTACAGCACAAAATATGGAAACCTGGAGGACAACATCAGTAAAGCAATTGACAAGCAAAGAAAGATTAAAAAATAAAATTTGGGATCCAGGAGGAAATAATTATCCAGACTTATGACCATGTGGTCATGAATTTTCTTACATGGGGAGTCTGATGCAGTGGCATTAGCTCCGAAAAACACCTTGTATTCTATTTAAGCTAGGGGGTTTCATGTTTTGAAGAAATATTAAATTTCATGTAAATATTAATATTATTTTGAGTGATTAATTATATTTTAATTAATTATTGGTGAGAATTTGTAAATGTTTCAAAACAACTGGAAACATGAGAGAAATTAGTTTCAAGATAATTTACAATTAATGATAAAGCCTAAGTTGGAATTAGTTTCAAAGTTTTAGGGATACAAATCTATCTTTTAGGGATGTTGAGAGATTTAGGGATTTGTTGAGATTTTAAAGGGATAGAACTAAATTTAGTGCATTTTTAAATGTATAAATTAGAAGGCCTCAAAGGCAAATGAGACAGGTAGGATAGAATAGAAAGGAGAAAGTAAAGCTTGGACAGCCAAAGCTTGTAAGCCTCCGGCAATTGTAAGGCCATTACTGTTGAATATCTGGCAAAGACAAAGTCTGTAAGTGTTTTCATTGTTAATGTAAAAAGCGGTTTCAGAATTGTGTGGTTCGATTTCTGGAGTGGAGTATATTTTATGTAATTGGGTTTTAAATGGAAAATGCACATTTTATATAATCTGGTGGTGAAATCATTGTTTATAATTTAATGCCATTAAATGAGTCAAATTTTGCAATCTAAAGAGAAATCCATTTGAATAATCGATTCAATTTTAATAAGTCGATGTTGTGGGAAAACGCATTAACAAAGAGCGGCTTTTCTTCCAATGTAGAACTCAGCATTTTGCATCTTTTGGAATGTACGTAGAGGTTTATAATTGAATCAAATCTTATGTCCTGTCAATTGACAAATGAAACAATATTCAATTGATGGAGAACGTTGTTGGATGGAATTGAATATAAATGGCATGGTGGCTGTAGTTTTATGTTGAACCAGTTATATTGCCATAATCACTAATTTGTTCATAAATGAATTCGATTTGTATGAATACGTTTGGGTTCAATCTTTGTAAGGTGACTCTGCACATAATTTGGGAAAATCGATGTTGTTAATTAGGCAAAACTCTGATATTATTTAAATAATGTCGATGTTCTGAACATTACAGACAACGCACAATTGGGATGAAATATCCACGGCAATTGCAGAATTTAATTGGAAAATCGAATTACAATGTTAAGAAATGCAGTAGAGCGTTTGAAGGATTGATGGAGGAGGCATTAAATTGGGTTGAAGACTTCAACAGTACTTGGTGGTCTGTAATCGAATAAATTAGATTGGACATCGCTGAAGAATGTATCGATTTGGTAAATGAAGTTTTAATGTTCCAAATTCCATTTGCTATTAACACTATTCTAAATCCAGAATCATGGAATGCTAAAAGCGTTGGTAACACCATCCAAATTCTGCCTGTGAGCCAGTAGACAACGAATTAACATTTGAAATTGTAGAAAAAGACCACAAGTCAACGAGTCTGGCAAAGTTATTAAACGAAGGTGCTGAAAAATTACAATCTGGAAAAGTCTCAACAGCAGTATTGCAGTAGTTGTATGAGGTTAACTGTAATGTTAATGTCAAGGTATGAAATTCTGGCATTCAATTTTAAGAGCCGGTAAGCAGAATGGGAAGGGCGCACTTATATATTTGATATTGGTTCGATTAAAATAATGTTAAAATTGAATGATGGGGCATTGTCTCATTGAATTCTGAGTATATGAAATCAGATACTAAAACCCATATATAAATTATTGTGGAAATGACTAATGAGAAGATTTTGGGCTTAAAACCAGAATTAAAAGGGTTTATAATATGGTTCTGCCAAAAGGGCTATTGTATTGAAGTTTGGTTGAGACAAAACTTTGTGCAATTTAATGTGAAATGGAAACCATATAGATAATGGCCAAGAGTGAGTGAAATGCCAAGCTTTTGATTGAATCCAACATATGTGAATGTAATTGTGGATCTGAATTATGAGAGCATTCGAAGTTGATGGGATTGATAGTTAAAATATGAATGAGGATGAAGGAAACTTCACATACAGTGATTGATTTTTATTGAGTTTTCATGAACCATGAAATATGTGAACAGGTGTTTGAGAAGCTTCCACATGCAAATGATAAAATGTGAATTTTCCAGGAATTGGAAGGTAAGCTTCCACATATTAATTGAGATTGCCAGTGGTATAAATTTCCCAGACATTGAGGTACTGATTGAGCATAGGCTGAGATGCATGTTCATATGCATTTGAAGAAATATTCTAGGTATTGCAGGCTATGCCTGCATCATTCAATCATCATCCCTCATGTCATTCCATCAGTGACTTTACTATGATCCATCATGCCTTAGTTGAGGATTCCTCATTTCCTCACATATGGATGAACTCATTTTCTCAACATCAACACATTCATTCCAGAAGACAGGTCTTGAGGGTGGTGTGCCTTGGTTCCAACTTCCATTATTGTTCAGTCCCTCAGATCAGGAAAAGGGACTCATCATTTCCCATTGAATTGGTTGTTTCTCATCCTCTCAGCTTCATCTCATTATTGCATGATCGAGATTCGTATACTTTATGGTTCATTGATTCAACATATTGTACCAGTGATGCTCAGGTGTGTGTGAGATGTTTCAGACCTCATGAGGGGTTGGCCTTTTAGCTAGCCCCCCACATGCCCGAATGACCTTAGAGTATGATACAACCTCAAATGAATCTCTGCTAATTTGATGGGTTCGATTCTAGCCGCTTGAAGCACCCATATCATTCATGTATCATTCAAATGATTCATTCATTTTTTCAGAGCCCTTTCTTGTTTATCATGGCTTATTTGGTTGTTATTATGTCTTATGTATTCATATATTATTGTATTCAATCATGACTCATGTTTTTCTAGGTGTAGTATGTATGTGGGAACCGTTGTATTTTTGTCTGGCCCATTTTCTGCCAGCATGTAATATACCATTTATCATGTAATTTATTGCTTAATTTCATTTTGATAGGTGCACCATTATTCTTTTTACTTTTTCATATTTCTGGGCATAAGTATGCCTCCCCCACCTCACTAATCACATGTACCCAAACATTAAAGGAGACTTATATCATTTTAGGTCTCATCCACTTGGTTATTGTCCTATATTACTTCACTTCGTTAACGTATCTCTCTCTCTCTCTCTCTCTCTCTCTCCATGACTCCCCTTTGGTGTTTAGCGATTTTGTTCTTAGAATGTACTTTGGTTATACGATTAGCTCCTAACACATGTAGGTTGGCAGGGTAATATGTTGCACTAAAATTTGGTCATCGGTCATCTAGCCATTTAGAATTAGATGGATCGAATTACAACAAGTAAGACAAATTTTACCATAGTAAAATTTCTTTCACTATAGGAAATAATTTAATAAACCATATTTTATAAAGTTATTTCTAGTTAAAACAAGAACCCCTATGAGGATTAATTAAATAAATCCTTATTCATTTGATTTTTCTTTGGTAATAATTAATCAAACCATTGTTTAAATAATATTCTTGGTAATATTTAACCCAGTTATGAGAAATAATTAGATAAATCATTATTTTTCTTATTTTTCTCTAGGAATAATTAATTAAATAATTATTTAGTTATTATTCATAGTTAAATTTGACTAGATCACCCAGAAATCATTAAACAAATCATTATTTGTTAATTATTCATTAACCAAATCATTGAAATGATAAATAAATCCTTTATTTGTTTATTATTTCTAAATAAAGGTATTTAACCAGTTTAAGTACATTTCCCCTCCAACCAAATATAATAAAATATCCAAAGTGGTTAGATCTAGATCTTGGTCAATAATATTTTATTATTTTCCATTATCGAGGATAACTCAATATTTGGTTATAAATAGGAGGGTTCTCCATTCATTCTTCATTTTGATTACTTTCATTTGTCGTGCTTTGATCATTCTCATTACTGCTACTACTTTCTTTGTTTCTTGAGCTCCCATAGAGTTCATCAAATTTTTGGTTTTCTACACCATTTAGAGAGAGAAACTTATGGATCTGAAGCATTGAGGACAACAAAGAACCCATCCCATTAAGGGGCACTAGTAACGTTATTATTTGTTCCCTTCCCAACTTTTATAATATATTCATAATTCTTTATATTTTGTCTTGTCCATTGGATGCATGGAGTAATTTTTATTTATTTTCATTGTTTAACTATTTTTACTGCATAGATGGGGTTTTTTGTAGCATTATTTTTAACTATCTATTGCATATTTAAAGAATTTAAGCAGTCATTTCTGTTGTTCAGGTTGTATGTCCCTCACAGCTAAAGTGAGCTCTTTTCGTACACTTGCATTAAGAATTTATGTTAACAACACTATATATATATATATATATATATATATATATATATATATATATATATATATATATAGAATGAACTATATAGGTTCTTGAAATGTTAAATATATTTTTAAAATATACAATAATCTAGAGCATGTTTAAAAATTCATCATTTGATATTGACCCGCTTCCCTTTCATACATAATGCCATATCTACCACTATGCAAACTTTATAATTATTTATGAATAAGAAGTTGGTCATATTTGGACTTCGTGTTTATAAATTATAGAAACATTGTGACATATAAAAAATCATTAAAGATAAAAATTTGTAAACAAAATGACCTTCAAGGTATAAGAAATCACTTAGATTGTGAAAAATTGATATATTTTATAACTTTTCCAACACAGAATTCCTATTAATTGTCAAATATGGTTTTTCAATTTCCAATGGAAAATTTTCGATAGATTAAAAAAAAATACAAGTAGTATATACATAGAGATAGGTTGCACAAGTATCAGAGGTTAGTCATTTGAGATTTCAACACATACTTTCACACATTGGTTGACTAAATAAACATCGTGGCCCCCAACCTGTGTATATTTGCTATGCTCCTTGGATTTTATCATTCATTGAACGAAGCTACAATCACCCTGTATAATGGAAATGGTCGGAATATATAACCGAACCAATCGTGCGATATCCTTCCATCGCATCAATAGATATTCACCATGGAGTTCCCAAATAAAGCTTTTGATTCTACACTTGTAATACTTCTAGATGAGCACCTCTTCGAGTGTCAGCTTGAGCTCCTAAGGAAGCTCCAGGTGAGCTGTGAAGAAGGCTTGGAGCCTACCACATACCATCCCGCATCTTGGCGATGTACTCGTCCGTCAACATTAGGCTCAGGTGACAAATAATAGTAGATTCCATGAGCAGCCTAAGGTCATTCGTTGTGTTGATGAGGCAGTCCATGATGTAGCGTGTCATGGAGTTGCGACGGTCTGGATTGTGGAACTCCAAGGAAATCATGTTCCTCAAGAACAATTCTATGTATATATTGGGTACAGTGACCTGCGAAAGGTACATGGTCTCGGAATATATGTGGTTCATCAGAGCTAGAAGGTGCTATCATGGGTTGTGGCTGAGAAGGAGTCGTTTTGGGTTTTGGCTAATTACGGCCAGAAGGAGCTGTTATGGGTTGTGCCTGACAGGGTTTGACACCTCAATATTGTGACTGATGTGTAAAGAGGATAAATAAGAAACATAACATAAAGGAGGAATGCACTGTCATCATGAAAGAGAAATTTTTAGAACTTTGACCCTCTTTTATTTTACAGTCATAGAACAGCTCAATTTCCAACCAGTCCCCTTTGATCTTTTCAACTACGGAATTGAAACTCGTGTGATATTTACATATTTTATTCGCCGCATACATGATTTTGTACTCCTCTGTGGTTGAGAACTTGTTGATATGACTCTAATAAGCACCTCTCAGAAAAGAAGTAATATATTTCTTGAGCTTCCAGTGGTGGTATGGCCCTAAGGAAATAAAATGAGGAAAGTACGCCACTAGGTTTAAATTTATAAGAGTTGTTGCCACCCGGGGAAGCATAATTTTTCCTGCAGGATCAAGAATCTATGTAATCTATTCTACCCACTCCTACATAATCTATAACTTTTCTTCCATATCTGACATCAGTCTAGTAGGAATTTTGGATGAGAGATTAGTAGAGATTAGAGAGTTAGTTAGGTAGTTAGCTTATATTAAGGAGGGCGTGGATGAATGGCCTAAAAAATTTCAACTGTCTAACATTTGATCTGATGATTCACATATGTACACTGTGGAAACTGGGGGATTTGTTTTCTGAGAGGAATGCCTTATGACAAAATTATTCATTATTAATTGAAATTGTTACCCATTTTTTGTTTCTCTTTCACCAGTTGGGCATGAATAACAAGGAGGAAATGTATGTAGAGATACAATAATGCTAAATAAATCATTAGAAGAATGATTTATTTCAATTTGATGTTTATTTAAAACTAATTTTTTTTTTGCAGCTTGGTAGGATTATATCTTCATCATCATGTCCAAATACATCACCTTAATGAGGGTGGGAAAATGAATGAATGACTTCACATGAATAAGTACCTTAATAGCACACTCAATCATCGTCTATACAAGACCTTGTGGACGATGTTTATTTAAATCTTATATAAGGGTTGTTATTATTATTATTATTAATAAATAATAATATAAAATGTATTATCATATAATTTAAAAAACAATGTATACATATAGTTTGTTAATATTTATCATATTCAGAGTAACTATTATTTATAATTAAAAAAATTATTAATTTAAAATTTAAAATTTCTATAAATTAATTTTTTTTAATAAATTAATTTTCTTCAATATAATTTTTAAATAATATTTTTGTATTTATTGGAGATTAATTATATATTGAAATTAAAAATTGGTATAGAATTTAATCACTGAACAAATTTATTAACATAACTACTACATTTAATGTTTGTCATGAGGATGAACCACCACAGTAGATGTTGAACAACAATTAATGATGAGATTAATAGAAAATACATTATTAGGAATGATCATAAAATGTGTATAAAATCTTTCACTGAAAGAAAAGACATTTTGAAAAAAAAATATGGACCATAGAAGTATTAAATAAAAAAAATATAAGACTTTTTGATAAAAATAATTTAAATAAAAAATGTATTTATATAAATTCAAGAGATTAGTTGAATTTAATTTTGATAACATTTTCTTAAATTAAAACTTAATACTTGCAGTGTAACAATATTTTTAACCATGGATATTTACTCGCATTTTACTTTGGATATTATTAACTTGTAAAGAGGTTTTGTTACAATACCATGGGCTAATAACATGACTTGTCAATACTATTTTCCCAAAAATCATAACCCATTTCAAATCCAAAATATTTCATTTCAATTTCATTTTATAAAAATTTTAAGAAAAAACACTAATTAGGTTAATTTTTTATATCATTTTAAATTTTGTATCAATTTAAAATTGTATTAAAATATGTTTAATTTGGATATATGTTTCATAGTTATATATATGTAGTTATATTATTTTTGGATAAGAAGTCCGCAATATAGAAATACAACATATTACACTTATTAATAATATTATATTGAAATTAATTAAATAATACTGTAAATAATATTGTATTAAATTAATTTAATGATGTATCAAATCTTTCGATGAAAATCACATTGGAGAAAACTGTGTCGACGCATTTCGAACCAGCCAGTGTGGTTCATCATTAGGACAAGATGCGAAATCTGATCTAACACTCAACTTAAATAGATAAAGAAGCTCCAAATAGTTGTTGTACAATAACAACTAGTTTGACCAAAAAAAAATAAAAAATAAATAAATAAATAAACAAAAATAAAATTAAAAATAAAAAATAAAAACAAATAAATAAATAAATAAAATAAACAATAAAAAAAAATTAAAATTAAAAATATAAAAATAAAAAATAAAAATAAATAGATAAATAGATAAAAATATGAACATAAAATTAATATAAATGTAAAAATACAAATAAAAATATCAAAAAATACAAATAAATAAACAAAAAAATAAAAATAACAAAATATATAACTCTACATTACCTGAACACAATTCAATATATTATTTGAAACTAAATTAATTCCTTTCTTTTAATTTTTTTATTTTAAAAATATAATTAATTAATTGAATAAATATAGATAAATGAAAACTAGATTAAAAACAAATAATAAACATAATTATGCTAAATAAATAATAAGTAATTACATAATAAAGAATAACAGAAATGAGAAAAGTAAAACAAGACGAGAGGAGAGGAAACGACGAACCTGTGTGGTGTGGATGACACCTGTGTGGTGTGGCCGCATGGAAAAGAGAAATTGGACCTTTTCTTTCATCATCTCAATGATCAGTCTGACTCCATTAAGTTTACCATGGAATTAGAAGTGGATGGTAGTGTTCCCTTTCTTGATGTCCTTATTACTAGGAATGAAGAAGGCACCTTCTTTCATTAAGTCTTTAGAAAGAAGATGCATACTGAGCAGTATTTACATGTAGACTCTCATCATTTCCCTGCTCAGAAGTTAGGGGTTCTCAGCACCTTAGCCACTCATGCCTTGAGAATCGCTGATGAGCACCACCTTGAAGGTAAGAAATCTCATCTTTTTAATGTTTTCCTTAAAAATGGTTATAACAAGATTCAATGTCGTAGAGCTTTCCAAAAAGTGGAGAAAGGTCCTAGGGTTAAAAGTGATAATTATGATAGGTCTGTTGGTGTTCACGTCCCTTTTATCCAGGGAACGACTGATAAGATCACTAGGATACTAAGGAAACATAGTGTTCCTTCAACATTCAAGCCCCTCCGCACGATTCAAAATTTGCTCAGATCGGTTAAGGACCCAATATGCCCGAAGGAGGGTAAAGGTGTTTACTTGATTCCGTGCTCTTGTGGGACCCCTTATATTGGTGAAACTGGTTGATCTATCATTCAAAGAATTCATGAACATGCCGCTGACCTAAAGCATAATAGATCTCACTCCTCTGCCTTAGCAGAGCATGCTGAAAAGACAAAGCATCACATTTGCATTGAAGATGCTGAGGTCATTGTGAAGGTGGACCATTTCCACCATCGAAAGTTGAGGGAGGTCCTTGAGATTGAAAAGAGGCCTGTTAACCTTAACATAGATGATGGGTGGAGTGTGAGCAGGTGCTGGATCCCTGCCCTTCATTCTTATTTTTTTGAGTTTTTTCCCTTCTGTTTGTCTGAGGTTCGTCGTATCCTCTCCTCTCGTCCTGTTTTACTTTTCTCATTCTTTTTATTCTTTATTATGTAATTACTTATTATTTATTTAGCATAATTATATTTATTATTTGTTTTTAATCTAGTTTTTATTTATGTATATTTAATCAATTAATTAATTATCTTTTCAAAATAAAAAAATTAAAACAAAGGAATTAATTTAGTTTCAAATAATATAATGTATAGTCATATATTTTGTTATTTTTATTTATTTTTTATTTATTTTTATTTTTTAATATTTTTATTTTTATTTTTACATTTATATTAATTTTATGTT
The DNA here is from genome assembly GCA_034641835.2 of Pinus albicaulis. NCBI lineage: Eukaryota > Viridiplantae > Streptophyta > Pinopsida > Pinales > Pinaceae > Pinus > Pinus albicaulis. Next base: position 916,409,226 of record CM076572.1, on the reverse strand, counting down.
CATATTTTTATCTATTTATTTATTTATTTTTTATTTTTTATTTTCAATTTTTTATTTTAATTTTTATTGTTTATTTTATTTATTTATTTATTTTTATGTTTATTTTATGTTTATTTTATTTTATTTTTTATTTATTTTTTTATTTTTTTATTTTTTTATGGTCAAACTAGTCGTTACTGTACAACGGCTATTTGGAGCTTCTTTATCTATTTAAGCTAAGTCTTAGATCATATTTTGCATCTTCTCGTGATGATGAACGACACTGGCTGGCTCGAAACGTGTCAACACAAATTTCTTCGATGTGATTTTCACTGAAAGATTTGATACATAATTTATGGATCACAGAATTCAAATTCCTAATAATTTAATAATATTATTAAAAATATTATTTTCAAATTATATTAAATTAAATTTAATTTAAACTTATAATATTATTCAAAATGTCATACAAAATAATCATATTGATAATTTTTATTTTGATTTAAAAATTGATTATTTTTATCAATTAATAATATGATTTTTACTCTTAATTATTATTTTATTAATAATAATATTTATTATACACTGAAAGTTAGAAAAGCGTAACTTAACGATCATAAGGTAATGAATGGGTGTGAAACTAAATGCACTGATCCAATTCCTAATGACCCAGTAAAATGTTTCTTTTACCTGAGATCATTCAATCGAAAACTGAACTCAAGCCGCGAGGGAAACTCACAAGCGGAAATCAATCGCAAATCCAAACCCAAATATAAAATCCTGAGTTCACTTAATTTAAAATTCAGGCTTGGGAAAGGAAAAATATGGCAACTCCTAATTCCAAATACAAAATCTTGAGTTGCCCGAATTTATGGTTGTTTTTTAACTTTTTCAGATAACCAATAGACCTGAGTCTCTATCAACAGGTTGAGATTACGAAGTATAATTATTAACAATATAAACATGTTATTTTGTTTAATTGAAAAATAAAAAAAAATTACCACAATTTAAAAAATTAAAAAAATTAATTAGTGCCATCAGAAAGACTCGCAAATGTACATAAAAACGATCGCAACTCCAAACCCAAATACAAAATTAGGGATATTCATGAATTGTCAAATTCCATGATAAATGACCTTCAAACCTATCCATGTACACATTTTCTACGAGAAAACTGATTATGTGGAATTTCTGAACTCCAAAATTATGTTGGAATTTTACTCCCAGCCACTACCATGAATAATAGTGGCAGCAACCCACAATTTCATCAATTTTTTTTTCTGTTGGGAAGGACAACAACAAGTCAAAGAAGCTGGAGGCATCTTCACACAATCCACACAAAAGATCAATACAGTACACGAGCCTTAAACTATGCGTTTATTTCCATCTACGAAATTGACTTACCTTTTGGCCCCAACGCGCAATTGCAAATATTTTGTTTTACCATCTAATCCTTTTTCCATATGTTATTCTACTACTGATGTGCTATTTGGAAAGACCTACCTTAACCTTACCGCATAAGCCAAAACCTTGTTTTGTGCCTCCTTCCCTTACATTTCCACTCTTCGCACTTACCAACAGTTAAGTTGCTCGCAGAGTGCACTTCGCATTGTTTACCACTTACCTTTCTGCCATCACAATCTATGTTATTTTGTGATATCGTACATCGCATTCGCAACCATTTATGTTCTCCCATAAAGTGTTGCAACATATGCTATTTGTTTTGCAGTGCGATTCTGCCATTGCACATCGCACCTGCAACTTTTTATGTTTATCCATGTTCGCGCCAGATAAAATTTAAGCTCGTTGATCTGTGATATGCGATAAGGAGCCTAATGTAATGAGTACTCAGAGCCGAAATACTTAAATTTTGAGATCTGCCAATTTCATGTTTTGAATTTTTCTGCGAGTGTTTTTGTGTATAAGCAGAATACTGACTGCGTGCCGATTAAATGGAGAAATGGGTATTTTTAAAAACCAAGGACAATTGGTTGTTGAACGTTCATTCATCATTGAATTAGCATTGATAGCATTAGGTTTACAGGCTTCGACCATTTTAATATAGGTAATGTAATTTCATTTTGAGAAACATAGATAGAGTTGAATAGAAAAACAAAAGTTCATTCCTCTCCTATGTAATTACACTGCCTGTGTGTATTGACTGTTTTACTTCCGCATTTTGTTGTATTCCGTGTGTTGGGGGGAACACATTTCCTCTGTTTGATTGCATTAAAAAATCTCAACACGATATCAGAGTAGGTGTAGGCTCTTAGTAAAAGAACAATCTATCTTTACTAAAGAAGTTGTAAGGTTGGTTTGAGAAGCAGATTTCCCCAGCAGTGAGAAAGCTTTTGTTTTACATAGTCAAGAAGATTTTTTGTTAACGTAGTCATGATGGCATAAGAAGGCACTAGCCTAAAAAATCCCTAACTACCATAGTTTAATAGGAATAACTATGATTATTGGTCCATTACAATGAGGGCCCTGTTTGCTTCACAAGATATATGGGAGCTGGTGGAACAATGTTTCCAAGAACCAGCAGACGCAGCAGCGTTGGCTACTTTGACAATAGCAGGAAGAGACTTGTTGAGATATAATAATAATAAGGACTCCAAAGCCTCTTCTATCTCTTTCAAGTAGTACATGAGAGCATATTCCCAAGGATTTCAGCGACAACAAAGTCTAAGGAGGCATGGGACATTCTCAAGACAACCTATCAACGCATGGAGAAGGTGAAGACAACAAAGCTACAAATATTGGGGAGATACTTTTAATCTCTCTATATGAAAGTGTTTGATAACATAGACTCATTCTTCACACATGTCATTGGGTTGGTCACCCAGATAAGGTCTCATGGGGAACACTTGATGAAAGAAGAATAGTGGAGAAAACCTTGAGAAGTCTACCTTCAAGATTTGATGCCATAGTAGTGGCAATAGAAGAGACAAAGGATCTATCACAATTTTCAGTGGATGATCTTTGTGCATCCCTGATGTCACATGGACATAGACTGAACAAAACAAAAAACTCCTCATTGGAGCATGTTTTCAAGACTCAAATTTCTTTTGGTCAAGGTAGAGGTCAAGGAAGATCAAACTACCTAGGCAGAGGAAGAAGCCCACAACGTTGTGGAAGAAACAACCCTGCAAGCACAAGTGGAAGGGGCAAAACCAGAATCAAATTGAAGGCCCAAGCTTGAGTCAAGAATAAGGACAAAAGTAAGACAAATCCCAAGTCCAATGTCATTATTGTAAAAATTATGGCCATTATGCCAATGAATGTAGAAAGAAACAAAATGACATGAATAATAGTCACAATTTTAATTTTTCAGAAGAAAGTAAGAACTAGAGTAATGTACTTCTAACATGTAATGTATCACAAGAAAAACATGAAGATGTATAGTTCTTAGACTTAGGTTGTAGTGACCACATGACTAGAAACATAGCAATGTTTGCCAATGTAGATGAAAATGTGAAATCTGAAGTGACAACGGGAGCTGAAAGAAAAATCTCTGCCATGGAAAAGGAAGAGTGTCAATATTTACAAGGAAGGGAAAAAATAAATTTTTGTTAGATGTCTCTTATGTAATTGGCCTGAAATGTAACCTTCTAAGCATTGAACAACTCATGAACAAGGGCTACAATGTGTTTTTAAGAATGATGTGTATACAATCATGGACATGCCTCCAAGTAAAAGTGTCATTACAGAAGTGCATATGACAAAGAATAAGATGTTTCCTCTTAAGGTCAGAATAGAATTGAAGGAAGGAGGTGTGGTAGCAGCACTCACACAAGAAGTCTTTCAAGAGGAAGTGAAAGGTGAAAACTGGTTATGGCATTTGAGATTTTTACATCTCAATTTTAGAGTTTTGAACCTCTTGCATAGAAAAGGGATGGTAAAAGGATTAAAACTCATAGAGAAAGCAGATAGCCTATGTGAAAGCTGCATCTTGGGTAAACAAAAAACAGAAGCATTTCCAACAGGAAAAAGTATATGGGCAAAAGCACCCTTAGAGATTTTCCATTGAGATTTGTGTGGAACAATGAAAATTCCATCTTTAGCTGGCAGTCAATATGTTTTGACATTCATAGATGATTACAACAGAAATACATGGGTTTATTTCTTGAAACAGAAGAGTGAAGTGTTTGAACAGTTCTGCCACTTCAAAGCTCTTGTAGAGAAGAAAAGTGGGCACTACATCAAAGTGTTGAGAACTAACAGAGGTGGAGAATATATCTCCAAATATTTCCTATGTTTATGTAGGGATAATGGCATACATAATTATTTTACCACAAGGTACACATCACAGAAAAACAGTGTTGCAAAAAGGAAGAATAGGACCATCGTGGACATGGTCAAAAGTACGTTGAAGGAAAAACATTTGCCAAATGAGTATTGGTTGAAGCTGTCAATTGTGCAGCGTATATTTTGAGTAGATGCCCAACCAAAGCTATTATGAATAGAGTCATATAATAATCGTGGAGTGGAACAAGGAATTTCATCCCTTGCATGGAAGTATTTGGATGTGTGGAATATGCACATGCCCAAGAAGTTGGATATTAAAGGGGAGAAGTGTATCTTAATTGGATACAGTGATGAGTCCAAGGCATACAAACTCTATAATCCATCAACCAAGAAAGTTATAATCAGTAGAGATGTGTAGTTTATTGAAAAAGAATCTTGGGATGGAAGCTTAGAGAAAACAGTGAATATGAAGACATGTGTGTCTCATGAAGAGCAAGAGGAATGAACAACAACAAGTCCTCCATGGTGGTTCCTTCGAGTCCACCTACACAAGCACAACAAACCACACCACAACGAGGAAATAGAGTATCCTTGAGAAATCAAGGAAGTGCTTCTCCAAGCACACCACAGGGATTAGAAACTCCCTCAAGTTCGAGTGGAACTCCAAGCACACCAAGAGGACCAAGATTAAAAAATCTGAGTGAAATTTATGAGCAAGAAGATGATAATGATAATGGTATGAACTCTTTATTTTCTTTGTTTTGTCATGTTGATGACCCAATTCATTTTTAAGAAGCAGTAAAAGAAGAAAAATGGATTAAAGCAATGAATGAAAATATTGGTGCAATAGAAAAGAATGACACATGGGATTTAGTGGACCTCCCAAAAGGTAAAGAAGTCACTGGGGTAAAATGGGTCTATAAGACCAAAAGCAATGATTAAGGAAAATAGAAATGCATTAAGCAAGACTTGTTTTGAAAGGCTACAGGAAACAACAAGGAAGAGATTATGAAGAAACCTTTGCACCAGTTGCAAGGATGGAAACAGTGCAGACAGTGTTTTCCATAGCAGCACAACAAAAGTGGAAAGTCTACCAAATGGATGTGAAATCATAATTTCTGAATGGAGTGTTGAAAGAGGAGGTATATGTTGAACAACCTCCGGGATATGAAACAGAAGGCCAATATCACAAAGTCTGCAACTTGAAGAAATCTCTTTATGGGTTGAAACAAGCTCCAAGAGAATGGTACAACAATATTGATGCTTACCTCACAGAAAATGGGTTTGAAAAATGTGATGGTGAACCCACACTCTACATTAAAGAAAATGGTTGTAAGATCCCTATTTTTGTTTTATATGTATATAATTTAGTTTTTATAGGAAATGAAGTTTCTCTCATTGTTGATTTTAAAGAATTCATGAAGAGTGAATTTGAAATCATTGGTTTGGGTTTATTGAGATACTTCTTGAGCATAGAAGTAAAGCAAAAAGAAAAGGGAATTTTTATTTCCCAAGAAAAATATGTTGCAGAAGTTTTGAAGAGGTTTAACATTCAGCACAACAAAGCAGCAATAACTCCAAATGTCATGAGGTTGAAGTTAAGTAAACAAGGTTGTAGCAAAAATGTTGATCAAACATTGTATAAGATCATAGTTGGCAGCCTCATGTATTTGACTGCAACTAGGCCTGATATTATGTATGTTGTAATTTTAATTTCCAAATTCATGGAGACACCAAAGGAGACACACTGGAAAGCAACCAAGAGAATTTGAGGTATGTGAATGGAACAAAGGGGTATGTTATTCTATACTCCCAAAATGATAATTTTAAATTGATTGGATACACTGACAGTGATTTGGCTCGAAGTATAGCTGATAGAAAGAGCACATCTAGGTATGTGTTACATTTGGGATTGCAAGCCATTTCATGGGATTCCAAGAAGCAACCAATAGTTTCTCTATTAACAACAGAAGAAGAATATGTGGCAGAAATAGCAGCAACATTCCAAGCAGTTTGGATTAGAAGGATGTTGAGATATTTGTGTCATGAGCCAGAAAAAGGAACCACAATTTATTGCGATAATAGCCCAGTAATTGCATTGTTAAAGAATTTTGTTTTCCATAAAAGAACAAAGCACATAGATGCCAAATATCATTTTATAAGAGAATTGGTTAATAATGGTGAGATTTTTTTGCAAGATTGTAGGACATAGGAACAGTTTGATGATATCCTCAAAAATCCATTAGCACAAAAGAGTTTTGAGCGTCTCAAAAAATGTCTAGGAATGACTCATGGTGGAAGTTGTGTTTAAGGGGGAGTTTTGGAATTTTACTCTCAACCATTACCATGAATAATAGTGGCAACAACCCATAATTTCGTCCATTTTTTTTGTTCAAGGAAGGACATCAACAAATCCAAGAAGTTGGAGGCATCTTCATACAATCCACACAAAAGATCAAAAAAGAACACGAGCCTTAAAATTTGCATTTATCTCCATCTACAACATTGACTTACCTTTTTCCCACAGTGCACAATTGCAAACCCTTTGTTTTACCATCTAAGCCTTTCTCCATATGTTATTCTACCGCTGATGCAATATCTAGTGGGACCTACCTTAATCTTACTGCATAAGTAAAAACCTTTTTTGTTCTTCATTCCTTTACATCTTTTTACTTTGCACTTACCAACAGTTAAGCCGCTCGCAGAGCGCACTTCACATTGTTTACCACTTACCTTTCTTCCATCAAAAGCTATGTTACTTGTCATGCGATGTGATTGTGATATCGCACATCGCATTCGCAACCATTTATGTTTTCCAATAAATTTCTGCAACATATGTTATTTGTTTTGCAATATGATTGTGCCATCGCATATCATGCCCGAAACCTTTTATTTTTTAATTCTTGTTTGTGCCAAATAAAAGTTAAGCTCATTGATCTGTGATCTGCGATGAGGAGCTGAATGCAATGAGGACTCAGAGCTGAAATACTTAAAGTTTTAGATCTGCCAGTTTCATGTTTTGAACACGTCTTTGCAAAGTTTTATGTATAAGAAGAATACGACCTACGTGCTGATTAAATGCATAAATTTGTCTTTTGATAGCCCAAGTACAATTGGTTGTTGAACATTTGTTCAACATTGAATTAGCATTGATAGCTTAAGTTTTGCAGGCTTGGGCCATTTTGATATAAGTAATGTAATTTCATTTTGAGAAAGATCGAGAGAGTTGAATAGAAAAAACTAAAGTTCAATCCTCTCCTATAATTACGCTGCATGTATGTAATGATTGTCTTACTTCCACATTTTTTTGTATTCTCTGTGTTGGGGGAAACCCATTTCCTCTGTCTGATTTCATTCATAATCTCAACAAAACATCGATTCTTTGGAATTTGTGAACTCAAAAAATAAACATTTACGTGTTGTTCAAATATTATTCATTTTACATGGACAACGCAACCGCCAAAGAAATTTTCATACCACTAATTATATAGCGTACTCTACTCTCAACGGTGTTACATATACACACACTTATCTGGAAGTGTAATTGGATTTCTTCACCGAACATGGTGTCGGTTGAAATTATTTCATTACCCATTATGCTTGGCTTTTCCCAAAGCTACATGGCTTTGGGTGCTGGCACTAATTTTTCAGCTCAAAGGAAGGCTTTTGGATCTCTCATCATTATTTGAAATGTTTTCTGTGATGCATGTTTATAGGGCAGCCCTCTCAAAATGGCTACGTCATATCTGGTAACATTTCATGCGATTTTGATATTTCATGCCAAATGTACACACATAGTATATGCATAATTCCCTTGTCTTTTGGATGAATGAACAGGTGCTTCAGTAGCTATGGAATGTAGCCTCAAGAGGAAAAGGATGACCCTAACCATATCCATCACTAGAAAAATAGATGAAAATGAAGAACTCAAGGTGGAGCTTCTTTCCAATATTTTCCAGTCTGCTGATCAATTGACCAAGTGTTTAGTGAAGCCACTCGACAAATCATGCAGGATTCCCTCCAAGTTTGCACCCATGTCAAGCCTCATGTTGTAGTCATTCTCCAATAGAGTTCTCACGTACAATGTAGGGTCTTTCAGTTACATGAAACCGTATCGACATAGTGTTATAATCCATCAACCAAGAAAGTTATAATCAACAGAGATGTGCAGTTTATTGAAGAAGAATATTGGGATGGAAGCTTAGAGAAAACAGTGAACGTGAAGACATGTGTGTCTCATGAAGAGCAAGAGGAATGTACAACAGAAAGTAAGTCCTCCATGGTGGTTCCTCCTCCACCTACACAAGCACAGCAAACCACACCACAAGGAGTAAATAGAGCAACCTTGAGAAATCAAGGAGTGCTTCTCCAAGCACACCAAAGGGATCAGAAACTCCCTCAAGTTCAAGTGGAACTCCAAGCACACCAAGAAGACCAAGATTCATAAATTTGAGTGAAATTTATGAGCAAGAAACTGATAATTATAATGGTTTGAACTCTTTATTTACTTTTTTTGTCATGTTGATGACCCAATTCATTTTGAAGAAGCAGTAAAAGAATAAAAATGGATTAAAGAAATAAATGAAGAGATTGGTGTAATAGAAAATAATGACACATGGGAGTTAGTGGACCTCCCAAAAGGTAAAGAAGTCATTGGAGTAAAATGGGTCTATAAGACCAAGAGCAATGCTGAAGGAAAAATAGAAATGCAAGACTTGTTGTGAAAGGCTACAAGAAAAAACAAGTAAGATATTATGAATAAACCTTTGCACTAGTTGCAAGGATGGAAATAGTGTAGATAGTGTTGCCCATAGCAACACAACAAAAGTGTAAAGTCTACCAAATGGATGTGAAATCAGAATTTCTGAATGGAGTGTTGAAAGAGGAGGTATATGTTGAACAACCTCTAGGCTATGAAAGAGAAGGCCAATATGAAAAATTGTGCAACTTGAAGAAATATCTTTATGGGTTGAAACAAGCTCCAAGCGAATGGTACAATAGAATTGATGCTTACCTCACAGAAAATGGGTTTGAAAAATGTGATGGTGAACCCACACTCTACATTAAAGAGAATGATTGTAAGATCCTTATTGTTGTTTTATATGTATGTGATTTAATTTTTACAGGAAATGAGGCTTCTCATTGTTGATTTTAAAGAATTCATGAAGAGTGAATTTGAAATGATTGATTTGGGTTTATTGAGATACTTCTTGAGCATAGAAGTAAAGAAAAATGAAAAGGGCACTTTTATTTCCCAAGAAAAATATGTTGCAGAAGTTTTGAAGAGGTTTAACATTCATCACAACAAAGCAGCAATAACTCCAAATGTGATGGGCTTGAAGTTAAGTAAACAAGGTTGCAACAAAAATGTCAATCTGACATTGTATAAGAGCATAATTGGCAGCCTCATGTATTTGACTTCAACTAGGCCTGATATTATGCATGTTGTAAGTTTAATTTGCAAATTCATGGAGAGACCAAAGGAGACACATTGGCAAGAAACCAAGAGAATTCTAAGGTATGTGAATGGAACAAAGGGGTATGGTGTTCTATACTCCCAAAATGATAATTTTAAATTGATTGGATACACTGACAGTGATTAGGCTGGAAGTGTAGTTGATAGAAAGAGCACATTTGGGTATGTGTTACATTTGTGATTGCGAGCCATTTCATGGGCTTCCAAGAAGCAACCAATATTTTCTTTATCAACAACTGAAGAATAATATGTGGCAGCAATATCAGTAGCATGCCAAGCAGTTTGGATGAGAAGGATTTTGAGATATTTGTGTCATGAGCAAGAAAAAGAAACCACAATTTATTGCGATAATAACTCAGTAATTGCATTGTCAAAGAATTATGTTTTCCACAAAAGAACAAAGCACATAGATGCCAAATATCATTTTATAAGAGAATTGGCTAATAATGGTGAGATTGTTTTGCAACATTGCAGGACATTGGAATAGTTTGATGATATCCTAAAAAATCCATTAACACAGAGGAATTTTGAGTATCTCAGAAAATGTCTGGCAATGACTCATGGTGGCAGTTGTGTTTAAGGGGGAGTCTTGGAATTTTACTCCCAACCATCGCCATGGATAATAGTGGCAGCAGCCCACAATTTTGTCAATTTTTTTTGTTCAAGGAAGGACAACAACAGATCCAAGAAGCTGGAGACATCTTCACACAATCCACACAAAAGATCAAAAAAGTACACGAGCCTTAAACTTTGCATTTATTTACATATACAGCATTGAATTACCTTTTTCTCGTAGCGTGCAATTGCAAACCTTTTTTTATTACCATCTAAGCCTTTCTCCATATGTTATTCTACCACCAATGCGATATCTAGCGAGACCTAACTTAATCTTACCGCATAAGCCAAAACCTTGTTTTGTGCCTCATTCCTTTACATTTTTTCACTTTTCACTGACCAATACTTAAGCCGCCCGCAGAGCACACTTCACATTGTTTACCACTTACCTTTCTTCCATCAAAAGCTATGTTACTTGTCATGCGATGCGATTGTGATATCGCACATCGCATTCGCAACCATTTATGTTTTCCCATAAATTTCCGCAACATAGGTTATTTTTTTTGCAATGCAATTGTGCCATCACATATTGTGCCTGAAACCTTTTATTTTTATCTGTGTTCGTACCAAATAAAAGTTAATATTGTCAATCTATGATCTGCGATGAGGAGCCAGATACGATGAGGACTCAGAGCTGAAATACTTAAAGTTTTATATTCACCAGTTTCATGTTTTGAATGCATCTTTGCATGTTTTTTTGTATAAGAAGAATACAACCTACATGATGATTAAATGCAGAAATGGGTCTTTTGATAGCCCAAGGAAAATTGGTTGTTGAAAATTCATTCAACATTGAATTAGCATTGATAGCATTAGGTTTACAGGCTTGGGCCATTTTGAAATAAGTAATGTAATTTCATTTTGAGAAAGATCGAGAGAGTTGAATAGAAAAAAATGAAGTTCAATCCTCTCCTATGTAATTACGCTGCCTGAATGTATTGATTTTTTTACTTCCACATTTTTTTGTATTCTCTGTGTTGGGGGAAACACATTTCCTCTATCTGATTTCATTCATAATCTCAACAAAACATCGATTCTTTGGAATTTGTGAACTCGACAATTAAAGATTTACGGGTTGTTCAAATATTATTCATTTTGGATGGACAACGCAACCGCCAAATAAATGTTCATACCACTACTTATATAGTGAACTCTACTCTCAACAGTGTTACAGATACACACACTTGTCTATAAGTGTAATTGAATTTCTTCACCAAACATGGTGTCGGTTGAAATTCTTGCATTACCCATTGTGTTTGGATTTTCCCAAAGCTACATGGCTTTGGGTGCTGCCACTAATTTTGTAGCTCAAAGGAAGGCTTATGGATCTCTCGTGGTTACTGGAAATGTTTTATGTGATGCATTTTTAGAGGGAAACCCTCTCAAAATGGCTACGTCATATCTGGGAACATTTCATGCCATTTTGATATTTCATGCCAAATGTACATACATGGTAGATGCATAATTCCTTTGTCTTTTAGATGAACGAAAAGGTACTTCAGTAGCTATGGAATGTAGGCTCAACAGGAAAAGGATGACCCTAACCATATCCATCACTATAAAAATAGATGAAAATGAAGAATTCAAGGTGGAGCTTCCTTCCAATATTTTCTAGTCTGATGATCAATTGACCAAGTGTTTAGTGAAGCCACTCAAAAGTCTTGACAAATCGTGTAGGATTCCCTCCAAATCTGCACCCGTGTCAAGCCTCATGCTTCAGTCTTTCTCCAATAGAGTTCTCACATACAATGCAGGGCCTTTCAACTACATGAAATCATACCGGTATAGTGTTACATCAAATGAGTGTTGAGAATTATTAGCAGTCGAGAATTGGCTTAGAATTTCGATCAAAATTGTAAAGTAGGCCCACAAACTTATGCAAACCCTTTGTTGCAATCGTCTCTGTTAAGTAATGCACCATTTTTTTAGCCAGGCACTCGAGGCATTCCGAAACTTCCTCCAGGCACTTCGTTTCTTTGGCAGCCTTTTCCAAATGTCTTCCACGGTGTCCTTGTTATAATTTTAATAAAACGGGGGAAAATTATTCGGAAATTAAATTATGTGAGTTCTCTTTTCAATACAGAGTGGTGGAGATTAAAATCTCAACTATAGAAAGGAGAAAATATAATAAAATGATCAAAGTAAAATAGAGTCTTGTGGTAACCAAATCGAAACTAACCAAATGTTAGATTATAAGTCATAAACACAACATACACATTCATATGGAGGCTAAGGCTCCTTCACTAGTAAAACTACTATTATGAGAATTACATTCCCCACGTTGCATAGTAATAGACAGTAAAACCTGTAACTTGTGTTTTCACGTGCCGACAACAATTTTCTCCATGATTTCTCCTCCTTGTCTTTCCAGACTTACATTGGCCACATTACACAACACTCCACTCTCTATAACTTACATGTAAAATCTAAACATATATATCTAGGAAATTTAATTCGTGACAAAAAAAATTTGATACAATGGATGGGAAAAATGACTTTATGAATTTTAGAGAGTTTGCGTGAAGTGGATGGGAAAAATGACTTGCAGATTAATTTTTTACCCATACTCACTTACTAACCATGCATTTAATTTATATTTGACTTTAATTATTTAACTTTGTTGTGGAATGGGTTATTCAGTCTTCTTATAACTGGTCCTTCTTTGTAAACGCAATCTGTATCATTCAAAACATTAACTAAGGAATGGATGCTACCAGTTCATTTAACGCGGTGGTTATGATTAACTTTCCAACACTCCCCCTTAATCACAAATACTACTATTCACCTTTCCCAAACAATCTATGAGATAAACCAAAATTTTTAGGTGCCAATGGCTTTGTGAAGATGTCTAGAAAATTTTCTTTTGGCCTGCAATGCTGCAGCACAATTTCACCATTGTTAACTAATTTTCTTATGAAATGATATTTGGCATCAATATGCTTTATCCTCTTTTGAAAGACATAATTCTTTAATAGTGAAATTGCTGAAATTTTATCAGAGAAAATAGTGGTTGCTCCATCTTGTTCATGGCATAAATCCCACAACATCCTTCTCATCCAAATTGCCTGACAGCTTGCTATTGTTGCAGCGACATATTCAGCTTCTGCTATTGACAATGATACTATCTATTTCTTCTTGGAATCCCATGAGATGGCTCCCGAACCCAAATGAAAAACATGTCCTTACGCGCTCTTTTTGTCATCAACACTTCCTTCCCAATCATTTTCAGTGTAACCCACCAGCGTAAAATCATCAGTTGCGAAGTACAAAACACCATACTCCTTTGTTTCATTGACATACTTTGAAATTCTTTTGGCTGCTTGCCAATGTGTCTCCTTGGGTGTCTCCATGAACCTTGACACCAAACTCACTACCTACATTATATCAGGCCTAGTTGCAGTCAAATACATTAGGATTCCCACCATACTTTTGTATAATGTCAGATTGATATTACTACTGCAATCTTCCTTACTCAACTTCAACCCCATGACAGTTGGAGTTGGTGTTGGATTTTTTTTCTACATATTAAACCTCTCTAAAATTTCTGCCACATATCTTTCTTGGGAAATAAAAATGCCATTTTTTTTTCCTTCACTTATATGACCAAAAAATATCTTACCAACCCCAACTCAGTAATTTCAAACTCACTTTTCATGACTTCTTTGAAATCAGCGATGAGGAAATCATCACTCCCTGTAAAAATCAAATCACCTACATACAAAATGAAAAGAAGAATCTTACTGTCACTTTGTTTTATATAGAGTAGGTTCGTTATCACACTTGTCGAACCCATTTTCCATCAAGTAGGAATCTATCCTGCTATATGATGCACACGGTGATTGCTTCAGCCCATAGAGATCTTTCCGCAACCTACACTCCTTATGTTCTTTTCCTTCTACCTCATAACTAGGAGGTTGTGCAACATACACTTCTTCTTTCAGCACTCCATTCAAGAACATTCATTTTACATCCATTTGATATAATTTCCATTTATATTGTGCAGCAATTGACAACACTATATGCACTGTCTCCATCCTTGCTACTGGCGTAAATGTTTCTGTATTGTATCTTCCATGTTGCTGCTTCTATCCTTTGACAACTAACTTTGCTTTGTGCCTTTCAATATTTCCCTCAATGTTTCTCTTGGTCTTATAGACCCACTTCACTCCAATGACTTATTTTCCTTGCAGAAGGTCCATTAACTACCATGTGTCATTATTTTCTATTACTAATATTTATTCATTCATTGTTGTAACCCATTTCTATTCTTTGACTACATCTTTAAAGTGTATTGGGTCATCTACATGACAAAATAATGCAAATGATGAATTCATACCAGCACTATTATCAACTCCATCTTGCTCATAAATTTTATTAAAACTTCTAAAATTTGGTATTCTTATGCTTACTGAAGATGGGCTTGGTGTTGCGCTTGAATTAGATGGAGTTGTGGATATTTTTGTTGTGGTTGGAGAAGAACTTGCTTGGTTTCACAACACTGTAATATTTTTTTTTTCTAGTGTAATATGTTGACTACTTTTTTGAGCTTATGTAGGTGGAGGAGGAGCCACCATTGAGGAATTACTTGCAGCTGTCAATTCTTCTTTCTCTTCATGTGACATACATGTCTTCACATTGATTGTCTTCTCTAAACCTCCATCCCAGGATTCCTCTTCTATGAACTGAACATCTCTACTGAATATTACCTGCTTGGTTGATGCATTGCATAGCTTGTATGCCTTGGATTCATCACTGTATCCAAAAAATATACATTTCTCTGAAAAATCACTCAGACGATGCCTATCGACATCTTTGTTAAATTGGGGGTTGTTGAGAACAATGAAATTGGGGTGACCTATTCTCCTGATGATATTGAGGTCTATAATAGTCTCTTCCAATAATTTCGAGACGTTTTTGCTTGGTCCTACGAGGAGATGCATGGCATTGATCTGAGTATAGTTGTGCACGATTTCCATACTTACTGTGATGCGAAACCTTTTCGCCAATGCCTTCGTCCCATGCACCCTAGAAAGGAAGCTGCCATAAAGGGAGAAGTCAAAAAACTTCTCACAACAAGCTTCATTTATCTGATCCCATTGACAAATTGGGTCTCAAACATTGTCCCTCTAGGAAAAAAGCAGGGCACCGTTCGAGCTTGTGTGGATTACCAGGATATCAACCATGCTTGTCCCAAGGATAACTATCCCACTCCCTTCATTAACCAGATCATTGACGAATGCACTCGGAGTGAGATTTTTTCCCTTATGGATGGGTTATCTGGTTATAATCAGATTAATATACTACTGGCTGATCAACATAAAACTGCCTACATCGATCCGTGGGGAACTTTCGCGTATAAGAAGCTCCATTTCGGCCTTAAAAACGTTGGTGCCACATTCCAATGGGAAATGTTGTATGCCTTTCACGATATTAATCACATTTTTCAACCTTACCTCGATGACCTTCCGGCTCATTTTTCTAAGCGTTGGGACCACCCGAAACACCTCTATTAAATTTTTCTTCACTGTAGATGCTACAACATTCAGCTTAATCTGCACAAATGTGTCTTATGTGTCAATTCTGTCAGACTCATTGGGTGTTTTGTTTCCAAACATGGTATTCGTCTCGATCCTCTTAAGGTCGAAGCTATCATTAAAATCCCCTCCCCTTCCTCTTTAAACCGGTTGAAATTTTTTCAAGGGAAAGCTAATTTCTTGTGTCGTTTTATATCGAACTATGCGGACGTTACCAAAGGATTTACGTGATTTCTTAAGCAAGGTGTCTCTTTCGAATGGGATGAGATTTCCCAAAAAATTTCAATGCACTAAATACCATGCTTTTCAATGCTCCTCTTTTGCGTCCCCCAAATTATTATCACGATTATTTAGTATATATAGCTACTTCTTTTAGCACTATTTCCATGGTTTTGGTACAAGACAACAAATATGGTAATGAGCATGTCATCTATTATCTTAGCTGAAATATTATGGATATTGAAATGCATTATTCTCATGTCAAAAAATTGGCATTGACAGTTTTTGAAGCCATCCAACATTTCTGCCATTATATTTTACTCTGCCCTACGACCCTAATTTATGATTGTAACCTCATGACCTATATTTTAACTCAAAATTTTTTTGGGGGGAAAGTAATCTAAGGGGATAGTTATCCTCTAAGAGTTCAATTTGGAGTTCACTGCCGCCAAATCAAAGAATTCGTTGGTTTTTTCTGAGTTGATTTTCTCTTTACCCTCTGCCTCTACTCCCTCTGGTTTTGAGGAATGGATTCTAGATGATACTATGTTTCTAATTAGTACCCTCGATCCATGGTATAGTGATATCATCATTTATCTCCATAATTATACTTTCCATTCCAAGTTGATGAAAGATGCTCGTCGAAGTATCTGTCATCATTCACAATCCTATCGCATAGTCGAAGTTACTTTATATTGCATTAGAGATGATTTCGTCCTCCGTTGGTGTTTAACCCTCGAGGAAGCTAAAAAATTCCTTAATGACTGCCATTCTAGAACATGTGATGGTCACATGTTTGGGTATGCTATTGCTCAAAAAATTCTTCGTGCCAAGTATTTCTGGCCTACCATTTTCAAATATTGTATCCTCTCTGTCCGTAAATGTCACGAGTGCTAGATCTATCAGCGCAAGATGTGTGTGATGCCCACTCACCTCCATCTCATCATTATCATTGGTCCCTTTGCAAAGTGGGTTATCAATTTTATGACATGTAACCCTTGCTCGGCCGGGGGGCATGGTTATATTATTATAGCCATCGACTACTCACTAAATGGGTTGAAGAAATGCCTACACTCATAGATGACGGTAAGATGGCCGCCCAATTTCTCTTCAATCATGTGATTACTATGTTTGGAGTCACTCAAACCATTTTCACTAGCCATGGTTCCCATTTTCACCATTATATGATGGCTGATTCGACCACTAAGTTGTGTCTACGTCAGGACAACTCAACGCCGTACTATCCGCGGGCCAATGGCTATGTCGAAGTAATGAATGCATTTTTAGTCACTATGCTTTAGTGTACTATTGGGATGGACAAGTCCAATTGGCATCTCAGGTTATTCTCATCTCTCTGGCCTTACCGAACCTCAATGAAATATGTAACCATATTCACACCATTTCAACTTGTTTATGGTCTAGAAGCTACCTTTTTGATTGAATGTGAAATTCCTTCACTCAAGATAGCTATCGAAATACTTCTTAATACTTCACCAGAGGAAGAACATCTTCTATATTTGGAGAGGCTTGATGAAACTTACTCCTTCACTACTCTAGTCATAGAAGCATAGAAAAATTGGGTCAAAGCCCACTTTGACCAGAAATTTTCTCCTCATACCTTCATAGAAAGAGACTTAGTACTGTTATATGACCAAGCCCATAATAAGCTAGGGGTAGGTAAATTCGAACCCATCTAGCATGGGCCCTACATCATAAAATGTTTTTTGCAAAATGGGGCCTATGAGATTATTGATTATGAAGGCTATCCATTGGATCAAACCTGAAATGGAGTATATCTCAAAAAATATTATGCATGATTTTTTCATGCATTTTTTCTGTACATAAGTGTTTTTTTTTTCATTTTTGTACATTTTTTTTAGCTTGGTGTATTTTGTGAGAAGATTTTCTTGCTTATTATGTGTTTTCTTAATGTGCATATGTCTGTCACTCCTTATGTCAGCTTCACTGACGGTGCCTCTAGTTGTACCCAGAACCTATCCTCCGTGGCTTGGGTAATTTATGGTCCTAACAGTGAGTTAGTAGACCTTCAACGCATTTTTATAGTACGTGCAACTAAAAATTTCATTGAATACAGTGCATTTATTGAACTTCTAACTGAAGTTATTGGCCTTGACGTTCATGAATTAATTGTAAACCTAGACTCTCAACGTGTTGTTCTTTGGCTCAATGGGCGTTATTCTGTCAGAAACCCTCATATTTTAAGGATAAATTTACATTTTCATTTGTCACAAAGGAATTTCGATTATATTACATATCAACATATTCCTAGAAGAATGAATACATTAACTAATGCAGTAGCTAATATTGTCTTAGGTAGACATTTGCGGAATTTTTAAAAGCAATCATCATCACATAGTAAGATTTAGACAAGAAAACAAGCACACACGCACACACACACACATATAGATAATATATATATATATATATATATATATATATATATATATATATATATATATATATATATCGATTATCTGCATCATCTTGTACATCATAGTTCAAAAAATATATGTGTTTCGGTTACATCATCAGATGCCATGTCTCTGAAAAAATATGAATAAATTAAACCTACGAGCATAATCATCATGGTGTTCATGATAGCGCATCACTTATTGTATGACACATCTCAGTAGTTGATGGATGTGGTTAGAAACTCTTGCGGTGTGGCGCTAGTAAGCACGAGGAATGTACTTAAGTCTCACGTAGTTTGGGATCTCGCTTGTGAGTCCCTCCAAGTTACGTGTGATTTATTTCTCATCACTTCCCTTGCCATGAGGGGCCAATTCGAAATATATTGGGACCCTACGAGCTATGCGGGACATCCCCGCGGGTCTCTCTGGTCCAACATCTACAACACATGAGAAAATATTAGAACACATATATAAAAACAAAAAAATCGTAATACTCATAAAAATGCAAAAAATGAGTTCTTATCTATGTCCTCGTCCCATTTATCCCCTTCCAGAAGAGGAAGTTTTAGATCACCCCTGAAATCGATGCCGATATACGACCAGTTCTCCACCATGATGAGTTATCATCTCAACTAGTCAAATAATTTTGGTCTCCATGACATATGTTGTCCACCTCCTGATCGAGGCATCAACTCAGCCCAACGGACCATCTGTGGCTCTCATGTTGGTGGCATAAGTACCATCACCTCTTGGTGCTAGAATATCTGCAATCATTCCATCATGAACGGTATCATAATGGACTCATACCCAAACTACTTCAGCTTACCATTTTTTCATTTAGTTAGCTGAAGTTTCATGTTGCTTGTCACTGCTTCTGGCCAATTGAAGATTGTCAGAGCCATGAAATCTATAGCCAGTTGGACATTTTCCTTTGTAGCTTCGTGGGGAGCCTGAGATCCAGTAGCCCGAGTAATGGTATGCAACACTACCCTCAACGGTAAGTTGGCCATTATCTAAATGTCTAGCTTTCCACTCTTATCTGATTTCCTTGCTCCATGAAAAAAATTATCTATCAACATGCCCATGCTCTCTTCAAGGGCCTGAGTATCTATCATCAATGGTCGCTCTCCCCTCCGCGACAATCCAGTTATGAAGTAGATATCAGAGACTTCTATCTATAGTTCTTGGTCATGAATGATGAATCTCTCTCACCCAATGCCCCATTCATTGATCAAGTATTGTAGCATCTCTTGCTAAGCTCTCAAAAATGTGTTCATGAAGAATTTTAGGATCCCATATTTCCTTAGGGCATCCATGCATGCATCATTTTCCATTGTCTGTTCATCCTCTGCCACATGCTCCTGCTGTTTTTTTTTTTATAACTAGAACGGGTATATTTTATTCATAAGGAGGTTTGGTTGGGCCTAAGCCTAATAAAACATCATTACACAACATTGTAATGCAGCTCAATTTCTTCTTGAATTACAAAATTTCAGGGATTATGGAATTCTTGAATCTAAAGTGCTTTCATCATTTATGCTAAGATCTCCCAGTGAGAGAAGGCATCCTTTGTTTACCATGAAGTCCACTTCACTATTAGAGCTTCTGAGAATGTGGAAAAATCGGAAGGAGGCGAAGTCAAGCAGAATGACCTTTAATCTTCTCAAAGACTTATTGAGAACGATGTTATTAAACTGATCCTTAGATTTGAGCTTTTTAATCGCAATTTCTAAGTCTCCAAAATCTTGGAAATATTTGATGCCTCTATCGCGGTCAAATTTTATGAGTCCAAGAATTTATGCCTGATTGTTAGCACGCTGACCAAGTTCGCAGTAGAAGCATCATTTTGTTGAGCTGTCGGGGGAGTATATGAGGCCACCTACTCCCGCTGCCCCTTGATTTCTCTTGGAAGAATCGTCAAAGAACATTGTTGATTTATTTTGTTTCTTCAACCATTTTATTTGTTGATTCTTCATACAAAACCAACATATGAAGTTCCATTAGCCATATGGTTAAAAAATTGATCCATTTTTCCAAGAATTTTGAGGGAAAATTTGAAAATTTTGGGCATGGCTTTCAGGGTTGTTGTTTTTCAAACAACGATGTTGAGTGGCACCTTATCGTTTAAAAATTATGGAGGTCAGTGTGACTTCATGCCTGGAACCGGCATCGACTGTCATGGCCACGATTTTTCACACTCCTTCACAAAACTCATTAAACCATAGAAATACACAAAAATGGATAAAATTGCAAGAAACATTCATATCTCTTTCTTGGAAGAAGCGAATATGTCAATAACCTCCTGGATTTCCTACAGTTAGCTCCACAAATTCACAATGAAAATTGGTGAAAATGCTCAAAAGAAGGTGGAAAAGTAAAAGTAATTTTTTTTTTCAATTTGAGTTATTTTGTAAGCCTTGTCTAACCCTAACTAGGTTTTTGGACACATTTTTTTCTTATTTTTATTATTTTTCTTGAAAACAGGTTTTACATTTGTCTCTTCTGTAGCAACGGGTCCTAAAATTGGCAACGGTGAGGAAAGGAGATGTATTTTATTACTTTTTTGGACTCGGCAAAAAC
Organism: Pinus albicaulis; assembly: GCA_034641835.2. Taxonomy (NCBI): domain Eukaryota; kingdom Viridiplantae; phylum Streptophyta; class Pinopsida; order Pinales; family Pinaceae; genus Pinus; species Pinus albicaulis. The sequence continues at coordinate 916,388,146 of CM076572.1, read as the reverse complement.
AGAATAAAGTCACCCCCTGGAGTCATCTTTAGCTCTTTTCTGACTCTCAAAAATTTAAAATATTGCCGAGAATCTTGTCGTTTTGAACTCGCTAAAGGCCACCAAATGTTATCTTCCCAGTATATGCTTACCCCTTTTTCAGGTTGGGACAGATTATTTACTAAAAAGGAATACCTTAGTCAAACATGTGTAAGAGGTTCTCTTAGATATTGTTTTATACATTTTCAGATCTGTGAGACGACCTATGAAAAGGGACCTTCTGGAGTTTTCTTTTCTGCATCTTTTCAAACTCTCTAAATATAAAAAGAAGCAGTGTTTTCCCTTTGTTAGACTCGTTAAAATTAAATGACATTGGAAGCCATGACCATAATGTTTGACCATAACGTTACCGAGTTCCTCCTTCCTAGGGCTCGTAAAATGTATTAGGATGAAATTTTCCTAAGGAGAAACTTACATGACAAGCTTATGCTATCCCCTTCAATCTTGTTTCCAAAAATTATTGGGGTACTAACCATAAATGGTGGGGGAAAATGGAACTCGTTCTTAGTTGTGTTGGCAGTATGTCACTCTTGAACATGACACCTTTTTGCAGTTCGTGTCAATTTCGGGACATCCCACATTTGTCATTTTTCCTCCATGGGTTTGGGTTATACCTTTTCACCTCTCATCTACTCTTTGCCTCGTCACCATGACCTAAGATCCCTTGATGTCAAATAATGCCAAATTCTGGAGTCGTGTCACCAATATGTTGAAGAGAAGTTCCTTCTACATTTTACAACCCCTAAACCTCTATTTATTCTTGATTCACTATCATATTATTCCTCTGTCTCCTGTCGATTATGAGGGAAACATTATGGCCCTCCTTCAGCCGATCAGTTCCTATCGACTTCAACTCACTATCTAGGAAGATGGTCCATAGATTCCCTTCTATTAATTTAGATATTTCATGCCTCAATGCCAAGTTCTTCATATTCAAACACAGGTTCTCACCATTTTCCTTTGATCGGGTGATCTCGTGGATGTTCCACTTAAGATCATTATTTACATTTCGTGGATTGTACTAGCAGTACCTTTGAATCATTGTCATTATTGGTGGTCTCTTGTGCCTATTAACAACTTCCATCATTGAATGGTAATTAGGTGACTTCCTTGCATGTTTGAATTCAACTCATTCATTCACAAGGATGAATTTGTACTTGTTCAGGCCAGGATAGAGTTCAAGAACCTGGGTTTTGGCTGCAAGACAATTTGGTTTATCATGACTCTATGCATGCATCTTCTGATTGGATGGATGTGACCATACCTAAGTCTATTTGATGATCCTTCTCACTAGATGGATGTGTCCATACCTTGGATGTTCTTACATGTTCTCTATTATGGATGGCTGCGCCCATACCTTATATTCATGTATCAGAGATATCAATCATAATTGATCTTGCAGGTCCTCTGATGGTGGAATTTTTCTTTGAGCATGTTCTCATAAGGCATTTCATCCCTCCCTCTCTCTCGGACTTCATGCTTTAAGGGGCATCTATTAACAGAACATTTTGTCACCGTCTCTACATTCCCGATCCCGAATACTGGAGGACTATCAGAGTGATCCCTGTATGCTATGAGACATCATGATGAATGTCATTTCATTCCTTAACATGTTAGGAACATAGTATATATTGACCATTCTTGAAGTTAACCCTCTAAAACATATACTTTTAGGTCAGCACGGTTATGTAGTTATGCACTCATGCCGATGGCCAGATTTACCCTAAGCCCCGTGCCATGGTCGCTCTATCTCTGAAGAGCCGCCATGCCGAGCTAATTTTGGAAGGTTTTTTAATATGGAAACAAAGCTTCTTAGATGTAACGGCTTTGTGAGCAGAGTAATGGATGCTTGTTAGACTCGATGAGGTTGAGTGTCTCCCTTTCGCCTTATAGTTCCTACAAAAATGCAACTTCCCAAAGGGATAAACCCTTCTCCACCATAAGAAGATCCCAAATTTCCTCCTCCACTCCTATAAATTCCTCTTCATTCAATTGAATCAGCTAGCGAGACATAGCTAGAATAAACCAAGAGCTGATAAGAAAGAATAGTCCATAATTGTGAGAGAGAGTTCTAACCTTTCACCTCTTCGAGCTGAATCGATGAACAAATGCTTTGAGATGTGACCAAATGAACTCATCAAAGGAGGTCTACAACGTCAAGGTGCAGGTTATAAACTCCCTTCTATATATTAATATGACATGAATGATTTCTAGTTCCATCTTTGTTTATGTTAATATTCAATGTTTCTGGCTCTCCTTGACTAGTTGGATAGTTGTAAATGAACATGTATTCTCATATTATTTTAGTGTTTTCTTTATATTTACGTAGGTGTCTGAATGTCGCTACCAATAGAGCACAAGGCTTGAAGAACGAAGATCGAGGGATCACTGCAACATACTACATCAAGAGTTGTGGATTGAGGTAGGACATATATTTCAATCCGCATTTCGTTAATGAACTAGTAATTTAGAAACCAACATGTTCCCTTGTTGCTAGACCCACCCTAGGGCTAGAGGGATCGCCTTTGTCCGCAGAGGGGATTATCCTTCACAACACCTTTTTATGGAAGAGGCCTCTATTTTCTACATTTTCCTTTATTTTCCTTCATTTTCCTCCTCACATGTAACATGTGACCTTTCACCTCCCTTTTCTCCTAATTTACATTATTTTTATAATAAATATGCCAAATATTCCATTTTCCTTTCCAAAGTCTGAGCCTTTCCCTTTTCCAATTTCCTTAGCCATAATAAACCATCTAAACACCCACACTAGGATTTTTTTCAAAAAATTTAGCATGGAATATACGTCCCATCAACTGTGGTTATTACTTAACATTATTACATGGAATTTTCATGATGGTTGTTACAAAATTGAGACACACAGTCAACATGGCACATGATACCTACCATAAATGAAATACTTAATTATAAATACATTGAAACAATGCATTGAATCCATCACACATATTATTATGCAACACATATAAGTGACACATCTTAACTAACAATACATAAATCATACAAAAAATAAATCAACCATGACCATCATCACGTATTCATTAATATACATTAAGGATCCACCATAAGTGACACATAATTAAATTTCTTACATGACACATATAACTAACACACCACAAGAAACAAACATGCTCTAAATTATCCATTTTACATAATGGTTGTAACATATTTTAAAATATTTGTAGAATTTTTTTCCTTCTATTATCCCATCACTGATGTTGAAAAGAGGTTGATGTCTCTCTTTGTAAATTTTATAATGTACTTTCATAACTATGAGGAGGTGGAGAGAATAGAATTTCAAATGATAACCATTGGGCACAAACACTCTAACATAGAGATATAAAATTTCAGTGTGTCATTATAATATGTATGAAAACACACTATATTGGCCTTGCATCATAAATTGACAATTTTTGTCAATGCGTATTGAAGTGAAATTTAATGATTTGTAGTTTTGTGGAATTCAAAAACCCTATTTTGTGGAATTCATTTGTAATATTTCTCTTGATGCGCATTCCTTTGGATGTTATATTTGATCATTATATTTATGAATGTTTTGAACTAATTAATAATTTTATGAACGGAAATGTATTTGATATTTTTATGACTAATTTCTACCCAAAAAACCATAATATACTCCCATAAGTGAGATATTTAAGTAACACACATAAGTGACATATTTAAGTGATGTCCCATAAAACATGTATTTAAGGGATACTATTTAAAGTGAGAGAATAATAAACATGCCATAATATACACACCATAAGTGACATATCGAAGTATCAACACAAAAAAACCATGCTACGCCATGTTGGGTGTTACACACATAGGTGGCCCCTTAACTAACAATACATAAGTGATGCACATAAGGAATAAACCATAAAAATAAACATATACCAATTGATGCACATAAGTGATGCTTAATTTACATAACATAAGAGAAACACATAACCTAAATTGACCATTGTACATAGCAGATACAATATGCATGAGAAGATATGTAAGAAATGTATACCTTAAGGTAACCAATCCTGAATGTTGAAAATAGGTTGAAGCCTCTATTTCTAAAAGATGCAGTGTAAGCATAATATTACCTTGGGATAGTACTTAAATTTAACTTAAAACCCTTAGTTTTATGAAGTTTGAAAATTGTAGTTTTGTTGAACTATAAAACCCGAGTTTTGTGAAAATTGAAAACCCTACTATTAAATGTGGAATTTGATAAAACTAGTTTTTCGGAATTTGAAAATCCTAGTTGGTGGATAAGGTTTCTTATTTTCATGGATTCCATATCAAGGTTTTTTATAATATTAATTTTTCCAAATAATATTAAACTATAACAGCTAATGCTAAGTGTGGGAAACATAGTCGATGGCCAAGGTGTAGTGTAGTTAACCTTATTTTGCCTTGAGATGTAAAAGAAAATCATTTTTTTAATGCATTTTCCTTCATATGTTATATTTTTTATTACCTTTTTTTAATGTTATTAATTAATGAATCATTATAGTTTTAATTGTTGTTTATGCCATTGTGGTTAATTTAGTCAATGAATTATAAGATATGAACATAACTAAAATACGTCAGTGAGATAATTCAGTGATTCCCATAAGAAATACTCTTCAAATTGTGATACATATTCAACATGCCACAAGATACCTACCATAAGTGACATAGTTCGTGAATACACTGAATAAATTCAAAAAATCCAGATACATCATAATAGGTATTGAATCTAAGTGATAAAAAGAACATGCCACAAGATACCTACCATAAGTGTCATAGTTCGTCAATACACTTAATAAATTCACAAAATCCATGATACACCATAATAGGTATTGCATCTAGGTGATAAAAGGAGCTTAATGCCTCTTATTCTTAAAAAATTAGTGTGCTTGCATAAGTATGAGAAGGTGGAGATATCAAGTTGATTGTTAAGGTTATGTGTACAAAACCTCATTTTTTTCCTATCAAGTGAATAAAATATAGAGTGGAATAAGAAATAATGTAGAAATTGATGTGCAATGAGGAATATGAAATTTAAGCATTCAAAGCATATCATTACAAGAATCATTAGTGTGGTGTTGAAAGACATATTTGTTATTATTGACGAGCATTCATGTGTCTATGATTCATTGGTTAACTTGGTAAAAACAAAGGAAAACAAATTTATATGCATTAATTAAAATAAATAGGATTCATTTGTAACTTACTTTGAAAATGAACATACCATGTGCCACATAATGAATAGAAAATAACAAACATAGCACATACGTAATTGAATACATATTCTTATTCAAGTAAACCATCTAGATCACTTATAATACTAATGGTACATGTAAACTTCATACTTTCATGATAAGGTAGGTATTATCATACCTTTCATGAGTTATTGTTTCGTATAGTTTGCAGTTAGAGGTTTGTCCCAACAACTATATTTGTATAGCTATATACAAAATTACATGGTTTATAGTATTCAAATAAAAACCATTTTCCCTTATATGTTTTTTAACTTTGTAATATATATTCTCATAACCATTTACCAAATAAAAACGTTAATTACTTCATAGTATGTCAATGCACGATCTTGAGGGTTTGATTTCACTCTATGCAATGCACCAACTAATATTCAGTTCCCATTCAATACCTTTTGGGAAACCACTACATATATGTTCCCTGTAAAACAAGGAGTTCCAAAATGTGAGTCCACTAAATAAATAAAGCATACTAAATTCATGTTATTTAATAAAAATTAATATAATATTTTCATCGAATGTGGTTGCATAGTTTCTGAGATGGGATTGTGATCTAGTGGAATACTTGATTTGTTCTCTTCTATATATGATAATATTATAATCATACATTGACCAAGGGTGACAGATATGTGATCCTAGATATCAACATATTTCATTTATTCATAATTATCCAATCCATTATTATCAAATTATACATAGAATTAAGAGATTTTTCTCATCCCTATTTTAAGAATAACATTTTATGGTATTTGATTTTAATGAAATCCATGAGTTCCTTATATGTTTTTCATTCATATAAATAAGTTCAATCTACATCAATCACTTCCTAAAAATTTATATATACTTATGATTTTTTGGTTGATTGGTATTATTGTATTATTTCTCCTTCCCTCGTAACTAAATAACATTGGTCAATAATGTATTTTTAATTTTGAATGTAGTAGTGAAATCTGTTTATTCCCAACATAATTCAATTTTAATGCATGAACCTAGTTGTCATTTTCCACGTCCATTCTCAAAATAATTCCAAATATGTGGAACCTTGTGTTTTTTGTGCAACATACACAACCATTCAAATATACACGCACTTTAAATTCCCAACGTAACTATTCAAACAAAACCAATGTTGATGTAGTTATATATTATTCACCTTCAAGTGATTGTAAGATAATTAAATTGTGTGCTATATATAATCTAAGTCATGGAACTTATCACTACTTAGGTAGAAGTTATACTCTTTCAATATAACCCTATTATCTTTACTATTATCTGGACCATGTCTATAGACCATTATATTGACCTAATCAGAGTGATGATATTGAACTTTAATATAATTTTAAGGTTGAATGATGTATTTTTCTAAAAAAAATACCACTGCTAATATAGTACAACAGGAAACATATCTCTACATAGTAGAAAATTATCATTCTTCCATCTAGCCACATGGACACGTTGGTACTTTTCATAAAACTCCTTGATGAATTCACATACTCCTATTTGGTAAAACAATAATAAATACATATATAAATACATTCTTATAAATACAAATTTCTACAAATCTTAAATCCTAGCATAAAATTTCAATTCAAATGAAAAACATTAATATTTATATACTAGTCACTAATTTCGAATAATATATTTTATCATAGATTCCCTCCCTTTGTACTATATATGGTATATTTGATGTTTGCAAGTTAACTTTCTTCCTCCACAATCCATACTCACCTCACACATGTATGCACTTTCGTAGTAATTCCATTCAACTAAAATCGAGGTGTATCCCCTATAAGCTATTTTTTTGATAGAATGTACCCCAATCTAGAATTGTACATAGCATACAATGAATAATGTCTCTAGATGATGTCAAATGAAATATATCTTAAAATACTTACACAAATATGTTATATATATATATATATATATATATATATATATATATATATATTTGTGTGTGTAATAATATTAATAAGATTCAATGTGGTATTTTCACACATGTTATGAGTTGTGTTTATTATAACATACCAACTCTTGCATTTATGGATGTTTTTTTGGCCCACATTAAGTGTAGAATGTGAATTCCTCAATCTCTCATACAGTTATATTTTTCTGATGTCAAGGAAGTGTTGAATGTGGGTTTTGAAATCTATAGAACTAATTCTTAATTTCATTACATATTTTTGGTTAGAAATAGGTATAGTTTTCTCATGTCAGAAATTTTTCACTAGTCCCTTAATTACTCTAATTCGTTTCATATTAGAATGAGACAACCTACCACTAAAGGCCCAAAAATCTATTTGTCCAATTGTGTCAAGGATATCTCATCTAATATTATACTTTTGAAGGGTTTTCAAATTACATTTTATGAGATGACATGTGTGTTTTATAAAACAAATTTTTCTTGTGATCTTGTTAACAATTGATTGCGACAAGACATATGGTCTACATTGTCGTCTTGGGATCGATTTTTCTTACCAAACTTCTTAAAAGAAGACACAAGGTTGATTAAAATATGATTAGTTTTTTATCTATTTTTCATTTTTTTAATGCTTAAAATTATTCTAACACTAGTTAAACTCCTAAATTTTAACAAATACAAAAATAATTGGAATTTGGTTGCATCATATTTCTATTTAAAGTATTCTTTAATAATTTTATAATAGGGGGTGATGGAATTGTATTATAGAACTCTTGACTTCTTTGTTGTGGAAATTCAGATATGGAAGTTGAAAAGTTTTTTTTTTTTTTAAGGTAAAATTTATGTATGTATAGGGATAAAGGGGTGTTACTATGGACACAAGGGTATTTTAATATAAGAAAGATAATTTATTTCATAATACCCATATATTATGATTATAAAATTTTCACCCATACCATTTACAAATATAATTATTTTGCACAATATAGGACATTAAAACCTACAATTTTAAGAAAATTGTTGTCGCATAATAGTAAGATTTTCTTGAGTTTCACTAATGGAAGGCTTTGCAATCTCAATGATGTAATGACTCGTGATTTTAAAAAATTAAAAAATTAATATTCATATCTTTCATAGAAAAACGTATGGACAATAAAAAAGTGTCATGTGCATCCCCACAAGTTACTATAGCAAGATTCCATCATTTGAATACTCAAAGGGTGCACTAATGGAGACATATGAATTATATTTTTCATGACAAGATACACTCAATGTTAGTTAGATATAAGATTGAAATAGTTGGCACAATTTCTATAAATAAAAATATATATATTCGAAAATCCAATTGCTTTTCATACCTTTTATCTTTTTACAATCTATTCAAATTCATTTCATAAGTACCTCTAATCATCCCTTAAATTTAACATGACTTTTTTCCAGGTGTTAATTTCCATTGATGCATGATGAGGTATCATCATCATCATGTACCCACCATGCACCATCATATTTTATATAGGCCATCTCCAAGGAATTGTTAAATGTAGTGTTTCTTCACTCAATTATTCCAACTTAATTTTATTTGTTCCATACCAATATGAATAAAATGCATTATATGAAACCAAATAAAAAAACTTATAAACTCTATAAAGATTTCAAAGCCTACAAAAATACCTTAGCTCCAAAATATTTCATGATAATCCTCACATCCACGAATTTTTTTTACATAAGTGCCTTTAACTTTTTATTATCATTTGAAATATCTTCTCAACATAATAACATCATAAATGAATTGTAACCCTACTTTAATTCCACCTCCTAATCTTACCTTCCTCTGTCAACATCGTGTCCTCCAACTTCATTGTTATTTTTTCACAATAACACGTCTATTTTTTAGAATTATCACAACCTCATCAAAAGCCATAGTGGCATCCTTTATTTACCCCATAGAACTTTCTTAACTTACCTTCCTATCCTTCACACCCTCAACCTATCACATAGTTCTCTGAGCTACTATGACCTTCATACCTATAAATTTCTAGAGAAAACATAATTGTACAAAAATTAAACATCCAATAAGAATATAGTGGCCATGATACAAAATAAATATTGATAAGTGCCTAATACAAATTCTTTCAAATATTTACAAGTAAAATAAAGGAGAATGGTGGATATACTTGTGATTCATTACAAATTAAAAATAAAAATATGGATATCTTACAAGAGTGTCAATTCAACCTTTGAAGGGGTTGTTGACCCACCTATTATAGATCTTTTTTTCATCTGTTTCTCACTCACCCAACACATTTCATATTTTTACAACCAAACCTTGAACTTTACACAACTATAAGACTTCTTGATGATTTATTTTCTTGTGTAGTGTATGCCTCAAAACTTTTAGGCATTCCCCAATTTTAAATGATCTTTATATCCATAAGCAAGCCCATTTATTCGAAGGTGGAGCAAGTGTAAACTATGATCACTTTTGGTCTCACTCGTTTAGTAGTTCCAAATTGTTTAAATTTGTGGCTGATACTCTCAATTCATCCCAAGTCCATCCTCATAATCTAACCTTTTCACTAATCATATTGGTGTGTCTGCGTCATCCTAAGACTTTCTAGACCATCCTAATTAACCTAATACATTCATTGGAGCATGAATAAGTGCACTAAACATGGAAAAATCATATAATTATGTTTCAATTCATACAAAGGATACTCCACAGGATATGATATGTTCACCCCTTGGGTCCATATGTCCATATTATCCACCAAAGACATCCCCAAATCAATATAAGAGAAAAAATAATGGGCCATAAATCCATTGATTTCATTAAGTAGGAAATATCTTGCATTAAAACCTTATACAACAAATCTCCATCCATCTATAATAAAATATATTATAGTAGTCCTATCATGTGAATAAGTGGAGCCAAGCTTAGAATTGGCTAATGTAAAAATGGAAAAATTGCCTATGTGTGTGATTAGAAAGTCGTGGTTGTTTTTATCACACTTTTCTCAAGGTAATAAAATGAGATTCCATGTTATTATGACAAGAAAATGGAAGAAAATTTTACTAATTAGTGGTGAAAACAAAAGAAGAAAGCCAAAAAAAATTCAGGAAAACATTATTTTTTAAGCAATAATATGTTTTTTTATAAAAAAATATTATTAGTTAAAAAAAAAATAATAATAAGTATATTTCCAAGAGAAATGAAGACTAGAGATTTCGAGAAAACATTAATAAGATCCTCAACAAGACATTCAATCTAGAATTAAAATGGAAAACATATTGAACATTATATGTTAGGCACTCTAGGACTTGTAAAAAGGAAACAAACACTATAATACCCTAAGTAATGGAAGAACACTCCGACTTGACAATGGAGGTTACTTTTGTCAACTTTACATTATATATAGTACTTCTCACGAGAGTACTATGTAGAATCACCAGACAGCAAAGAAATAGTTTAAGAAATTATCAAAAAATCCCTATAAATATAATAATAATAAACTACTTTGGCCTAAAGCTAATACAATGGTAGAATTGTTTTACTCGATAATTGGAATTTCTTCTTCAAATAAAACAAAGGCACACTTACACTATTCGCTTTCGATTGCAATCAAGTATATTATGTGTGTCCCAATGCAATTGGGTATATATCACACATTTTTTCTATTAGCAAATGGATATTCCTCTATAGTGACCAATCGTAGATTATTATGAAAAGGTGAAGTTGTCATTATATTATTCCATTACGATTTCTAGTTAAATTAAATATAGTACTGTTAATAAATTATCAAATATTATCAAACAATTGCATTATAAGACATCTTCTTAGAATCAATCATAGTCCTCTATCCCAATGACTTAGCTGGATCTTGGATAAATTTTGAATGCCTCTTGGGTGAGAAGCAAGTATGTCCATTTCACTCACAAATTTTTTATTGTACTATAACAACTTTCGCATGCATCATGTACATGTTAAACACAAACATTCCTATACAGTATTGTACTGTAACAACTCTCGCTTCCATCATGTAATTTCTAAACACACAAGCATGCTTGTAGGGTTTCATATATCTAATAATTCTGGAGATAATATGTAATGGAACACTCACCATGCAAATTAATTCATATTTAGCCCTCAAGTTACCTCCCATTCTTATCAACATATTAGGTAGATTGAGGTGGTTAAGGTGTGATGAGGACTTAAATCGAAATGTAAGCATAAGAGAATGGAAGCCACAAATTAATATGTGGAAAAAGAAATAATAATGAGTTTATTTATTAGAAATTAATTAAATGATATGATATCATAAAAGATATTCATGTGTGTGAGATTTCATCAGTAGATGTAGTCCAGGTTATTATGAGATGTAGTGAAATCTCAGTCATTCATTTAATAATAAAAAATAACTCCAACCCCAATTCAGTGACATAATTATTTTGTATTTTAAATGATTTTAGAATAATATAATATTTATATTATTTTAATATTAATTAATATTATTATTATTAACAAAAACTATATAGTTAATAATTTTAATTAAATTTATTATCAATATTATTAACCATAATAATATTACAAGTATCATTAGTGTTGATATAGTTAATAACAAATTCATGTTAATATTATTAAAATTTTATATATTTATCAATAATATTTATTAATATTATTAATAAATATTAATTTTATTATTATTAACATTACTACTATTACAATCACATTGTTGATAAACTGAGCATTTCAAGCACTAACTAGTTTATGAAAAGTGGAAAATAAAATACATGAAGCCATATTAATGATTATAATATTAAGTTTATAATATAGAGGGTAATCTTATGGTGTGTAAGATTAGGTTTAATTTTAAGGTTTATAATATTGAGTTTAATATTAAAGTTTATAATAGTATCCTTTAATATTATTCGTTTGTTTAATTGAGACTTACTCATTTAGTTGAATATTTTCCTTATCTTTACTTATTTTAAAGCACTATATTAAAACCCTATCTCTTAAAGGAAATACTAATATTATAATGATATGTTAATAAATATTATAAGTATAATTATAATATAATTCTATTAACTATTTATCGAAGAAAAATATATTGAGAGGTTGATTTGAAGGAAATCTATCATATTCATTTATTAATAAAGCCTAACCATATCTTGGGAGATCGACTTGAAGGAAGCACATCATATTAACTTATTAACAGACCCTAACCTCCACAACCTCTAGAAAAATTAACTCACCCCATTAACATGGTTCTTTAGCTACGAGAACTTCACTAATTAAACTAAACATCTAGAATATAATCATATTAGTTGTTATAACTATAATATATTATAATTATAATTACGATATAATAGTATTAAAATTTATTTATTATAATTATATATTAATTAATATTAATAATAAATATTTATCTATAATTTATATGTTTCTATTAAATCATATTAAAGTTTATAATATTAGGGTTTAATATTAATCTTTGAAAATTATTAATTTAGTTAAATACCTAGCTTATCGTTATATTAAAATGCTAATATTAAATTCTCTACTAAAACTTTAATACTAAAATCCAATACTAATACTCAACATGAAAACCCAATACTAATACAATAATTATTATAATTCTATGCTAATATTAATTAATATTAAAATTATAATATAATTATATTAATTTGTTTTTATCATCTCAGCAAACCTATCTCAACCAATGTACCTCAACAAATTTACTTGAATGATCATCTTTTTTCGGCTTATTAAGAAAGTCTAAAGAGAATTGACTCATCTTCCATTAAAGTGCTTTAAGAATGACAACTACACCAATTAAACTAACTAACAAAGCTATAATTATAATAATTATTATAATCATAATAATAATATAGTAATATTAACTATTTATAATTATATTAGACAATATGCATTTATATAATTCATTTGATGCTTAACGATAATGCAACTTCGAGAACCTTCACGGGGAAAATGCACTGATTTATTTAAGAAATGAAGCTTTAGCCTGAGTCATGCCATGATACCATTGAATAGGAAAATCAAGCGATGATGAAAACACCCACCTAGAAAAACAATTATAAGTCCAGTTGAAAAATAAATAAAACGGGGATATACATCGATTCCCAAATTAGAAGATAAATGGCCTCATTATCTGAAAACCAACCCACACACATGTTGAACTCGATTTCCATACGAGAAAATCGATACTGTGGACTTGCTGAACTCCCAAAATAAAAATATACGTGTTGCCCAACTATTATTCATTTTACGTCCACAAAAATAAAATACGGAGACCACAGTCTAGGCCACCACCTATATAAGCGACTTTCAACATAGCTATAGATGCACACTTCTTTGCAAGACTGAGTTTCTTCATCGATCATGGGGTCAGTTGAGATCCCTACAATATCCATTGTGCTTGGTTTTTTCTTAACCTACTTGGTTTTGTTGAAAATATTAAAGTCACCTGCATACCTCATGTAGGTAGAAATAGAGTACAAAGGGGCAGAGATCTTGCGTGCACAGCACTGTGCATTCAAGACGAAGGGAGAAAAAAAGTAAGGAGGAATAAATTTTGATGGGCCGCAGCCACTATTGCAGAGATGTATTTATGTTTGTATGGGCGTAGCCAAATTTCCAGAGAAGGATTGAAGACTTTCGTGGTTCAAAACCACGCAACAGCAGAGTTTTAGTAAAGAGAATTCATTTCGAGCTTTTAAGCCCTCAACAACCACGAACATAAGTTTTGTTCAAACGTGCCAAGTTCTTTTTAAGTTTTGAATAGGCCACGTCATTTGTGGTCCCCACTAGAAATTTCTATGTCGCAATTGCAAATTGCAGCAGTAGAGTGTTTTAAGTGTCTTGATGATATGGAGAAGTTCTAATGCGATGCGATGTGGTCCCACCACAATCGCTAATCACAATCACTTGTTACAAATGTTCCGCCCATCCGAAGTTTTAAACCGCTGATTGAATATTTGCAATGCGATTGTCGCAATCACAATCACAACATCCAAAATATGTTTTCTTCTTATGTTTTCATTGCAATGCGATGCGCCGATGTGATCTCTTCCTTGGGGTCCATCTCACATCGCTCATCGCAATCGCAAAGTCCAAGTTCCACTATTCTGCCGATCGCAAATCACAAATCGCAAAGTTCAGTATGCCAAGATTTTATTTCGCTGATCACCGATCGCTGATTGCGAAGTGGGCTCGACTCATATATCGTGAAAAAGAAATTTTAGGTTAAATTTTTATGTTCCGGCAATGTTTTTTTCTTTGTAATTTGTTTTATGTTTTTATTCCGCCGCGCCATATAGAAGGTGAAAGAGGCCGTAGGCTTATTGTGTAAGAGATATTTTTTTTGTATTGCTGTGTAAGCACGCAGGCATAGAAAACACAGTGAACCATAACAGAGCACTGTTTTGTACATTTTTGAGAGACAGAGAGAAGTTTTGTGAGCACTGCGTGTGTAGAAGTTAATGATTTTTGTAATCCCACTTTAGTGGAAGAAAGTTGTAATAGATTTTTTTTGTTAATGAAATAAAAAAAAAAATCTATTCTACAATCTCTGTCAAGTTATTCTCTATGTTAGAAGGAGAGTATTATTCTGTCAGTCATTATTTTGGAATTATCAGAAATTCCAACATGGTATCAGAGCTTATCCAGACTCTTTGAAGGTTTCAAAGAAGCTGAAGGAAGAAGGAATATTTGTTGTGGCAGTTCCCCAGCAGCGTGGAGGCCCAACAGAAGTTAAAGTCCAGGTATTTCTAAAAAAAAACAGAGTTGTTGTTTTGTTTAAAAGAGTAGCCCTTAGAAACAAAGTTTGTCTTTTAAAGAAAGAAAGACATTTTGTTTGGAAAACACAGTTAAGTTTATTTTAGAGTTCATTTTATAAGCAATGGCTGGACCAAGCACTAGTATGAGTATTGGAAATACTCAGCTCCCACAATTTAATGGGAAGAACTATGATTAGTGGGCCATTACCATGAGAGTCCTATTTTCCTCACAATAATTATGGGAATTTGTAGAAGATGGTTTTGATGAACCAGTTGATGAGAAAGCCTTTAATTCCTTAACTCAGACATAGAAGGATTTATTGAAGAGTAATAGGAAGAAGGACTCTAAATCCCTCTTCTATCTCTATCAAGCAGTACATGAGAGTGTGTTTCCAAGGATAGCAGAAGCTAAGAAATCCAAGGATGTATGGGAAACTCTTAAAATATCCTATCAAGGTATGGAGAAAGTGAAGACATCAAAACTACAATTGTTGAGGAGAGATTTTGAAACTCTCTGCATGAAAGAGTCTGATAACATAGACACATTCTTCACACATGTGATTGGGATGGTTACACAGATAAGGTCCCATGGAGAGACACTTGAAGAAAGAAGGATTGTGGAGAAACTATTGAGAAGTCTACCCTTAAGGTTTGATGTTATTGTTACCATCATAGAAGAGACTAAGGATCTCTCAAAGTTCACAGTAGATGAACTTCATGAATTGTTGATGAATCATGAACAAATATTGGAAATATCAGTAAACCCATCTCTAGAGCATGCCTTCAAGACCTAGATGCATTTTGGAAGAGGAAGAGGTAGAAGCCAAAACAAAAGAGGAAGGAATAGACCTTCACATTCACATGGAAGGAGCATTAATCAAAATCAAAGCCATGGCTAGAGTAGCAACCAACAAGGTGGACACCAACATGCTCATGGACAAAGGTATGAAAAAACCAATGTCCAATGTAATTATTGCAATAAATATGGGCAGTATGCCAATGAGTGTAGGAAAAAGAAAAATGACATGAATAATAGGCAGAATGCTAATGTAGCAAGAGAAGAAAAGAACCCAAGGAATATGCTGTTAACATGTAATGTAGCACAAGATAGACAAGATGATGTATGGTTCTTAGATTCAGGCTACAGTAATCACATGACTGGAAACATAGAAATGTTTTCCAATCTTGATGAAGAAGTTAAATCAGAAGTAACCACAGGAACTAATACTAAGATCTCTATAAAGGGAAAAGGCAGAGTTAGTATCCCTGCAAGAAATGGTGAGTAGAAATTTGTGTCAGATGTGTACTATGTTCCTGGATTGAAGTGTAATATTTTTAGCATTGGGCAGCTCATAAAAAAAGTTTACAATGTAGTTTTTAAGAATTATGTTTGCACAATAATGGACATACCTCCAAGAAAAAAGATCATTGCTGAAATACAAATGACCATCAATAGAATGTTTCCACTCAATCTCAATACTGACTTGAAGGGAAAAGGAAAGAATGTAGCAGCTGTAACTCAAGAGGTCTTTTAGAAGGAAGTGAAATATGAGAATTGGTTATGGCATTTGAGATTTGGACATCTCAATTTTGGAGGATTAAATTTGTAGCATAGAAAAGGAATGGTAATAGGTCTACCATTGATTGAAAAACCGGACAGCCTATGTGAAGGCTGCATCTTGGGAAAACATCACAGAGAAAACTTTCCATCAAGAAAGAGCATAAGGGCAAAAGCACCCTTAGAGATTATTCATTCAGATCTATGTGGGTTGATACAAACAACATCAGTTTTAGGTAGCAATTACATGCTAACCTTCATTGATGATTTCACAAGGAAAGTATGGGTTTATTTCTTGAAATATAAAAGTGAAGTCTTTGAAAAAAATTTCCACTTTAAAGCTCTAGTAGGGAAATAGAGTGGGCAGCATATCAAAATTATTAGAACTGATAGAGGAGGTGAGTACATCTCAAAAGAATTCCTACGTTTTTGCAGAGAGAATGGCATACACAAATAGTTTACTACAAGGTACACACCGCAACAAAATGGTGTTGCTGAAAGGAACAATCAAACCATAATGGAAATGGTGAGAAGTATGTTGAAGGAAAAACACTTGCCAAATGAGTATTGGGCAGAAGCTGCAAATTGTGCAGCATGCATATTGAATAGATGCCCAACAAAAGATGTAATGAGCAGAGTTCTAGAAGAAGCGTGGAGTGCCAGAAAATAGGGAGTCACCCACATGAGAATTTTTGGAATTGTGGCATATGCACATATTCCACATCAGTTGAGGAAGAAGTTGGACAGTAAGGGGGAGAAGTGCATATTCCTTGGATATTGTGAAGAATCCAAAGGATATAAATTATATAACCCATCCTCAAAGAATTTTGTTATAAGCAGAGATGTGCAATTCATTGAAGAGGAAGCATGGGATGGAAGCATTGAGAAAAAAGTCATTTTCAAAAGTTGTTTGTCTCATGATGAAGATGAGGAAGATATGGCTGAAAATAATACCTCATCAATAGCAAAACCTCCACCAACACAAGGACAGCAAGGGACACCTCAAGCAGGAGTAAGAACACCCTTGAGAAGAAATGAGAGTGCTTCTCCAAGCACACCACATGGATAATATTTGAGTGCTTCTTCAAGCACAAGTACTCCAAGTGAAAGAGGAACCAAATTTAGAAATTTGAATGAAATTTATGAGCAAGAGGTAGCAAATGAAGGTATGAACTTTTTATTTGTTTTGTATTGTCATGTTGATGATCCTATTCATTTTGAAGATGTCATAAAATATAGAAAATGGATAGAAGCTATGGATGAAGAATTGAATGCCATAGAGAAAAATAAAACATGGGAATTGGTTGATCTCCCAAATGGAAAAGAAGTCATTGGAGTGAAATGGGTCTACAAGACCAAGAGCAATGTTGAAGTTAATATTCAAAGGCACAAGGGAAAACTTGTTGTCAAAGGCTACAAGCAACAACAAGGGAGAGACTATGAAGAAACTTTTGCACCAATTGCAAGAATGGAAACAGTGAGAGCAATGTTGTCCATAACAGCATAGAACAAATGAATGGTTTACCAAATGGATGTAAAATCAACATTCCTAAATGGAGTTTTAATGAAAGAGGTTTATGTTGAACAACCTCTAGGCTATGAGAAAAAGGGCTAAGAACAAAAAGTGTGTATATTGAAGAAAGCTCTTTATGGGCTGAAGCAAGCACCAAGAGCATGGTACAGTAGGATAGATTCCTATCTACTGGAAAATGGGTATGAGAAATGTGAAGGAGAACCTACATTATACATCAAAGAAAAATATGGTAAGATGCTCATTGTTGTGTTATATGTTGATGATGTAATATTCACAGGTAATGATGATTACCTGATTGAAAAGTTTAAAACAGTCATGAAAGATGAATTTGAAATGACTGATATGGGATTTTTGGGATACTTCTTAGGAATAGAAGTAGAGAAAAATGAGAATGGGATTTTTATCTCACAAGAAAAATATGTTAATGAAGTTTTGGAAAGATTTAATATGCAGGAGTTCAAAGCAGCAATTACTCCCACAGTAATGGGATTGAAACTCAGCAAAGATGACAATAGCAAGGATTTTCATCCTAGTTTGTATAAAAGCATAGTTGGCAACCTCATGTATTTGACTGCAACTAGGCTAGATATTATGCATGTTGTGAGTTTAATTTCCAGATTTATGGAAAAGCCGAAGGAGGCACATTGGCAAGCAGCAAAGAGAAATCTGAGGTATGTGAAAGGAACTAAAAGGTATGGGATTTTATATACTACTTCAAAAAATTCCGAGTTAATTGGTTACACTGAAAGTGATTGGGATGGAAGTGTAGATGATTGGAAAAGCACATCCGGTTATTTTTTTCATATGGGTTCAGCAGCCATTTCATGGGCTTCTAAGAAACAACCTATTGTAGCATTATCTACAGTAGAGGCAGAGTATGTGGCAGCTACAGCAGCAACTTTTCAAGAAGTTTGGATGAGAAGAATGTTGAGGAATTTGTGTCAAGAACAAGTAAAGGGCACAATGATTTATTGTGACAATAGCTCAGCTATTGTATTGTCAAATAATTTTGTGTTTCACAAAAGAACGAAGCATAAAGATGCCAAGTTTCATTATATCAAAGATTCGGTGAACAATGGAGAAATTGTTCTACATCATTGTAGAACAGAGGAGCAATTTGCAGACATTTTGACAAAGCCATTGGGGCAGAAGGATTTTAAATATTTAAGAAAATTCTTGGGTATGACTGATAACCCAGCAGCTGAATTTAAGAGAGAGTGCTAAAAATATTAAAGACACCTTCATACCCCATGCAAGTAGAAACATAGTACAAAGGGGAAAAGAGCTTGCGTTCACAATGCTGTGCATTCAAGAGGAATGAAGAAAAATAGTAAGGAGGAATTAATGTTGATGGGACGCAGCCACCATTGCAGAGATATATTTATGTTTCTATGGGCGTAGCCAAATTTTCAGAGAAGGATTGAAGACTTTAGTGGTTCAGAGAAGGATTGAAGACTGAGGGTCCTCCATCCAGTTTCCCACCAAGTCCGGAACTGTCTACTCCAGGCTTTTCACCAAATCCACCGTCCACTCCAAGCCTTCGTCCTCTCCTCGACACTCCTCCTGCGCCTCCGTCTGGTTTCCCACCAAATCCATAATTGTCTACTCCAGTATTTTTTCCAAATCCACTGTCCACTCCAGGCCTTCCTCCTCTCCTCGAAACTCCTCCTGGGCCTCCGTCCGGTTTCCCACCAAATCCAGAACCGTCTACTCCAGGATTTTCACCAAATCCACTATCAACTCTAGGCCTTCCTCCTCTCCCCGACACTCCTCTTGGGCCTCCATCTAGTTTCCCACCAAAACTAGAACCATCTACTCCAGGCCTTCCTCCTCTCCCCGACACTCCTCCTAGGTCTCCGTCCGATTTTCAACCAAATCTAAAACCGTCTACTCCACATCCCTTTAACCCTCCTTTTGGCACAACACCACCTTTTCCCAACGACGCTCCTTTTTGCGCCTCGCCACCTCTATGATCAGCTGGTGGCTCACTTCCCAGTAGTCAAAAGAAACTTGGATTGATATTTTTGAGTCTCAGCAGTTGTGTATAGTTATCGTTTTTTGAGTCTTAGCAATTTTTTTTGATTAAATTTGATCTTTTTCGGTTATGGGTAGTCATATTTAATAAAATTCGTTTTGAGGGCTCGATAGGGTTCCCCATGTTTTTCCTTACAGAAATAAAGCTGGTCCTCATTCTGCACCTTCATTGTTATCACTGATTTGAACAGGGAATAGAATCATTCATTTTTGTTAAAATAAAATACGGTATTCTAAACATTCGATTCTTGGCTCGGAAAATTGAATACGACTTCTAATTCATTTTTCCATCCACAAAATCTATTTCATAATATGAAGAATATAATCACTTCCATGAAAGAGACTTCAATAAGAATTATGATGTTTGGTCTCAATCATAAACCAACAAAAGTTGTATTTTATGAGTTGTATTTTATGTTTATGTTTCTTTTTCAGAGTCAGGATTAAATATCTCAAGGTGTAAATATTTCTTTAAGTTTTATATTCCATACTAAAGAGAATTTAATATGAATTATGATGTTTGGTCTCAATTATAAAGAAACAAAAATTGTTATTCTATGTTTATGTTTTTTTATGCAGAGAAAGAAGGGGAAATTATTTCCTCAAATTTTGTATTTGAAAAAAAATTGCAACTTGAAAAATTTGATCCATATATACTCTAGATAAATTAAAATTAAACTAGCAATTTCACCATATGTTTCAAAGGAAATGCTGTAAATCGTAATATAGGAAAGAGTAAGAGTAGTATGGAGGAAAAAATATGTAAGAATTTTCCAGAGATGTTTTTTCACTTTGGGATGGGATGAGTAGCAACATAGCACATTGTTGATGTAGCCTATAATAGGAAAAAAATAGCCCATGGTATTCATGTGTAATATTGACCCATCTCATAAATAATATAGATCTAAACTAACTACTTAATAAAATTATTTTTAATTGTTTATAACCATAATTTTTTTAAAATTTTACTTCAATTGTAATATTTCAAGTATTTGAATATAGATGTAGATTGTGATTTCTTAGCAATCCATACCATTGATTATGGGAAAATCCTTGAAATATTACATCTTGTTGATTGACAAGAAAGTTATACCAAAATTCAAAGTTAGTATATAGAAAAAATGATGTTTAGAACTACTCCTCCATATGGAAGGAACATATGCCCTTCTAAAAGAGGTCTATATTCCACAAATGCATTCAAAAATGCCATTTTTTGCTATTTCCTTCACGATAACTCCAACTTTTTGTAAACGTTATAGTTTCGTAAATTTAGTGGTTTCATAGTAAATTTGTTTTGCAAATGTGTATCTAAAAGTATTAAGTTGCCTCGAAACGCCTATCACACATGGCAATCTCAAGTCCTAGAACATACTCATAAATGATAGTTATGAGGCCCATTTTTCTGACTTTGGTCTACACCTACTTATGAATCCGAGTACAAAACTCGCGATGCTAGAAGCTTCCGCTTCTCAAGGTTATGAAGCACCTGAATTGCGCAAGATGAACAAGGCAAACAAAAAAATAGACATTTATAGTTTCGGTAATATATTACTTGAAATTATCACCGACAGAAGATGTATTGAGAGGGATTCATCCAATCAAATTATTGATCTACCAACAGTTGTAAAGGCTACTTTTGAAAAACCACAGACTTTTTATTCTAAAGAGTTTAAAATATTGGATTTTGCATAGGCAGGGACAAACTAAAATCTGTTAAAACACAACAAATTATGAGG
Organism: Pinus albicaulis; assembly: GCA_034641835.2. Classification (NCBI taxonomy): domain Eukaryota; kingdom Viridiplantae; phylum Streptophyta; class Pinopsida; order Pinales; family Pinaceae; genus Pinus; species Pinus albicaulis. The sequence goes on along the minus strand of CM076572.1, from coordinate 916,366,263 downwards.
CCCATCTTTCTGACTTTGGTCTTCACCTACTTATGAATCCAAGTACAAAACTCACGATGTTAGAAGCTTCTTCTTCTCAAGGTTATGAAGCACCTGAATTGCTCAAGATTAACAAGGAAAACACAAAAACAGACATTTATAGTTTCAGTATTATATTACTTGAAATTCTCACCGGCATAAGACGTATTGAGAGGGATTCATCCAATCAAATTATTGATCTACCAACAGTTGTAAAGTCTAATTGTGAAAAACCACAAAATATTTTTTCTAAAGAGTTTAAAATATTGGATTTTGCATATGCAGAGACAAACTGAAATCTATTGAAACACAACAAATGCATCCCAACATATATCATCTTCTTGTTCTTGCAAACACCCTTTTACCTAACTGCTCTCATACAATTTAATATTTTCTGGAGAGACAATTTGCACGTAGCTTAACACAGATTTTCTCTATGATTAAACACCAATTGGTAATTTGATAGTAATAGCTAAGAAAATAGATTATGAATTTGGAACACATAAACCAAGTTCCTTTTCCACCATGACTTCTTCCCTACAATTTCCCTAATATGGCAATCTCAAGTCCAAGAACATACTCATAGATGATAATTATGAGGTCCATCATTCTGACTTTGGTCTTCATCTACTTATGAATCTGACTACAAAACCGGTGATGCTAGAAGCTTCTGCTTCTCAAGGTTATAAATCACCTGAATTGCTCAAGATGAACAAGGAAAACACAAAAAAAGACATTTATAGTTTTGGTATTATATTACTTGAAAAATGAAGGATATTTTTGTTATATGAGAGGTAAATCTAACACCGCCTAGCATTATTTGCTTTGGGGACTTTCACCTACCAAAGTTTCTATTATGAAAAGTGTTGGGAGCTTAAAAATATTTCAAGGATTTGAATATAGATGTAGATTGTGATTTCTTAGCAATCCGTACTATTGATTATGGGAAAATCCTTGAAATATTACATCTTGTTGATTGACAAGAAAGTTATACCAAAATTCAAAGTTAGTATATAGAAAAAATGATGTTTAGAACTACTCCTCCATATGGAAGGAACATATGCCCTTCTGAAAGAGATCTATATTCCACAAATGCATTCAACAAAGCCATTTTTTTGTTGTTTCTTTTGTGATATCTCTAATTTTCTGTAAAAGTTATAGTTTCATAAATTTAGTGGCTTCATAGTAAATTTGTCTGCAAATGTGTATCTAAAAGTATAAATTTTCCTCGAAACGCCCATCATACATGGAAATCTCAAGTCTAAGAACATAATCATAGATGATAATTATGAGGCCCATGTTTTTTACTTTGGTCTTCACCTACTTATGAATCCGAGTACAAAATTGGCAATGCTAGAAGCTTCTGATTCTCAAGGTTATGAAGCACCTGAATTACTCAAGATGAACAAGGCAAACACAAAAACATAAATTTATAGTTTCGGCATTATATTACTCGAAATTTTCACCGACGGAATACCTATTGAGAGGGATTCATCCAATCAAATTATTGATCTACCAACAGTTGTAAAGGCTACTTGTGAAAAACCACAAACTATGTTTTTTAAAGAATTTAAAATATTGGATTTTGCATATGCAGAGACAAACTGAAATCTGTTGAAACACAACAAATTCATCCCAACATATATCATCTTCTTGTTCTTGCAAACACCCTTTTACCTAACTGCTCTCATACAATTTAATATTTTTTAGAGAGATAATTTGCACGTATCTTAACACAGATTTTCTCTATGATTAAACACCAACTGGTAATTTGATAGTAATAGTTAAGAAAACAGATTATGAATTTGGAACACATAAACCAAGTGCCTTTTCCGCCATGACTTCTTCCCTACAATTTCCCTGACATGTAGTAACCATACACCATAATAACACATATTTTCTCTATGATTAGGTTAACCTAACTTAATAAACCTCCTTGGACTCACCAAATCTTGTCCAAAACTGGTGATGTTAGAAGCTTCTACTTCTCAAGGTTATAAAGCACCTGAATTGCTCAAGATGAAAAAGGAAAACACAAAAATAGAAATTTATAGTTTCGGTATGATATTACTTGAAATTATCACCGGTAGAAGACCTATTGAGAGGGATTCATACAATCAAATTATTGATCTAACAACAGTTGTGAAGAATGCAGTGCTGGAAGAAAGGATTTTAAATCTCTTTGACCCTTCCATTCTCGGAGGAGGAATGAGAAGGCCGATGGATGAAGGGCTCCTTCGTGTTCTTCATCATGCAATGGGTTGATGTGCACCTTCTCCCTTTGTTAGACCAGATATCAAAGAGGTGATAAGGCAAATTGAGAAGATTTACCCTCTTCCTCGGTCCCCTACATATTCCTTTTCTCGAAATTACACTCAGATGATAGAAGTAGTAGAGAATTTTTGTTGTGATGGAGGGAGGCAAAATGGAATTGGTTTATCCCTATACATATTTTTTGGAATTTATATTTAAATCTATCGTGCCTCAGCTAGAGGAGAAAAATGAAGGATATTTCTGTTATTTGAGAGGTAAATCTAACAACATTTTTCACATAGTGAAAAAATGAAGTGAACCTAGAAGATGAAACCGTGCCTCATCTAGCAGAGAAAAATGAAGGATATTTCTATTATTTGAGAGGTAAATCTAACAAAATTTTTCACACAATAAAAACATAAAGTTATCTAAAAGTATAAATTTGCCTGGAAATTCCTATCATACTTGGAAATCTCAAGTCCAAGAACATACTCATAGATGATAATTATGAGACCCATATTTTTGACTTTGGTCTTCACATACTTATGAATCCGACTAAAAAACTAGCGATGCTAGAAGCTTCTGCTTCTCAAGGTTATAAAGCACCTGAATTGTTCAAGATGAACAAGGCAAACAAAAAAACAGACATTTATAGTTTAGGTATTATATTACTTGAAGGATTTCAGATCTCTTTGACCCTTCCATTCTGGGAGGAGAGAAGCCCGATGGATGAAGGGCTCCTTCAAGTTCTTCATCTTGCAATGGGTTGTTGTGCACGTTATCCCTTTGTTAGACCAGATATCAAAGAGGTGATAAGGCAACTTTAGAATATTTACCCTCTTCCTCACTCCCCTACATATCCCTTTTCTCCACATTACACTCGGATGATAGAAGTAGAGGAGAATTTGTGTTTTGATTGAAGGAGGAAAAATGGCATTGGTTTATCCCTTTACATATTTTTTGGAATTTATATTTAAATCTACGATGCCTCAGCTAGCGGACTAGCGGAGAAAAATGAAGGATATTTCTGTTAATTGAGAGGTAAATATAACAACATTTTTCACACAGTAAAAACATGAAGTGAACCTAGAAGATGAAACCATGCCTCAGCTAGCAGAGAAAAATGAAGGATATTTCTGTTATTTGAGAGGTAAATCTAAGAACATTTTTCACACAGTAAATTAAACGAAACATTGTATATAATTGTATAATATAATTTCAAAAATCTTCTACATCGCTAGGTCCAAGAAATCTTGGGATTTTACGAGACCAGGTTCTTCACTTGAAAAAATATGGAAGGCACCTTTGCATCTTAGAAGAGCGCTTGAAGATCTTCCATCTGACCCTCAGCACCCAGGAAAACTAAAATACAATAGAACCAGCCTGCTTATTCCAAACCTAGTAGACGTCTCATATCCCTTGTTGCAAATCTATCGATTTCAGCCGACTCTTTGCCGAACTTCTTAGTGGAAAAGTTTGGTAAAGGTAAGCAACTCGGAGGTAGGGAATTAGTATACGTAGGACTGGCCCTTTTTTATAAAATAAAAAGAGGAAAACTTCGGGTTTTGATGCCATTACCTCTCTTGATGGTTATAGGTTCGAATCCTGGCAGCTTTGGCATGCTTGGGACAACATCTGCTTTAGATCCCTTTGACGAAACAAACCTCGATGTCAGGGATCGATTCTTGGTAACATGCGTCGAGATAGTGGAACTGCGAATAAAAAAAACCCCAATTGTATGCCAATTACAAAGCGTAATCCTAAAGCTTTGGAACCTAAAGGAAACCGGGAATTAATTACAGAGGTAACCATAAAAGAACACACGAAACAAAATTAATAGACCAGTGCATTACCTGAGAATGAATCACGCGAAACGGATTTACAAAGAAGACCCTTGCATTACCTGAGACTGAATTCCCCCGAGCGAGTGGAATTGTGAATCAGGAAAATCCAAGTAGAAGCCAATAAGAGAACAGAGTGTTATATGTAGTCACCTTACCAACTTAAAGAGGAAAAGAGGGCAAGCATAATAAGCATACCTGGAGAATGAGGAGGCCTACCCAAAGTCTACAAGCTTGATTTTAGTGAGAAAATTTGAATTATTGGCAAAGAGAATGTTATCAGGTTTTATATCTTGGTGGGCGATTCCCACTGAGTGGCAATAACTGATGGCATCCATGAGCTTTTGCACAATGCTGGCGGCCTCTTCTGAAAAGGGAACTGTATTCTTTGTGTTAGAAAATTCGGTTCTAACAGATCTCCGCCTCAGCACATCTCCATTACTAGATGGACAAACTCATCATAATCATCATAATCAAGAAGCCCTCGCTGGTGCATTCTTAGGTTGCGGCTGTTTCTTCTTGTGCTCTAAATCCAATATGGATAGATAAATGGTGTGTTTGGTTTCTCTACCTAACTGATTAATAACAATATTTAATCCTATAGTTCATATTGTTTCAATCGTCTAACATGAAAATCAACGATACATAATGGTATAGGTGGCAGTTTAGGTGGGTTGTTTTCAAATAAAAATGCTTTACAGCGTAATTAAAAAAACACTGAAACTATTGACAACTAAAATAAATTTTTTTTTTTTTATTAACATTAAATTTCATTATCTAGAACAAATTAAGTTTAAAAAAACTGAAACTATTGAGGACCAGAATAATTTTTATTTTTATTTTTATTAACATCAAATTTCATTATCTCGAACCCTTTAAATCGCTATTTATCGCTGAATTTCAACTTAAATCATACCCTCCAAAAACCGAATTAGTTTGAAATACTTTCAATAATGTAAAGATGATGTGTTAATAGGTTTTATCCAAGTTACAAAGAGATATTCCTCCTTTTAAAGGAATAAATATAATAAGAGTAACGTTATTACACCTTAAAATGAAAACGGATAAGCTTAATGGTTAGTTAGGTTTCATTAACAAAAATGTAATGATAAATTTAATTAATAAGATTTTAAAATTTTAAATGTTATTTTAAGTGAATTAATTTAATAGTATAATTATTTTTTTATTTTTTATTTTTATTAAACAAATTTATGTAAATAATAAATTTTAATATTTTGTATTTATAAAAAAATTAGTAAATTTTTTATATTTTTCAAATTAAATTTTAAAATTTTATAACAAAGAAGGATGTTTTCACTTTAATGAAAAAAATGCTTTGGGTTGAGTAAGCTATAGAGGAGAAATTCAAGGATGGGAGTACTCCTCTCATCCTTCATGTTCACAATCTCTTTAATCTAATAGTGAAGTAGCATTTTCTAAACTATGGATAGGAAGTTTCATTATTCATATGTTTATATTTAAAAAACAAAAGGATAAAGATGACCCTTCTCCTTAAAGACCGTTATGATAAGCCTTCTTGCCATTGATTTATAATAATTTTTCAAATACAAACAGTATATGGTTACAAAGTTATGGAATAAGTGATAAATCTCAAACCACTTTTGCATGGTATAATTTCATTATGGACCACCTAGTATGCATAAGGGCATCTTGGAGGGATGGCATAATAAGAAAACTAGTAACTTTTTTTGTTTTGTTGACTATAACAAAAAAAATGACATGGTACTCGGAATTGTCCTTTGGGATAGATGGGAAGAGTTAAAAGTTCCATTTCAGTTAAGAGCCACTTTGAAATGTTGTACAAGAATGTTACTACTAAGTTTAAGAACAATGACACTTTTTCAAAAGAGATTACTTGTAATGTAGGAGTTACACAAGGGTTTTCTCCATCCCCTACACTTTTTGGCATTTACATTGACAAGTTAGATGCATACCTCAGAGATGTTGGTTGTGCTAAGAATACTTTCTCTACAGTAATCATTCTATTTCTTCTCTATTTTGATGATATTATTCTTATGGTGAAGAGTCCCTCATCAAATACCTATTGAGGAGGACTTTATTCCATCTTGGGGATAAAAGTAGAAACTAACCAAAAAAAGATTTTGATTACCAAACAAAAATGATAAGTTACACTAATTTTTGTATGAAAATAAGAACTTATAAAATTTACTTCAAACAAACATCCCGCAAACAAATTTTATAACAAGATTAACTAAAATCATTAATCGAGGAAAATATTGTTTTAGTCTTCAAAAAATTTGTAAGCCAACTAAAGTTCCATCAAGGGAAGCATGAGTGGTTGGGAATAATGTTGTTAATGTCACCAACCTTGCTTTGAATCCTAATTTAAATTATTGGATATGGTTTATGAGTTATTTTCTTAGTCCAAGGGTTATGTTGGAAACAATGTTATGCATTTTTTAGTGGTGTGGATTATAGTGTGTTATAGTCATCAATTTCCCCTTGAAACAAAAAATGTAAAAAAAAATATCCTTCCATACTTTTGTCATTTCTGTTAGATTTTATGAATGTTAATTTTGAGATTGGAACATCTATAAAGATTGTAGAAGAGGATAAAACAAACCCAAAAGTGCTTTATACTTTATAACATAAAAATTAAAACGAATATTCCCTATCTTGTTGATTTGAGATGTACCAGGATAAAATGATAGAGGCAAAAGAAAATGAAGAAAGCATACACATGAATATATCAAGGAGCATAGTAATATAGTAAAACCAAAACTTTAATTAATGTGTAAAATAGTATAATACTATAGAAAATAAACTAGCTAGATGGTGATAGCTTATCTATAGAAAGAGATATTTTTGTTATTTTTATTCAGAAAATGTTATCACTAGAGGAAAAAAGAATGGCCTTTTCGAATAAATAAGGAACCTAAACTTTCAAACCATAACTCTAAAAGGAATAATAATAAAAAATTTGTAGGCTCTCAAGTTGTTAGTTGATATATCGACTTAACAAGGTTGTAGATTGCGCATACAATATGTATTTGGGGTACATAGCGGCTCATTAGAAAGATTTAACTAAGGAATATAATTTAATAAAATGGTGTGGTGTGTTAAAAAAAAACACGAGTCCTTGAATTTCTAAAAATTAATAGTTTAGGGATTTAAAATTATCCTATAATTTCACTAGACAAAAAAACAAAAAATTTCCAAGACGGAGAAATATGTTGATTTAATGGAAGAGGTAGATGGTAACTAATATCCTCCTACATAAATCCTCACCCCTTAGGAGGAAATTGTCTCCATTGCATGAAGTTCCCATGAGAGATGGGGAAAATTTTCCTAAATTTGAAGCTCGATGAGCCACTTTCCTTAGTAAAGTGGTTTTTTTTCTTTAACAAATACTCTACTAATGTGTGTCTAAGGTTCGATTCATTTTAGCTTTCTCATGTATTTAGGATTAATTTTTCTAGGGGAAAAGTGCTCACCCACCTCCAAATTTTCTAGAAAATGGGGAATACGATTGAAATAGCTCAAATTTAGACATTGGGTAAAGAGGTTTAGAGGAGGGTTTATCCAGGAGGATCCAGAAATACAAGTGGCCTTCGAAATAGCTCAAAAACAAAAGTCATCGTATGAAAGAAAAACTGGGACTTGATTGTAGTGCTCGTCACCCTGATTCTGATGGTGTGAACGACACTCGAATCCGAGTTTGTATGCTTAAGTCATAACAGATCAAATTTTGGGTTAAATTTGGCCAAGTGGCACACTTAATGAGGCAAAAAAATTTCAGTGACATGGCACACAGAATCTGACCAACATAACAAGCGAATTTGTCTCCTACTTAATTCTCCCATTGATCCTTATTTTTAGGCAAAAAAAAATTGAGCTAATATCTTTAATATATATATATATATATATAGCAGTTGCAGGCTGCCACCCCTACTAACCCCGACCAAGAGTCATATTATATTAAAGTAACAAATATTACAGGTGGGCCGGCGACCCCTAGTGGACCTACCCAACCCAAACCACATTTTTGTATTAACATAGAAAAACATATAATATGATGGATAGGGTTTGCAAGTAACCCAGACCCTACCCAAAGTCTTGTGATAATAATAGAACCGCGAGGAAGGGGGGTCAGTAGGGGTTGAACAAAAATGGACCGCGTGTGTTGGCCCCCAATGGGTGTGCCCAGATTAAATTAACCGCCGAACAATTTCCATATTATAATGGAACTATCGCACTATAAAACAACTCTTCCAAAAAGTGACCAATGTGTATTTTGGTCGGGCGGGAATTGGAACCTAAAATCTCTTCCCACCTGTTATTGGCCTCCACCAATGGCCCATGGGGACTCACCCTGTTATGTTCATCGGAAAGTTTGTATATATACCTAAACAAATCGTTTAGCGAGGGAAGAGTGGCGAAGGACGGGGGGAACCCTGAGAGGAAGAGGGAGTGGAACCATGAGCATGGGAATCCACGAGATGTTGAAAATATTCCCTTAGAGGGAAAAAGGTTCCAGTTCCAGAATTGGACAATTTTATAGTCTATTTTTCACATTTTCGTGTAAGGAATTCAACTATAAAGTCTGTTTCTCCATCCAATCTCACCCTTTTCATGTCATCATCTGAATTGGAGGTATAAGGGTCATTTTTGTAAAAAAATTTGTAACTGATTTCTTTGATGTCACTTAATAAAATAAGGAATCCCCACTATTGAGAAGGGCCTGAAGATGTAGCCCACATTGGTTGAGCTCTTTAATCAAATTGTTCTATGTTTTATCTCATGTTTACTTATGTTTTTCAGCCTCTTTTCATGTGGTTTAAGTTACTTGGTTAATATGCTCTGTTATATGAAATTCTGAATGCATCCATAAAGTTAGAGATCTTGGATCAAGTTTGGTATGAGAGTAGGTATTTCTGATGTGAATTGCATGAACGAATGCTAACCAGGAACAAGCTCCAAAAATGTGAAAGAAAAATCAAATCCTTTGATCCCAAAGGGGGTCGTGCATCACGAAGATGGAACATGGCATATGAGGATGCACGAGGAGAAGAAGAGAGAAATTATGACAATATGTTCTTCAACATGGCAGACAAATTTGACAAGCTATTTGCAAAACATGAGAAGACAATCAAACATGAGAAGAAATAGCCTGAGGATCATGCATTGGTACACCATGAAGGTGGAGGAGGAGAACCTACTCCATGTCCATCCACCAATGAAATTTCTTATTCTTCTTCCTCTTCTCATCATTCCAACAGGCATCATAGACATACATCTAAGAAACCATTTTTTAAGCTAGATGTAAAGTTTATTTTCCCGCATATAATGAAGAATTTAATGTAGAGAAACTTAAAAATTAGATTATACATATCGAGGTTTATTTATGTATTCAGCAGATTGATGAGGAAGAGGAAAAGATCCATTTATCATCCCTTTGGATGAGTGGCACTGCTCTTGTTTGGTAGGAGAGAAAGTTGGAAAAATGCAACAAAAATTTGGGTAGTCTCCTTTCTTCTTGGTCCAATTATTTTTCTACATTCAGATATCAATTTTATCCTTCAGGGTGTTAAAAAAAGGAATTAATGGAATGACAATATTTAAGTAAATAAAACAATCAAAATCTACAAATATTCGTAGAAAACTTTAGAAAACAAGCATTGAATCCGGGCGTTCCACTTGATTCACCAAAAATGTAACAAAGTATATTGGTGCTTTACATAGTTACATGTGGAATTACTTGTTATTATTTGAGCCTACTACTATTTATTTGGCCAATGTGAAATCCATTAACCTTGAAAGTAAGGGAAAGAATGACAAAGAAGATCAATCAAAGAAATCATATTTCAAGCCTCATAATGGCAAGCTCAAATGAAAAGGCAAGGTAAAGGACAAAAAGGAAGCTACAACCAACAAAAAGGAGGGAGTGAAACCATATTGCACACATTTCAAGGAGGAAGGCCATGATGATGAATATTTTTGAAATTTGCATCCAGAGTTGAAACCAAAGAGATTTAGTGGAAATGGAAAGCAAAAGAAATTGGAAACCATGCAATAGGACCTTGGATCAGATTTTGGTGATGAGACATTGATCACAATAGTGGGCACAAAAGGTAATCTTTCTCTTCATGTTAATGAAAATTTTGAATCGCATGCATGCACAATTTCTTCAAATGAGCCTCCTGTTAATGAGGTAAAGATAATTGAATTGTTCCACATTATTGTCATAATGAAACATACTAAACTAGAAACCTTATTTCATCTACGTTCACAAGGAAAATTGATTTCATAATCCTTGGTTAAGAAATTGGGATTAGGAACCATGCCTCATACAAAACCTTACCCTCTTTTTTGGATGTGTGATAATGAAAAATTACATGTAACCAAAAATTGTAGAGTTATATTTGTGATTTCATCCAAATTAGTAGATGAGGTTGATCTTGACGTTATACCCTTGGATATTTGTGGTGTTGTATTGGGGAGTCGATATCTATATGACATACAAGAATTTTTAGTTCTTCATGAAAACAAGTATCATCTCGCAATGGATGAGGTGGAATACATTATTAGAGATCATCGTACCAAATTCAATGCCAATTTTGTAAGTGCAGGTCAGATGAAGAGGTTGGTCATTTCAAGGAAATCGTGTATGCCCATGGTTGTTAGAGAAAAATAACGAGAGGCATCATATGCTTTCCAAGGTTGTGATGGCACTCATAAAAATGAATTATTTGAAATTTTTTCTAACTATGATCAAATTTTTGAGGAACCAAGTGGGTTTCCTCCCAAGTATGATATCCAACATGAGAGTCACTTGCAACAGGATTATCCTTTACCCAAAATTGGTATTTACAGGTTGTTATCCATTAATATGGAGGAGATTAGGAATAAGGTAGAATAATTATTGAACCAAGGGGTCATAAGACCAAGTTATCCATGCGTCTTACCTATCGTGTTGGTCCCTAAGAAGGATGGAATAGTGAATATGTGTGTATATTATTCGTATATGAACAAAATAATGTTGAAGAATAAATACCCTCTCCCTCACATTGTTGATTTATTAGATCAATTGAAAAATGTTATCTATTTCACAAAACTAGAGTTTTGCAGTGGCTATCATTAGGTTACGATTGCAAAAGAAGATGTATGGGAGACTTCAATAAAGATGAAACAAGGTTTATTTGAATTTTTGGTGATGCCATTCAGACTATGCAACTCTCCAACCACATTCATGAGGGTGATGAATGATATTTTCAAGAATTTTCTTGATGATTTTGTACTTGTGTATCTTGATGAAATTATTTTTCATAGTAGGACATGGGATGATTATGTGTTTCATGTTAAGAAGGTGCTTGATATTTTGAAAAATGAAAAATTGTATGTCAAAATGTCAAAGTGTGAATTTTGTAAGACATCTTTGATTTACTTGGGTCACATTGTCAGCGGTGGAGAATTAAAAATAGATGCTTCTAAAATTAAGGTAAGTGGCCTAAACCAACCAATGTTACACAATTTCATAGCTTTTTGGGTGCAATAAAACACTAGATAAGTTTCATTTCCAAGTTCCCATTCATTTCATCCCCTTTACCTGCATTGAAGAGTGTGAAGCAAACCTTTCAGTGGGAAGGAAAGTAGATGAAATATAAGCTTAACACAGTAGCTATTTTGGCTTTACCTAATCTTCAATATATTTTCGGTATTGAAATAGATGCCAGTGGATATGCCACTAGAGAATTTTTAATTCAACAAAGGAAACTTGTATGTTACCATTAAGAGAAATTCTCCCAAACTCTTGTGAACTATCCCACATATGACAAGGAGTTGTATTCCTTGGTTGAAAGCATAAAGAAGTGGAAACACTATTTAATCAAAAAGGATATCATCGGTCACACATATTACCATCCCTTGCAATATCTTCAGTCATAGACCATGCTTCAACAAGTACTGCATCTCATATGGATGGGATTCCTCAAGAAGTTTCACTTGGTAATAAAATATAAGAAGGGAACCAACAAAAAGGTGGCATACATGCTTTTTGGACCTATTATTTTTGCATATATAGTTTTAAAAAATGCTCCTTTATCTTTTGAAAGTTATGTTGAATAATATGTTGATGATGATATTTTAAGGATATTTATGCAAAGGTGACTCATGAATCATAGGTGTATATTTATCACTTGTAGGGAAAATTGTTGTGCCATCTGGGAAAAATTTGTATTCCCATGAATCAAAGGATACATGCAATCAAAGAGGCACATACCTCTCTTGTGTCATGTCATTTTGTTGTAGAAAATATTTTGTGTCATTTACAAAGGTTTTTCTTTTGGCCTCAAATGAAAAATATTGTGACTCAATATGTAAACGGATGTGTATTATGTTCAGCTTGAAATTCCGCTAACAAAAAAATGGGGCTCTACACACCACTCATTTTTTTTACTCTTCCATGGGAAAGTGTGTCAATAGATTTTGTAGGAGGTTTTCCTTTTTCTAGGAGAGGTTATGACTATTTGTATGTCATTGTGGATCGATTTAGAAAAATATGTGTATTAATGCCTTGTAAGAAGCAAGTCACTGTAGAGAAAATTTGTCATCTATTCTTTCAACTTGTATGGGTCCATTCTGGGTTTCCCACATCCATTATGTCTGATCAAGAATATCTCTTTCTTGGAGAGTTTCGGACAATTTTGTGGAGAATGAAGGATACGAATTTGAATAGGAGCACGATATTTCATTTGCAGACAGATAGACAAGCATAGGTTATCAACCACACAATGGTATACTTACTATGAGGCTATTATGGAAAGAATCCCAAGTTGTGGGACGAGTAGCTTCCTTATGTGCATCATGCATACAACCGAGAAATGCATGCATCCACTCAGAGCTCACCATTCAAGACATTCTTTGGATATTTTCTAAAGGATCCCTTATATATGGAATTTTGGAAAGATGAAGATTCTAGTGGGAAAGATGATAGGGACAAAGTGTGGAAGTTCATTCAGAAAATTTAGATGATTTACTAGGAAGTGTAGCAGAAGTTAGATAAAAGTCAATTTCAATACAAATCTTGAGATGAAAAGGCAAGTATATCACCAATTCTAGGTTGGGTAGAAATTTTGGCTCCACATTAGAAAATAACAGATGAAATGGGAAGGAAACAAGTTGTGACTAATCTGATATTGTCCATTAATCATATGGAGAAGCTTGGATATACTGTTCTTAGTATTTATTTTCCTGCATACATGTATATGTACTCAATGGTAAACATTGAGAACGTTAAGCTTTGTGAGCCTCCATTGATAATGGACACCAAAGTGGTTGGATAGGTTCCTACAATGGATGACTTTGCACATGAATACTTTGACAAGAAAGCAGAGGACATCATTCTCGATAGGAAGATTAGAACTTCACGACAAGGATATGTGGAGTATCTTCATATTGGATTTAAAGGAATGCATCCAAGTAAGGCTCTATGGATGGTAAAACAGAAAGTGAGGGATAAATTACCTCACTTTTCAATTCACTGGTAAATATTTCGGTGGTCCAAAAAATCCTCAGTGGGGAGGAATGACCAGGGAGGATCCAAAAATACAAGTGGCCTTGCAAGTAGCTCAAAAATAGAATTCATTTGATGGAACTAAATCTATGACCATAACGTATTTCTCAATGCCCTGATTCCATTGGTATGAGTTACACTAAAATCCGAGTTTGTATGCTCAAGTTATAGCTAGTCAAATTTCTGGTCAAACTTGGCCAATTCACAGCCTTAAGGAGAAAACAATTTGGTAGTGATCTAGCACAAGGAATCAGGCCACCAGAATAGGAAATTTTGTCTCCTACTTAATTTTCCTACTCAGCCTTAATTTTCCCACTAAAATAATATGTTTAAGAAAATAAAAATAAAAATATTAAAATATGGGTGGCGGGTTGCCACCCCCAACCAATAGTGATATTATCTTAAAAAAACATATATTATGGGTGGCAGGGCTACCCACGGCGGACCCACCCAACACAAACTGCATTTTTATGTTAATATAAAAAACATATAATATGATGGGTCAGGGTTCAGGGTGACCCGAACCTTGACCACAGTCTCGTTCCAATAGTATAACTGCGTGGAAGGGGGGCTGATGGGTGTTGAACCCGATCAAACCACGTGGGCTAGCCCCCAATAGGTGACCCCAAATTAAAATTCAGCTTTGAACCATTTCCATATTATAATGGATTCATCGCACTATAAAACAAATCTACCCATAAAAATAATGTGCAATTTGGTCGGGTGGGAGTTGGAACATCCAACCTTCGCCCACCTATCTCGGCCGCCACCAATGACCCATGGGGACTCACCTTGTTATATTCGCTATAATTTTCGTATATAAACCCAAAAAAATCATTCAACAAGGGTAGAGAGGTAGAGGATGGGTGGAACCATGAGCGGTAGAGGAAGTGGAACCATGAGTGGAGGAATCCACAAGATGTTGAAAATATTTCCTTAGAGGGTCAAAGGTGCCAGTGTCAGAATTGGACAAATTTATAGCCTATTTTTCATGTTTTCTCAGTAGGAAACCATCTGTGCACTTTATTTCTCTCATTTATCTCTTTATCTTTAGGCTATAATCCGAATTAGAGGTATCATTAGAGAAATTTTGAGGTCTAAAATGGGCCTCCTAAGAAAAATGTACAACCAAAACAAAATTTATAAGGATCAATAGGATTTAAGATGATGATGTCAACCATGGGGATTGTTCACCATTTTTTGGGTAAAAAGTAAAATATTAAAAAATAACAAAATCATAAAACTAGTTTCTCAACTTGTATTTTAAACTTATTTACCTCAAGTTTTACTTAAATTCTAAGCGGGAATACTCATTGAATGGAAAATTTAATTCCTCATCCGAGGAGTACCTATGTTGTAGACTTTTGATTGACCGTGCCACATGAAAAAATTCAAATACATGAAAAAATGTGAGTGAAAACGAGTTTTTCAAGTATTGGTCATTTTTCGAGTAGAAATTTCCATCAAAAGTAAGAAACATGGGTACTTCTTGGATGATGAATCAAATTATGTATCCAATGACTATTCCCACTCAAAATTTAAGTAAACCCATCGGGAGATAAGTTGAAAATACAAGCTGGAAAATTATTTTTTTCTTTCTTCCCTCTAGAATTTGATGATGCAATCTAATATTACTTTATTATTTCCACTGTTATTTTATAATTTCCTTAGGAGGCCCATTTTATACCTCGAAATTCTGCTCATGAAAAGTAATTTTTGTAAAGTTGTTTGTAACTATTTTCTTTGATTCCACTTAATAAAAGAAGGCCTGCCCACTATTAAGCAAGACTTGAATACATAGCTCACATTGGGCGAACTCTATAATAAAGTCATTGTGTCTTTCATCTTATGTTTTCTTATGATTTTCTGCTTATTTTTTTGTGGTTTAAGTTTCTTGGTTAATATGCTCTATTATAAGAAATTATGAATGCATCGTTGAAGTTAAAGATTTTGGATTGGGGGGAGTACTCAATTGAAAGGAATTTTCATCCATAGCCTTTATACTAATGTAAGGTACATATGAGAATGGTTTGAGCTTCATGTGGGAGCCTGTGACGTGCTCTTTATACAATACAACCAGATCTTATCACCGACCAAAAACCTGTGTGGAATTTAATGTTATTCATGTTGTTACCTATACATAAAATTATATTATGCAACATATAATGAACCTATTATTGGTGGTTTTATATCTAATAAACAAACTTGACTTATCTATCTACCTTTATTTGAGCAATGGAAAAAATATATTAGGGAACATACTATAGGTAGAGCTACATCATCTAGGCCCAATGGATAGAATGCAAATCACATATAAAGATTATTATGTCCAATAGAGTCATGGATATCTTTACTCTAGCTACATTGACCATATGGAAAGCTCTCATATCACATATGTGGATGCTTGGTTTTGGACATTCACAAGATATGAAAATTAATATGATTCATAAATTTCCTTTATCCATCTATTTAGGGGTATAAGGAAGCTTGTTTGGTTAGCTTAGTGTCCATAAGTGACCACAAGCTAGGCTATAAAGTACTAATAAACTTATTTTCCTATATCGAACAATTTTCTATAGTAGTCCAAAATGAATAATAAGTAATTGGTGCCCATGGTTGTGATAAGCTTTTCATGTGGTGCAAATATAGACATATTATAGAAATTATTGAAAACAAAAAGACGCAATTACGACCATGTTTAGTGGAGGGAAAATTGACATGTAATCCATGGAGCCTAACACTATTGGATTTTTTTGTCGGGTAGGTAGAGGAGCATCCAAAAATTATTTTTTAATTATCAATTTAACAATGACATAATTAATGCATTATTTTCATATACTTTTTGGCATCATGACAATGTTTTGGAAAAAAAAAACTTTTGAATTAATAAATTCTCCACACTGAAGTGCCCCAACATATGAATATAATGTTCCTCCCAAATTATCCTCAAACACTTGAAGGAAAAAAAATATGACCTAGATACCCCAAGATTGCATCCTAGAGGTGAAATTCGGAAACTTGTTTTCCTACACTTATTTTCCAATAAGTAGCATTGAATTCAAAGCTAATATTGCATAAGTATGACCACTCAAAGTTTTCATTCTCACAAGAGTTAATAATGGTTGTTAGCACTATAATTTCTGGTTAACTTGTGTATAATGAAACACAATTGATGTTATAATTATTTTTGTTAAGCCGTGAGGTGACTCCATAATTCAAATCATATTTTTGCATTAAGGTTGATCATAAATATATACATGGGGGAGAGACTATTGGGCTTCATATCCAAGTGTCTTTTAATATTCTAGTTCTCCTTATTTTCTATTTACATTAATTTACATTAATTTACATATTCACCCAATCCCAAGGATTTGGTTTCAACATTCCCACCTTAATCTGAAGGGATGTTGGTGAGTCCAAGCATCATTCGAAATATTTCAAAATTTTTCTCTTCCAATATTTTTGGTGAATATGTTTGCAATCTGCTTATTTGTAGAACAATGCATTAGATATTGGATTGTCTTTTCCTCAACATGAAGTCAAATCCAATGGTATTTTATATTGATGTTCTTGATTTGATCATGGAACTATGGGTTCATAGAAAAATTTATTGTAGAAGTGTTGTCAATCATGAGTGGAGCTAAATGCACTTCTTTCTAGTACAAATATTCCAAAATTTTCCTGATCCACACAATTTCCTTTGTTTCTTAAGTTGTTGCCACATATTATGCCTCAGTTGTGGAATCTATTGGAAATGATTTTTTGCATGATATCTAGGAGAAAAATTTTGATCTAAGACTCATATCATACCTAAAGTAGATACCCTAATTTATTTTTCTATGATGAAGTTTGAATCAAAGTATATAATCAAGATGAGGTCCCCCACTTGTGTAGAATTGAGCCCAAAGTCTCGATTCCCCATCAATTACTTTAGAACTCTTTTTTTAGCATACCAATGTCACTCACAAGGCTTTTGCATAAACCTAGAGAGGATTACAACAACAAATGAAATGTTTGGTTTGGTAGTAGTCATGTAGTTGAGACTTCCTACAAGTTCTCTATACATTGTTGCATCCTAAAATTATTTTCCTTCAATGGATGTGACCTTCAAGTTTTGTTGAATTGGAATATTCAAATGATTGCACTCATCCATGCCAAACTTGTTCAAAATATCTCCAATGTACTTCTTCTGAGAGAGGAATTTAAGCTTCAAATGTTGAGTTACTTCAATACCAAGATAGTAGTGAACAAATCCCAAGTCAACCATTTCGAAAGCTTTCCTCAAATCCCTCTTTATCGTTGCAATGTAGCATTCATTGTTCCATGTCATCAAAATATCATATATATACACCACAATATATACAATTGAATTTACAAATTTCTTAACAAATAAAGTTTCATCATCAAGATCATAATGTTGGAAGTTGATTTTCAGAAGATGCTCAGTTAGCTTCTCATACCAGGCTCGTGATTCTTGCTTGAGGCCATACAAGGATTTTACAAACTTGCGTAGTTTTTTTTCTTGTCCCTTCACAACAAATCCTTCAAATTTGGGACATAAAAAAACTTTCTTTCATATCTCCATTCAATAAAGTAGTTTTTACATCAGTTTGATGGACTTTCCAACAGTTTTGAGCTTCCAAGGCAAAGAGTTTCCAAATGGTAGCCCAATTTGATTTGGGGGCAAATTATCCTCATAGTGGACCCCTTCGTTCTATGCAAAACCTTTTTCCAAAAGCATGTATTTATGCTTCTAAAGTGAGCCATTAGCGCTATACTTGTTCTTGTAGCTAATTGGTTTGGTTCCCAACAAAGTATCAACCAAGTTCCAGTTTCCATTCATTATCAAGGCATCATATTCCTTCTTTGTCGCTTATTTCCATTCATTATGAGCAACAACTTATTTAAAGGAAGTTGGTTCAAAATTTGTAAAAAAAAATCAGTTCACAATTATAATAAAATCCATATCATTGTGTGAATCAAAATCATCAACATTACCTCCATTTTTCTTGTTGGAACTTCTTGTTCCTATCTTTCCAACTTCATAAGGTTGGAAATTTTCAAGTTTCTTTGCCAAAAATTTTGGAGGAAATTTCGAAGATGGCCCATGTTTTTTAGTTGACTAAGTTGGAGTTGAATCAATATTTAGTCTCCCAAGTATATCAGTCACATCACCCAAAGTGTCATCCGTGGCTGGAGCTTCATGTGGGGGAGTGAGAGATTCAAAAGAATATTCCACATATTTATCTAGAACAGAAATCCCCCCTTCAATATGTGGAATCTGGTTATCAAATTATTGAAATTATTTTGCATGTCCAAACCTATCCAAGCAATCAAGTTGTCACTCAACAACATTTTCAATGTTGGAAGATTCAAGAAATATCACATCTCTAGATACTAAAATATTCTTATTATCTTCATCATAAAGACTATATGCTTTGGAGGTATTAGAATCCTTGCACCATGTTTATTTATTTTTTCTTTAGTTATTAAGGCATAACTTGTGGAACCAAAGACCCTAAGATGCTTTACCGAAGGAATGTGGCCATGCCACATTTCATAAGGAGTATCGATTCTAATAGCATTAGATGGAAACATACTCTTTATATACACAAAACATAGAACTGCATTAGCCCAAAAATCAATTTTACATTCTTGAAAAACATCATGGAATGTACCATATTTAATATTTTCATGTTCATTATTTTAGCTACTCTATTCTGTTGGGGATTATAAGGCATGGTTGTTTGATGTTTGATTCCATGTTGGTGAAGATATTTTTCAAATTCATTTGAAGTGTATTTTTTTCCATTATTAGTGAAAATAGAGCCAATATGAGTTTGTGCATCACTTTCAATCCATGCATGAAATTTCATGAATTATTGAAAAGAATAAAATTTGTTGTTCAACAAATAAACCCAACACATTCTTCTATAGTTATAAATAATGCCATCATATATTTATTTCCATTTGAAGAGGGAAAAAAAATTGGTGCACACAAATATGAATGAATAATTTCAATTTTTTTATGTTCTCTGGAATGTGAATCATGAAAATATTGTTTGCTATGATTTCCTAGAATAAGCATCACATTGGTTAAGTTTCCTAGGAATCATAAGAAAATCAGTAACACCATTTTTCTTCAAGGATCAAAATGTTTCATAGTTCAAGTGTCCAAATCTAGCATGCCATAAAAGACATGATGAAAACATGCCTTCATCATAGTGAGAGATGTATTCAAATTTTTGTGCATAAGCATAGGTACCTTGCATATTTAGAAGTTTTTCTTATTATATCCCTCTCATGACAAGTGAGTGGTGTCATAATTTTCTAACCTCAACATTTCCATCAAAAAAATGAGTGGAGCTTCCTTGCTGGAGGATATGGACCAAAGAAAACAAGTTTATCCTCATCTCTGGGAGGTATAAAACATGATGTAGAAGAATGTCAAAAAGACCAGGCAGTTTGAGCTTGATTTTTCCAAGCCTTGATGGCATGAGTCTTGATTTTTCTACAAAGTATACTGCTCCATCAACACTGTCAGTATTTTTTTCAAAAAATATCTTCTAAAATTAATGTGGCATGTTTCTCCTAAATCAAACAACTAATCATTTCTCCAAGAAGAAAGTGAAGCATTAAAAAATTCTTCAGCTACTCCAATATTACAATGTTCCACAACATAGTGAGTGGATTTAGGTTCTTTATGTTTCTATTCTTCCTAATTTTTACATTTGGCTTCATTTATTTCTTTCTCAGTTCTATCCCAAGGTGGCTTACATGTGGATGAATAATGCCCATCTCTATTGCAACGTATCTAATGAAGATTAGA
Source organism: Pinus albicaulis (assembly GCA_034641835.2). Taxonomy (NCBI): domain Eukaryota; kingdom Viridiplantae; phylum Streptophyta; class Pinopsida; order Pinales; family Pinaceae; genus Pinus; species Pinus albicaulis. The sequence goes on along the minus strand of CM076572.1, from coordinate 916,345,769 downwards.
CATTTCTCCTTGAAATTGTTTACCCCACTCCCCCGTTCCTCTAAAATTTCTTCTTCTTCTTCCCCTTCCTCTTCAGCCACCTATTCCTCTAGAAGAATATTGTGCATGATTCTTCTCTCTATGTGAAAAAAACACAACTTCTTCATAATATTGAGGATTTTTCTTCTTCCAAAAATCCTTTTCTCTTTGAGAAAACTTCTTATCACAAGAGTCAAAGGTTATCTCCTTGAGATTTCCACTTTCTCTAATACCATGTTAGACCACGCGGTAAATCCACAATGCCAATTATATTTTTGCAGTAGGGGTGATCATAAATATATACATGGAGGGAGAGACTCTTGGGCTTCATCTACTAGTGTCTCTTCATATTCTAGTTTTCCTTATTTTATGTTTACATTAATTTACATATTCACCTGATCACAAGGATTAAGTGTCAAAAATTGTATTTAATGTTCAAACGGAATTGCTGAAGGTATGTTAATTGCTTCTAATGGAATTTTTTATCACATAAAAGAGATCACCTAGCCATAATTAATTAGATTGATCAAAATAAACCTAGTATTGGTTTTACACATTAAAAAAAATTCACCGAAGGAAATAAGCTAGGGAACCACCTTTCTTAAGTTATTTCCATTAATCAATTCACCTGCATGAGAATAACCCATAAATGCATTAACTGCACTAAGAGGCACTCTCAAGCTCAATGTGGAAGAGATATTGTAGTGTATTTCCTTGTCATTTTACGTTATGTAATTATTTTTACTTGGTCAAACCAAATAAAAATAAAAATAAAAATAAAATAATAAAATTAATAATTATAATTATTACTTAAAACACGTTGACTGAGACAAATTACATAAAAAATGAATAAATAATAAAAAAAGTGGATTTGATCCCTCTTAATGCTTGGTAGATCGAGAGTTAAGATGGATATAGGTTGGTCTCATGTTATTTTGATAATTTCACTTATTAAAGTGAAAATAATTTAAAAGATTTTCACTCATATTTTTTGTTTCCATTGGAATAACTCATTAAAAATTCTATTTTTTTCACTATTCCTTATTTCTTTAAACATTTTAATGGAAACAATTTATTAAATAATTATTTATAAATTATTTCTAACATATTTTATCATTTTATCTATAAATAATTTTAATAAAATTGTTTTTTTATTATAATTAAATCATTATTTTTTGAGTCACTTATCTAAATAAAGGTTATTCAATATTTTTTTGACCTTCTCCTCTAAAAAATAATTGTTGCATATAGGGTTGTCATTGATGAGAACACGATGTCATTCATGAAAACAAGATTCCATTGGTAACAAAGAGGAGAATATGAAAATAGAAGTAAGACCATCCTCGATGATCGTAGAAGTAGCAAGGATATTTCTGAAGTGATATGACAACTTGGCCTCTTGTAGGATCCCAATGCATGAAAATATTGATTCTTGAAGTTTCTCAATTTTTTTATGAATTTATGATGCGGAGAACATCTTTAAAATAGCATGATTGAATAAATCTCATCAATACCCTTCCAATGGTATATCTTGATAAAAAAAAATCTTCTTAGATGAGAAATTATGCCCTTTTTAAAATCAACATTAGATTGGGTCAATTTACAAGGAAAAATGTTAGGGTCCAACCCTAACATGTTTATTGATGTAATAAGCCCATGAGGGCTTAGTCCAAGTCACATTTAGTTATTTGAGTCAATAAATCCCATAAGAAGTTATCTCCATTAATAATAATTGTAAGTGGTTGACCCACATTCTAGAAAATGGACCATAATTAGTTATAAACAAGCCTTAGTTAATAAATAAGGTGGTTAACCCATGTTATGTCAGGGACCACTAGTATTTACAGTTTTTTATGTCATTAAGATATAATAGTCTTAGATAGAAGGAAGAAGCATTGTGTCATATTTTAATTGAGTTCTGCTCTATTGGAGGTTGCCCCCTCGAAGAGGCAAGTGAACAATGTATTATGTTTTTGAATAATGAAATATTTTTGTTGCTTGCATATTTCCATGTGATATCTATATGTTTCATCAATTTTGTTTTGTATTTATTTTATTCTAGCTCATCTCATAGGCCATGTGCATAAAAAGTAGTATCAAAGCACTTTAGAGGGCCATTAGGACCTCGAGTTTTCACTGAATTTTTTTGAGGCTATAGACATATTCCAACGTCTTTAAGCCATAGGATCTGTCGTTGAGCACATAAACCTGTGGATTTTGGGAGGAATGCACATAAGAAATACAAGATATGGTGATGTTGTTGGAATCCCTTGTAACCCATGTGGGTACCCTTCAGTACTAGTGCATTAGATAGAACCCCACACAAACTACACTTTCATATACCCTTGGGTGTATATGAAGCCCCAAGAAACCCTGAAACCTAACCGTAGTTAAGTCATCGCTCGTATAGTTGCTACAATACACTAAGAATAACACTGAGGCAGATTACTCGCACGTGAAACATGGTAATAATGTAGTACAGCTAAGGGTATGGTCGATCATCCTTAGTTGGTGCCTTGAAAGATTGGGTTGAGTACTGTTGTTGGACCCTTGCATATATTGCAATCTGTAGCACCTGAAACTCCTTGTCACCATAGTTCCCCTGTCTATCTGAATATCTCTCTTATTTTTCTATCATGGTCGGATCTACTAGTTTTGATCCATCGACATCATCCATCTTAGCATCAACAGTTGGGGTATTCAAAACAGATATACAGATCAGAGTAGAATAAGGGTTGTGGCCACCATATCCCAGATCTGATTCTCATAGAATATCTAAGGACACCCATACATTAGTGTTTAGATAATATAGTCCAGGCATGATTTTCACAAGACATTTGGTAGTATCAATATTTCGGGTATTTGGCCACTCCAGTATTGATCAGCAGGAGTAAAACTTATTTCGAAGTTTAAAAAAAGCCTTGAGCCATTTTATCACACATTCTAGAGACCTAGCACCTAAGACTCAGGTTAGTGAGTTGATCATAGTGGTACCATTCACTTATAAGCCCACACATTTTGGGCGGTCCCAAATCTGGGCCAGTGCATGTATGAAACACCCTCTCAATTCATGGTTGCAGTAAAGGTGAACGACAGGATCTCCAACTTGGAGACCAAAATTAATGAACTTTCTAGCAATGTCATAGTCGCTCTGTCTCAATTATAGTAACGTAGCATGGAAGACACACATGTGGAGGCATATGAAGAAGGTGAATCCAACCATCACCTTCATTCCATGGAGGGTCCTACTTTTTGGGCCAATTGATGCCAAAGCTAGACATGTAAAAATTTGATGGTTCAAACCTGGAGTTATGGTTGGCTTAAATGGAACATTAATTCATCCTTAATAATATCTCTGATGATGAAACTAAAATAAGAGTGGGAGCACTTTACTTCGACTAAGAAAGATGGCAGTGGCGACACTGGCATTATAAATTTTACCCACCAACGATAACTTGGAAAGTATTATCAAAATCCATTTGTGACCATTTTGATTGGGATTCTCATTTCCACAAATGGCTCACTAAGCTTTGAAAAAATAGTACAGTCAAGGATTAAATTTTATCTTTTGAGAAATTGGCCATCAGAACTGAAGGATTAGTAGATAAATTTTATTTGGAATGTTTTATCAGTGGCTTGAGGAACAAATTCAAGCCCATGTCCAAATGCACCACCTTACTAATTGGTTTCATGCATGTCGCAAAGCCATAGAGGTAAGAGTTTCCTTACAAGCCTAATCTAATTGCTCGAAATTTCTCGCAAAAGTATGTCCCACCTAGGCCATGGGCCCCACCCAAACACTAAAGGTTCAAAAGGTGTCACCGAAGGAAATGGCAAAGTGCTTGAAAGAAGGACTCTAATACTACAATGAAAATAAGTACTCCTGAGGCCATAAATGCAAGGAACCAAAGTTCTTCCAAATTTATGCCACTAAAAAAAGTACAACATATGAATCTCCCACCCCTGACGTGGCTAAGGGAGGAGTGGGTGACACTCATCTAGAGAAATATTGTGATCTCAGAGTGTTTCCAAATGAGCAAGTTATATCACTACATGCCTTGGATGGAATTTATTCACCCCAAACTCTCAAAATCCGTGGCTTCATTAAACATAGTCCATTAGTGGTGTTAATTGATAGCAAAAGTAATCATAACATTGTCCATAAGCATGTAGCTGAAGTAACCCATTGTTTTATAAGGGTCCTCTCTATTTTCCAAGTACTGATTGTTGATGGGGGTGGGCATGAAATGTGAGGCATATTATGGAAACATTAAGATTCAAATGGGGTAATATAACCTTAAAACCCACATGTTTTGAATTTAAATGGGCGGTTTTGACATTTCCCTAGGTTCACAATGGCTTCACACACTAGGTACTATCACAACTGATTTCCAAGCATTATATATGAGATTTAAGATAGAAGGTCACATTCATTCACTGCGAGGACCCCATGCGGGTGCTCCTACTATCACCAGCTCGCATTGAATGGAGAAGATTTTAAAAAAGGGTCATCATGGGGTAGTATCTCAATTTAATTCCATATAATCCATTGAATCCACTCTGCCCCAAATTCATCCAAATATGCAACAGGTCTTAGATCACCATCAGTGGGTATTTGAAAAACAAGATGAAGTAAAATATTCTCAGGGTGAGCATGATCATAGAATCCCTCTGATCCTAGGGGATCAACTGCCAAATGTACGTCCATATCCTATATTTTTTCTAAAAAGAATTAGATTGAAAAAATCGTCAATGAGCTCCTCGAAGCAGGGGTTATTCTTCCTAGCTCCAACCCTTATTCATCTCTTGTGGTCATGGTTTTAAATTAGGATGGAGAATGGCACATGTGTCCTAAATTTAGGGCCCTTAACAAGGTCACTATCAAGGAAAATTTCCCTATTCTAGTAGTGGATGATTTTCTTGATGAATTCCATGGTGCTAAATTCTTCACCAAGCTCTACACTCAGCCTATCATAAAATATGCATGAAGTACGTTGTCATCCCCAAAAAGGCTTTCTGAACTCATGAAGGCCACTATGAATTCTTGGTCATGCCATTTGGTATTTTTAATGCTCCCACAACTTTCCAGAGACTCATGAACCACCTTCTGAAACCTTATCTCAAAAAATGTGTCTTCGTATTCTTTGACAATATTTTCATCTATGTCCTCACCTGGGATAAACACCTTCAACATGTTGACCAAATACTACAATTTCTCCAAGATCATAAATTATTTCTCAAACTATCTAATTTCTCATTTGGAATGGAAGAGGTTGAGTATTTGCGAAACTTTGTGAGACGCGACAAAGTAAGGGTTCATCTAAATAATATTTAGGCAATGCAAGATTGACCCCACCCTTAAGCCTTCAAGAGTTTGAGGGGATTCTTGGGTCTCAAAAGTTACTATCAAAAATTCGTTAACAACTATGGATGCATTGCATGTACCCTCACCAATATTCTTAAGAAAAAATCATTCTTATGGACAGAAGTCGCACAACAGGATTTTGTGGCTTTAGAACAAGCCATGGGCTCCACTCTTGTATTGGATCTACTTGAATTCACCAAATCTTTTGTGATTGAATGTTATGCTCCAGGTACCATAATTGGTGCAGTATTAATGTAGGAAGGTAGGCCATTGGCATTCACTAGTCAACAACTCAATTGCAAACATCTAGGATAATCCAATTATGAGAAATAAATCATGGCCATATTACATGTAGTAGACACTTGGTACCCATACTTATTGGGGAGAATATTCCAAATCTGTGTTGACCTTCATAGTTCGAAATATTTTCTAGAGCAGTGTCTATCCTCACCACAGCATAATAAATGGATAGAAAAAATGTTGGGATATGATTATGAAACCATTTACAAAAAGGGACATGATATTATAGTAGGTGATGCCGTATAACCAAAATTTGAGGATGAGGGCACCCTTTTATCACTCTCTCTACCCCAGTCAGATTGGATTGAAGATGCCCACCATGAATTCTTCTCTCACCCCTCCATGTCCTAACTCATTGATATATTGAGAGAACATCCCCATGCCTCAACAAACTACTCTTGGAAGGATGAGGTTCTTCATTACAAGGGTCAGATAGTGATCTCCCCAACCTTAGTTCTCAAGCCCTACATCTTGGCCGAGTTTCATTCCTCTCCAACTGCTAGACATTCAGGATTTTAGAAGACCTATCCATGCGCCCACCGCTCCTTCTTTTCGAATGACATGAAAAATGAAATTATTACTTTTGTCTCAAAATGTGATGTATGCCAGTGGAACAAAGGGGAAAAAATCAAGAAACTAAGAACCTTACAACATTTGCCACTCCCTACTTCAATGGGGATAGATATCTCCATGGATTTCATTATAGGTCTCCCAAAGTCAGAGAAGAAATCAATTATCATGGTGGTTGTTGATAGGCTTTCAAAATATGACTAGCTTGTGTTCTACCTCACGCATTTACCTTAACATTTGTGGTGCAAATTTTCATGGAATAAAATATTCAAACTACATGGAATTATGACTTCCATTGTGTCAGATCGTGACCCCGCCTTCACCAAAAAAATTGGCAGGAAATTTTTAAGATCTAAGGCATTCAACCCCAAATCAGTACATCTTATCATCCTCAAACCGATGGTGAGAGATAAGCAGTAAAAAAATTCTTGCAGGCCTATCTACGTTGTTTCACATCTGACAAGCAACACCAGTGATTCCAATGGCTACCTCTAGATGAATGATGCTATAACACTAACTATCATGGAGCCATCAAGATGACACTATATGAGGTTTTTTATGGACAAATTCCACCATCACCAGTGTCTTACATCCCTAGTTGTTCCAAAGTGCAGGAAGTTGATCAGCTCATATAGAACCATACTCCCATGGTCGCTCATATCAAAGATAATATATATCAAGCGTAGAACAGAATGAATAAACAATTTGATCAGCATTGATCCAAATGGTCATTTCAATTAGGTGATAAAGTTTTCCTACGACTCCAACAATATAATAAAGTCTCTCTGAAAGAAAAGGGATGTTACAAAATTTCACCTAAATTCTATGGGCTTTATCAAGTACTTCAACGTATAGGATTCATTGCCTCGAAACTAGATTTACCAACCACTTCAATAATCCACCTAGTATTTCATGTATCGTGCCTCAATAAAGTTTTGGGGAACAATTGTAGGGTTCAAACAAGTTTTCCCTAATTAAATGAGGAAGGCTCACTTTGGCTCCAACTAGATTAGGTCCTAGATACTTGTGAACACCATCTCCATGGTCATGCGATTAAGGAAGTACTAATTAAGTGGAAAGGCACCTCTTCGGAAAATGCGACATGGGAACCAACCACTATTCTTTAGCACTTTCAACAAATTCAACCTTGAGTACATGGCTTCTTTTGATGGGGTAGGGCATGTTACGGTCCAACCCTAACCCATTTATTTATGTAATAAGCCTATGAGGGCCTATTCTGAGTCATAGTTAGTTATTTTAGTCAATGAAGGTCATAATCAGTTATCTGCATTAATAATAACTATAAGTGGTTGATCCACATTCTGGAAAAGGGACCGCAATTAGTTATAAATGGGCCTTAGTTAATAAATAAGGGGACTAACCCATGCTATGTCGGGGACTTCTAGTAGTTAGAGTTTTGGATGTCATTAGGCTATAAATAGTCTTATATAGAAGGAAGAAGCATTGTGTTAGATTTTAATTGAGATCTACCTTGTTGGAGGTTGCCCCCTCGAAGAGGCAAGTGAACCTTATATTATGTTTCTACATAATTAAATATATTTTTCTCTTGTCTATTTCCTTGTGATATATATCTATTTCAGCTATTTTTTTTCTTATTTCCTGTATTCTGGTTGGTCTCAGTGGTCAAGTGCATAATGTAAAACTATAGGGCTAGACTAAAATGATTGAAAGGTTAAATAGTGGGAAAATTTCGAGAAAATTCACATAGATATATCGAATCAATGGTCAAGGTCACACCAATATATGCACTATTTAATTCCAATAAAAAATATGTATGTCCCAAGTCAATCAATAATGATCTTAATCGGTTAGTGACTAGATTAAGGTGAAGATGAATGACGGTTAATTTCCCTTATTGGACCAACATAATGATGACATGTGGTAATGATTTATTTGATAGTGATGTGGATTTATTGATGAATGAAAAATGGCATGGTTTCCCAGTCATCCTGACACATGAAGAATTTGATGTTAGCAAGGTGACATGGTTCCACCAGAGGTTGATAGATGCAGTAATAAATCTAACTGTTGCATTGGTCGAAGTCTCAAATATAGGTGACACATGGAACTCCTCACATTCCACCATGTGGCATGATTAAATTATGATAAAATCATCATTTAATTGACCAATTACCCTTGTTTCCTAGTCATATGGCAAGTTCATATGTTTTATGAAGCTTCAGGTCTCACGGTTCAACTATTAAACATGTTCATATGGTCAATATAGTCATTCGGTTATAAAAAACAAAGCATTGGTCTATATTCTTAAATATGGGTTGATGGAAATAAAAAATATTCCAAGCGAGACTCAAATCATTCTATAATGTTTCTGTAAGTGATTTGGGAGACAAGAATTACATTTTTCTCATTTTTAAATTATATGGTTCATAAAAATCAAAATTATTTTGTTTCAACTCTATGTTATTATTTATAGTCCATGTGTTTTTTCATGAGGTTCTCATTTTTGTTTGGTTTCATTTAAACCAGTAATGGAGGTATAATTCCATTAAATCATTATATGAAATTATAGTATATTTATTGAATTTTCGTAGAGGCTCCTGGTCATGAAGGCTAATGGTTGCAGTTTGGTTAGAATGTGTGGTCATCATACATAAAGGGTCTAATTACAGGTTCTAAATCACATATGATATGGCACAATTAAGTAGTACAATAAACCAATATGAGAGTATGATCATGGTCACAAGCCACATTGTATGACTTAATGTATGAAAGGTTAACTTATGGAATCCTGAATGGATTTGCATTATGTTCCACATTTCGGTTCTACCACAATAAAAGGATTTGTGCTTCCAATGGACGATTGACACAATGGATTGACATGAAGGTATGACTATGCCAAGGAGTGATTCATATAACCACATAACATAATATATGGTAGGGAGTCAAGCCATCTTTCATATTTCATATCAAAAGTAACTGTGAAACATGATAAACCAAGGAACATTGAATATAGTATTTGGTGTTGGGATATAGTTATGAAATTTACGTTGAAAGTTTGAATCCATGGGTAGTTAAAAGGTTAGATTTTTTTTATTCATCCATATTAACAATTTGTAGAACATTTAGTATTTTTTGATCACCAAAACTAGAATTCGGAAAATTATTGAAGTCCATCTAGAAAGGGAGGAACTATAGAAAAAATAATTTCATATATTGTTTATTATGGTTATTTTGAGTCTTTGGGGTCATTATTTGAAAAAATTGAGAGCTGGATGAAGTTAGATGATTGCAACTTGGAGATAAATGTAACTAGAGACGTTTGATGCTATTTTGACTTATATTTTATGGACAAAAACTCTTGTGTTATTTTGAAGGTCTATGAGTATGTTGCAAGCTTTCTGGATACATGAAGTTAACAAGTTTTGAGGAAGGGTTTGGATGAGTAGATTGAATTTTTCGTTGAAGAAGAGTATAGGTAGTAGTACGAAAACCAACATGAGTGATTGGTATCCCATTTTTGGGTACGTTGTATAGAATTAGAGTGGTTTCATGGAAATGTAGTGGTTTTATTTTGCATGGTAGTGACAAAAATTGGTACTCTGGTAATGTCTATGGCAATGTTGTTTAGTCAATTTACAATATTCCCAAATTTTCACATGACATTTGAAATATTAGAGTTCTTAATTTTCTTAATGAATTAAGTAAATAAAATGGTGGAGGGACCCATAATCCTCAAAGTGAATAAATATCCACTTTTTATGTGTGAATGTGGATTAATTAAGACTATATGGACATAAAGGAGGTAGTGGAGCAACTACTAATGTGAATGGATTGGAGATCATGTCTCATTAATGAGATAGATCATGGAGGTTGAAGCAGTAAACTAAGATCATGGAGGGCATCTAATGAAAGCTCATAGAGAATTCATGATGAAGTGATGGAGGAAGTGGTGCAATTAATGCACACATGATGGATAGGGTGCAGAATGCACCTATACATGATAGAGGAATTGGAGAGACAACGCAGTCAAACATGGAGGATTATGTCCACATGCAGAGTGCAGCTTAGATGTGGGCGAAGGCATTGGAAGGCTCATAAACTATATAAAGGAGATGAAGGAAAAAATTAAGGTAGGCTATTGATTATATATTTTGAGGTCTATTTAGATCTGGAATTTTCATGTGACATTCCATGCTTTCTTGGGTTGTTTAGAAAATATTTCACGTGTTGTTTAGCACAGGGTGTTCCTGGTCGGGAATCCCTCCTCTTTCATTGAGTGATCTCTTGGAAGATGGTTGTAATTCATTCTACATCAGGTATTGGTGCCACTTATCATTTCCATCATCTGCAAAACATCTACCTTCAAGAATTACACAATTTCTGAAGATCAGTTTGGAAGGTTGTAATGTTCCTTTTTTAGGAACTTGCTACAACTATGAGAATATCTCAAGATATTCTAGAGTTGGAGCTGCTTTTTCCAAAATATCACAATTTTATTCTAGAGATAGACGGTGGGAGAATTTTCCAAATATTTCACCTTCACAAGGAAGGGTGAGATCTAGAGGCTACCTGGCCCTTCACAGACTCTGTCTATAGATATGTGAAATTTCTTCCTTAGGAATTGCCCAAAGAATAGGGCTGCAACAATGTAAGCACATGTATGAACATACAATGGAAGGATAGCATTATTCTATTGATCCATGGCACATGAAGAAGTAAATATCTAATCAATGAATAATATAGCAGCAAATGTGTACAATGTTTTGAGGATCCAATAAATCAAGCTTGGAAATCAAAGCCTCAATAAGACAAGTACATGAAATGAGTCAAAACACTGCTATGTATCCAGACCCTAGCTATGACTACACAGTTATGAATGGAGACTGCAGCATACAATATGTAAATACGATGATATATCAATATCAGCTCAAATAAAAAGGGGGAGAAAGCTCTCAATTCCTGAAAACACTAGTACAACAACCCCTAGAAGAATTGGCTACAATACATGTACAGAAATGGAAAACACAATAATGCCAGAGTTGCTTGGTAGCAGCAACTCATAAAAAAAATAGGAGGAAATGGCTGAATGAGATCCTCAATCTGAAATGGCCTCCTCCAATGGGAAATGTGAAGTGAAAGACTGATTCTTTCACCTAAGATCCCACCCTCCAAATGTATGCTAATCCCTCACAGCAAATGCTCTCCAAGAATGACGTTGTCTAAGAGAGGGACTACACTGCATATGATGGCAAGTGGTTTAAATGATGCCAAATATGGTGGAATAAGCTCATAAACCTACTTTTCTGATCTCCCAAAGAGATGGAAGCTCCCTCCTCCGAAAATCAAGACAAGGATGGTGTTGTGGAAAACCTTCCCAGTAACACCTAGCAACACTGCACAACCTCCACCTGGAAGTACGTTGATGAATATTGATGATACTTAACCTCAATGTTTGAATATGGGGAATAGAGTGCAATCCTCCAAGATCTACTCAAGAAGGAGAGGAAATCCTAAACAAGAATTCCCTAGACAATTTTTGCTAACCAACAAGATGTTACTGCAAGTCCACCGGACCAAAGATGAACAATACTCAAGATGATTTGCAATGGTAGCCTTGCCCTCCTTTTAAACAATGTGAGCTCCCTCTCAATGGACCCCACTCATTAGGGTTTCCTTCCTCTAGAAGCTTCCCTCCTTATCCCACTGCGTTGGACCACAATGTGCTCTCCACCTCATGCTACTGCGCAGTTTGACTTGGTCAACATGACCTAGCCTTCTAGAAAAATCCCCTTTCACACATGGATGTGTGAAATAAAGCTCCAAAAGTGATCCTCCCTCATTCCAAGAGGATTTTTATTCTCTATCCAAGAAATAAATGTGTCTCCTACCCATTTTATTCATCTCCTATGTAAAAAATGGCAAAATTAATGTTCCAATTTTCTCCATGAAAAATTGGGAACATTACAGTCCTCCCTTCTCAAAGATTGCTTGTCCTCAAGCAATTGCAAGTATAGAATGAGTTCTTCGATTCTCCTCTCCCTATAGCATCCCTGTATGATTATCTCCTCCAAGGGAAGTGATTCCATCTCATCAATCAAATCTCCACAATGCTCCTCCTCAGCATGTAAGTCAGCTATCAGGCCATCATCATGTAAAGGTGAAATACTCAAGAGGATATAAAAGTTGTGTCTATATGTCTCTTTAAATAATAGGATCTGAAATATAATGGTAAATATCTCTCCCATATGGATCCACCATCTCCAAGCTATGAGCCATGCAAAATCAGTCACCTTCCAACTAGGCAACTCCTGAAGGCTGTCATCCACCTTTGGCTCCAGAAAAGTAGGTCGGATGAAAATATACACATGGTAGGAAATGCATCCTACCCCACACTTTCCATCTCTCCACTTATGATAAGTGTAGAGAAAGTGTTTATCTTGGGTTGCAATAAGTTTTCCTTCAATTGGAAAAATGAGGACTAGACCTCCAAAGATCTCTCCCCCAACACTGAAAATCAAGTTGGCCCAAGTATCTCCATATATCATGAGTTGGAATTCATCAACATATGGTATGTCATCCATCATATGGCTCACCTCATATGGAAACAAGTGAGTTTCTCTAGTGGCCATATCATCTCCCATGTTCCCCTTAGAACATGTAGTGCAAAAATGGTGAGGAATTTCTCCATCAAAGGACACATCCACACAATTTGTCTCCCTCCCAAGAAAGCTCCTCATAAATACAACAACAATAGAACCATATGGAGCAAAGATGAGAATCATGCTTGTAGCCATATGCAACAAAGGTGAAGGACAATGGTCCCTCAAGTGCAACCAACATAGCTTGACCCTCAACTACAAGGGGGACTGATAAAATGAGTGGCTTCTCAACCACGTCCCTACTACTCTAATCTCCTCATAAGTATGGAGGAAGATAATAATGCAAGGTGTACAATGGGCATGTCCTCCATGACTCCTCTCTTCCCCAATTCCTCCTAGGGAATGGCCATCATTTTTTCTTATGGCCTCATCTAAACCATGTGGTCTAGAAAAAATAATGCTCCTCCTTGGAGCACCGTCCTACACATGTATGGTTAAGAAACATACATCATATAAATTCTGATGTAAACAAAAATGAATACCCTTACCATACTCTCTACTCATACAAATGGAGTGGTTCATAAATGAGTCCCCTCTCATCCTCAAAGTGGAAAGAGGTGGTTGTGCTAACTCTCTCAAAGAGTCCTATCTCTCCTCCATCTCTATCTGATCCATGCATCTACCCATATTTTGATATATCTCCTCATCAAAACCCATCCAAAAACACCCCTCCATGAAGGTGTGGTATGCTCTCATAGAATAAGTGGGACTGAAAAGAAGCTCCTCGTGAGCTACATGTAACAACTTATCCTTGAGCTTGGAAGCTTTAGGAAAGAAAATCCTGCCATGATAAAAGATAACCCCATCTCTGATTGAGTACTCCTCCAAGTGCAACTGGCCATCCAAGATCATGCAAGTAAAAATATCCTTGGAATACTCCACTAACAGCTGGGAGTTCCAATATGGATCCATCCTCCAAAGTGACAGCACTGATGATCTCTCATGAAGAGTAGTTGTGACATGGTAATCCTCTTATTTGACATGTCCTATGCCAAATATGCAAGTTGGAAGGTTGATGTCCTTACCAAACTACTTTTTCCACAGCGTAGAATCTGAAATGGAAGTGGGTACTGATGATGTTGAGAGAATTTTCTCTCTCTCCTTGAGTCTACCCCAGACTACCAATGTTGTACCAATCTCTTTCCAGGTTTCCACCTTCCTGAAATCAATGATTGATGCCCCAACATGTGAAGCATATATCCTCCTATGCTGATCCAGTGGTCTCCCTGGAAAAATTTCTCAAAGAAATGAGACGTCAACATCAAGATATGACTACATATATAAATGGTGAAAACTCTCCATGCTTCCAGTGTGCAATCCAATCACCTCCTTAGGTGCATCAACCTCCATAGATGAATAGGGATGTGTACTCATCATCTCATGATGCTAGGTCTTCTCCCTACTTCCTCCTTGTGTCTCCATGGTTCCACACCTCTTCAACAATGGCAGAGGTAAAACATGAGATGTGCCTTGATCTCGATACATGATATCCTAGGGACTTCCTTGCAAAGATGCAAGCATCCCTCTATGTGGAGCAATGGAAAACACAATAATGCCAGAGTTGCTGGGTAGCAGCAACCCATAAAAAAATAGGAGGAAATTGCTGAATGATATCCTCAATCTAAAATGGCCTCCTCCAATGGTAAATCTGAAGTGAAAGACTGATTCTTTCACCTAAGATCTCACCCTCCAAATGTCTGCTAATCCCTTACAACAAATGCTCTCCAAGAATAACGTTGTCTAAGAGAGGGACTGCGCTACATATGATGGAAAGTGGTTGGCCTGATGCCAAAGATGGTGGAATAAGCTCATACAAATCCTTTGTTGATCTCCCAAAGAGATGGAAGCTCCCTCCTCTGAAAATCAAGCCAAGGATGGTGTTGTGGAAAACCTCCCCATCAACACCTAACAACACTGAACAACCTCCACCTGGAACTGCACTGATGAAGATGGATGATACTTGACCTCAATTTCTGAATATGGGGAATAGAGTGCAATCCTCCAAGAGCTACTCGGGAAGGAGAGGAAATCCTAAACAGGAATTCCCTCGGCAATTCTTGCTAACCAACAAGATGTTGCTGCAAGTCCACCGGAACAAAGATGAATAATACTCAAGATGATTTTCAATGGTATCCTTTCCCTCCTTTTAAAAAATGTGAGCTCCCTCTCAATGGACCCCACTCATTAGGGTTTCCTTCCTCTAAAAGCTTCCCTCCTTATCCCACTGCGCTAGCCCACAATGTGCTCTCTACCTCATGGTAATGCGTAGTTTGACTTGGTCAACTTGACCTAGCCTTCTAGCAAAAGCCCCCTTTCACACATGGAGATGTAAAATCAAGCTTCAAAAGTGATCCTCCCTCATGCCAAGAGGATTTTTATTCTCTATCCAAGAAACATATGGGTCTCCTACCCATTTTATTCATCTCGTATGTAAAAAATGGCAAAATTGATGTTCCAATTTTCTCCATTAAAAATTGGGAACATTAGAGTCCTCCCCTCTCAAATATTGCTTGTCCTCAAGCAAGTGCAAGGATAGAATGAGTTCTTCTCTTCTCCTCTCCCTATAGCATCCCTGTATGATGATCTCCTCCAAGGGAAGTGATTCCATCTCATCAATCAAATCTCCACAATGCTCCGCCTCAACATTTAGGTCAGCTATGAATCCATCATCATGTAAAGGTGAAATACTCAAGAGGATAGAAAAGTGATTTCTAGAGGTACCTTTGAAGAATGGGATCTGAAAAATAATGGGAAATATCTCTCCCATATGGATCCACCATCTCCAAGCTATGAGCCATGCAAAATGAGTCACCTTCCAACTAGGCAACTCCTGAAGGCTGCCATCCACCTTTGGCTCTGGCAAAGTAGGTGGGATGAAAATCTGCACATGATAAGCAATGTAGCCTACCCCACGCTGTCCATCTCTCCACTTATGATAAGTGTAGAGAAAGTGTTGATCCTAGCCTGCAATATGTTTTCCCTCAAGTGGAAAAATGAGGACTAGACCTCCAAAGATCTCTCCCCCAACGCTGAAAATCAAGCTAGCCCAAGTATCTCCATATATTATGAGTTGGAAGTCATCAATATATGGTATTTCATCCATCATATGGCTCACCGCATATGGAAACAAGTGAGTTTCTCTAGTGGCCATATCATCTCCCATGTTCCCCTTAGAACATGTAGTGCAAAAATGGTGAGGAATTTCTCCCTAAAAGGACACATCCACACAATGTGTCTCCCTCCAAAGCATGCTCCTCATAAAGATAGAAACAATAGAACCATAGGGAGCAAAGATGAGAATCATGCTTGCAGGAATATGCAACAAAGGTGAAGGACAATGGTCCCTCAAGTGCAACCAACATAGCTTGACGCTCAACTGCAATGGAGATTGATAAAATGAGTGGCTTCTCAACCATCTGCCTACTGCTCTAATCTCCTCATAAGTATGGAGGAAGTGAATAATGCAAGGTGTACGATGAGCATGTCCTCCATAACTCCTCTCTTCCCCAAGTCCTCCTAGGGAATGGCCATCAATAATTCTTATGGCCTCATCTAAACCATGTGGTCTAGAAAAAAGAATGCTCCTCCTTGTAGCAGCATCGTGCACATGTATGGCTAAGGGACATACATCATATAAATGCTCATGTAAACAATAATGAATAACCTTACCATACTCTCTTCTCATACAAATGGAGTGGATCATAAATAAGTCCCCTCTCATCTTCAAAGTGGAAATATGTGGTTGTGCTAACTCTCTTAAAGAGTCATGTCTCTCCTCCATCTCTATTTGACCCATGCATCTACCCATATGCTGATATATCTCTTCATCAAAACCCATCAAAAAATACTCCTCCATTAAGGTGTGGTAAGCTCTCATAGAATAAGTGGGACTAAAAAGGAACTCCTCGTGAGCTGCATGTAACAAATTATCCTTGAGCTTGGAAGCTCTAGGAAAGAAAATCCTGCCATGATAAAAGATGACCCCATCTCTGACTGAATATTCCACCAAGTGCAACTGGCTATCCAAGATCATGCAAGTAAAAATATCCTTGGAATACTCCACTAACAGCTGGGAGTTCCAATATGGATCCATCCTCCAAAGTGACAGCATTGATGATCTCTCATGAATATTAGCTGTCACATGGTCATCCTCTTCTTTGACATCTCCTATGCCAAAGATGCAAGCTTGAAGGCTACTTTCCTTCCCCAACTGATTCTGCCACAGTGCAAAATCTGAAATGGAAGTGGGTACTGATGATGTTGAGAGAATGTTCTCTCTCTCTCCTTGAGTCTACCCTAGACTCCCAGCACTGTATCAAACTCTCCAGGTTTCCACCCTCCTGAAATAAATTATTGATGCCCGAACATGTAAAGAATCTATCCTCCTCTGGTTATCCAGTGGTTTCCCTGGCAAAATTTCTCGAAGCAATGAGACATCATCATCAAGAGATGACTGCATATATGAATGGTGAAAGCTCTCCATGCTTCCAATGCGCAATCCAATCACCTCCTTAGGTGCATCAACCTCCATATATGAATATGGATGTGTACTCATCATCTCATGATGCTAGGTCTTCTCCCTACTTCCTCCTTGTGTCTCCATGGTTCCACACCTCCTCAACAATGGCACAGGTAAAACATGAGATGTGCCTTGATCTCCATACATGAGATCTTGGGTACTTCCTTGCAAAGATGCAAGCATCCCTCTATGTGGAGCAAGAGCTCCTCTTTCCTCTGCATGAGGCACTGGATCAACTCCAGAACTAACAGTGTTGTTTCCTCCAATATCTGCAAAATGAGTGGGAAACCTCCCAATTATTTGATCCCTCTTTGAGAAAGAGATCCCCATGCCCCTTTTCTCAAGGTTTTGAGAAGAAATTTTCTCCTCCGGCAAAGTATGGTGCAATTTTTCAGCCTCCTGATGTGGTGTTGCATTATCATGCATGGGTTTTGTTTGAGTTTCCTTGATTTTCCCCACCATGAGTGTTTCATGAATCCCTCCATCAAATCTTTCCACTAATGTCTTAGTGAAATTTGCATAAGATGAAATTTTTACATTTTTCAAAGAAAAGGATTCAAAGATCTACTAGGCATAACTATTACCTCTCAAATGCAGTGCTGCAACTTTGATGGATTCATCCTCCGATATTTTTTGCTGCTCCAAGAAGGCCTCTAACTCTTCCACCCAAAATTTGGCTAAACATGTAGGTGAACCCTGAAAGGTAGATAGAAGAAATCTATCTTGCTGCTCTTTTCCATTCACCTTCATCTTGCAAAAATTTGAAAAACTGAGATCATCTCTGAATTTATGAGTTTGAAAGTCATAATCCTTCAATAAGTCACTAAGTTTTTCCCTCCTAGCAACTTCTTCTCTTCTTTCCTTCTCTCTTCTGGCAATCCTGGGCATGTGACTACACAGTACAAGATGGTGTGTAGTTGCATGCTCACACTCCTCCAATCCAGAGTTTGCTTTTGAATCAAACCCTCTGGTAGATTCCTTATACTTTCTCTGGATCTCCTCATACTCTTCATGAATCCTATGTACATATTTAGGAAGAAGCTGGGTAAGCTTATCCCATTTTTCTTTTTCTTCTCCAAAGAATGGAGTTTTTCTCCTGCTTATTTCTCGGTCTCCTTGATGAGAATAGGAAGTGCAGGGCTCTTCCTCTTCTTTCTGCATATCCTCCTTAGGGAGGCTCTTCTCCATTCTGAAAATAGATGACATAAAGATCATCTTCTGCATCATATTCTTCAATCTTATGATATTCTTGGCAAAGACTCATAGGTTGAGCCAATAAATTTTCTTTGATACCACTGTAATGTTCCTTTCTCACGAAATTGCTACAACTATGAGAATATCTCAATATATTCTAGAGTTGGAGCTCCTTTTTCCGAAATATCACAATTCTATTCCAAAGATAGACTGTGGGAGAATTTTCCAAATATGTCACCTTCACAATTTACGGTGATATCTAGAGGCTACCTGGCCCTTCACAGACTCTGTCTATAGATATGTGAAATTTCTTCCTCAGGAATTGAAAAAATAATAGGGCTGCAACAATGTAAGCACATGTATGAACATACAATGGAAGGATAGCATTATTTTATTGAGTCATGGCACATGAAGAAGTAAATATTTGATTAATGAATAATATAGCAACAAATGTGTACAATTCTTTGAGGATCCAATCATGCAAGCTTGGAAATGAAAGCCACAACAAGAGAAATACATGAAATGATTCAAAACACTGCTATGTATCCAGACCCTAGCTATGGCTACGCAGTTATGAATGGAGACTACAACATACAATATGTAAATACAATGATATATCAATATCAGCTCAAATAAAGAGGGAGAGAAAGCTCTCAACCCCTAAAAACACTAGTACAACAATCCTTAGAAGGATTGGCTATAATACATGTACAGAAATGGAAAACACAATAATGCCAGAGTTGCTGGGTAGCAGAAAATCATAGAAAAAATAGGAGGAAATGGCTGAATGAGATCCTCAATCTGAAATGGCATCCTCCAACGGGAATGTAAAGTGAAATACTAATTCTTCCACCTAAGATCTCACCCTCCAAATGTCTGCTAATCCCTCACAGCAAATGCTCTGCAAGAATAACGTTGTCTAAGAGAGGGGTTGCGCTGCATATGGTGGCAAGTGGTTGACCTGATGCCAAAGATGGTGGAATAAGCTCATAAACCTCCTTTGATGATCTCCAAAAGATATGGAAGCTCCCTCCTCCGAAAATCAAGCCAAGGATGGTGTTGTGGAAAACCTCCCCAACAACACCCAGCAACACTGCACAACCTCCACCTGGAACTGCACTGATGAAGATGGATAATACTTGACCTCGATGTCTGAATATGGGGAATAGAGTGAAATCCTCCAAGAGCTACTCAATAAGGAGAGGAAATCCTAAATAGTAATTCCCTCGGTAATTCTTGCTAACCAGCAAGATGTTGCTGCAAGTCCACTGGACCAAAGATGAATAATACTCAAGATGATTTTCAATGGTAGCCTTGCCCTCCTTTTAAACAATGTGATTTCCCTCTCAATGGAACCCACTCATTAGGTTTTCCTTCCTCTAGAATCTTCCATCCTTATCCCACTGCGCTGGCCCACAATGTGCTCTCCACCTCATGCTACTGCGTAGTTTGACTTGGTCAACTTGACCTAGCCTTCTAGCAAAAGCCCCCTTTCACACATGGAGGTGTGAAATCAAGCTCCAAAAGTGATCCTCCCTCATGCCAAGAGGATTTTTATTCCCTATACAAGAAATAAATGGGTCTCCTACCCATTTTATTCATCTCCTATGTAAAAAATGGCAAAATTAATGTTCCAATTTTCTCCATGAAAAATTGGGAACATTACAAAGGTGGAGATTGTCTTCAGTATTTCGGCTAGAGAATTTGTGTAAGTTTATTGCTATCACATTTAGCCTGAAGATCAGCATTCCTAGGGCTTCATTTTAGATTCAGCATCAGGCCAAGCATTATTGACCTCCTATCAGCATTAGTCCCAACAAGGATTACACAATCCATCATTGGAGATCTAAAGGAGGAATGAAGTTACTAGTATTTCAGCTAGTAATCCTATGAGGGATCATCCCCTCACCTTGCCATCCCTATATACATTAGATTGGAGTCTATTGTAGCATATTTCAGAAGGCATAAAGCCTCTCCCTCTTGTATAATGTAGGTTTTGTAGCACCTGCATATTTAGTCATTTCAACTTGAAGGAGGAAGAAGAGGAGACATGATCTCAAGCTCCTAGCTTGTAAATTTGGAGGGATCAGCCCTCAAATATCAGATCTGTTTGTACAACATATTGCAGCCATATTTGGATCAGATATACCTTCATATTTGTATAACCTTGCAGAAAAAGGATCAAACGTTAGGAGTGTGATTTTCCAAAGTTGTATATCTAGAAAATCCTATCTAGGTTATCTTGGGTTCCCATCACATTGGCGAGATCTTGAACCTTGGCATCATCAGATCTTTTGAGCTCCCTAGATCTACATTTCCTTCTGTATTAGTTCATGTATATCTTCATCAGAAGGGACATCACAGTATTACTTCCTGTAATCTCACCCATTACGTAGTTCTATTTGTAGCATCATTGAAGGGTGATTCTAGGCCATCTCTTTGGCTAGATCTACTCATCTTTTGGACATTGTGTAATTGAATCATCTCCATATAATAAAATGGCTCAGCTTCTCTATGTATTTTGATTTTTTCTATATATTTATTTTTTACTTAGTTGTAGTTTTTATATTTTGTTTAACTATTACTGCATTCTCCCTTTTGGGATATTACAGTGGTATCATAGCATGATATTTGGCTTAGCTTGTGGATATTTCATATTTTTCATCAAAATAAGAAGTAGATAGATGAGATCTTTCATGAAGGAGAATTATATTATTTCCAATCCTCTCTTTAGATCCATGCAAGATCTCTCCAAGGAGGTCAATAAAATGAAGAAGGAATGGAAAAAATAAGATCCAAGAAGAAGGTTTGATGAGGAAGGTCCAAGTACTTCCTATCAGCAGAAAAAAAGACTAGAGAATCATAGATCTCCTCATAGATCTACTATGCCCACTTTCTTTGAAGTAGGTGAATGGTCTAGAAATGAAGAAAGAAGAAAACCTGAGAATCATGAGACTCTCAATTTGTATCTTGAAGAGTACAAGGAGCAATCTAGAGCATTCAAAGAAAGTCTAACTCTCCAAGAATTCTTTGAACTCAAAGAAGAAAGAAGATCCTATCGCAGCAATAGAAGAAAGAGGAACAATAGATTTTATTTTCCTACATTTGATGGGTTTTCCTGAAGCACTGTTAAGGCTTGGAGGAAAGAGTTAGATACATTTTTCATACTGTTTCCTGTGGCTAAAAAAGAGGTTGTCCATATTGCAGCACTTCATAGTTATGGTGAAGCCAATGATTGGTGGTTTAGTCACATGGAGCATGCAAAGGTGACTAAATATTTAGATTTATTTCACAAGTTGAGGAAGAAGTTTTATGTGAGAAAAATAGAGATGTGCCACAAAGAGAAATTTCCTAACGAGACAAAGGAGGATGTCAATCTTGTCACTCTGGACAAGAAGTCACTACATTCACCAGTAGCTGTAGAAGTCCTTACATCCGAAGAAGAGACACTTGCAACCTTGGAAGATAGTCTTAAGCTCTTGACACATGGAGTCCCATGCATGATTCAGGAGATTCATGAGGAAGAGGGGGAAGATTCTAGCGCTGGTAAATTGGTAAAAGAGCAGCCATCTCTCTTATCAACAGTTGGAGACATCATTGTCCCTGTTGGAGGAACTCTTGTGTTCTGGAAAGAGGTTCCCACACACTAGTTCATCCAAGGTATGCATACACATTCATCACCTATTTTTTCAATATATATTATTGGAACTTATGGGGACATGCCATTAGGGCTAGTGCATAACCAAGGGTTAGATGAAAATGTTGATTTTAAGTAGCAACATATCATAGTGCAGAGGACCCTTGATCTGATCAAGGAGGAGATGAAAAGCTATCCCATTTTTTCATTGATGGATTATATTCAACCCTTTAAGTTGAAGTGTAGAGTTTCAGAAAATTGGATGAGCATAATCCTATGTACAATGACTGGTTATGAGATCATCATTAAGCCTTGTGTTGAGGCAGCATATGTGTTACCATGCAGATCTACAGCGCTATCAATTAGTATCAGTGATAATGAAGGAGCCCCATTATTCTTGGAGCATTATGAAGGTAGCTTCACTCATGAAGCAATGGAGGTTATGATGATAAATGGTAGAAATCTTGAGATGAAAAATATTTTCTCCTTTCTTGATGAAACTTACTCAATGAGCATCTCACGGCTCAAAGAGAGACTTCTACCTTCAACAGGTCCAGAACCTCATTGGTTTTGGAAGGCCATGGATTTGATGAAGGTATAATTAAGAGATCTCATTGGAGGTTCACTTCAATATTTCATGGAGTGCAAGGTTCTTCATCAGTTTTCTGAGGATGGTATTCTACAAAGTGAGGATACCATGTTTATGCAGTACATCATTCATCATCCACATTGGAATGAGTGGGTGAGAATGATCAGCAATGGGTTGCAAGATCACTTTCAAATATATTACATGGGCCAACAAGAAGCTTGGTTACGTTGGTTGCTCTTGGGTTAGTTTGGTTACTACCCAAAGGTTGCTATTTCTTTGATCCACGCCTTGAAAAACACTCATGTAATGAAGAAAGAGGCATGGCTGCACTAGTTTCTCTTGGGTGAGTATGGTTACTACCCAAAGGCTCATATTTCCTTGTCTCATGCCTTATGTATCAATGATATTTTTCAGCAAAGGAAGGCATGTTGATATTTAAAATCCTTAAGAGATTTTGGCCATCACATGACACCTCCCATGTTTATGTGTTTTGTAACGTTGGTAATATGGCATAGTACTCTCATGATATGTGATAATGGAACTTGTTTGTATTGGGTTCGTATGAAATTCTATGTCCTTTAGCATGTTGTTGTTACACCATGATTCACATGATGATGTGAAGAGGCAACAAAATCTCTTATTGTTGTGGTTGATTTTGGGGGAGTTTGGCTTGTCCATCATACATGGAGGAGATGGAGGATGGAAGCAAGAGGCCCTACTCCAATGGTTAATATTCAGAGAATATGGTCTGACACTTTGGTCTATTCATATGTTCTATTTCTTCTTTTACATAATGTTGGAGTGATGCTTTGAGCCAACAAGGTGAACAGGGCTAAAGGTGAGGGAATGTCAATTCTCAATGTACTTCAAGGAGCATGAGATGAAGAGATGCATTGTGAGATGGAGCTTTCAATTTGTGGAAGGAACCACTTTATTTTATGTATCTATTGTATTAATGATGATTTTGGACATCATATGGTTGTCACTTGGTACTTCATGGTGGAAGAAGGACATCTGACCATACTATTGGACGTAATTGTTTACATTCTTGAGAGGAAACCTTGGAACCAAACATGCATGACACATTGCAACAAATAGAGGAAGCCTTCCTTATGTGGGTTCCATTTGGAGGGAAATTGATGTCTTTTGCATAAACTTTTTCAGTTGCTTGAGGAAAAGCAACATTTTTCCGAGGAGGACTGTAATATTCCAAAATTTTCACATGAAATTTGGAATATTAGAGTTCTTAATTTTCATAATGAATTAAGTAAATAAAAGGGTGTTGGGACCCATAATCCTCAAAATGAATAAATATCCACTTTTTATTTGTGAATGTGGATTAATTAAGCCTATATCTACATAAAGGAAGTAGTGGAGAAACTACTAATGTGAATGGATTGGAGATCATGTCTCATTAATGAGATAGATCATGGAAGTTGAAGCAGTCAACTAAGATCATGGAGGGAATCTAATGAAAGGTCATATAGCATTCATGATGATGTGATGGAGGAAGTGGTGAAATTAATGCACACATGATGGAGAGGGTGTATAATGCACCTAGACATGATGGAGGACTTGGAGAGACATCATGATCAAACATGGAGGATTATGTCCAAATGCACAGTGCAATTTAGGTGTGGGCCAAGGCATGGGAAGGCTCGTAAACTATATAAAGGAGATGAAGGAAAAAATTAAGGCAGGCTATTGATAGTAATTTTGAGGTATATTTAGATCTAGAATTGTCATGTGACATTCCATGATTTTTTGGGTTTTTTAGCAAAGACTGCAAGTGTCGTTTAGCACAGGGTGTTCCTGGTCGGGAATCCCTCCTCTTTCATTGAGAGATATCTTGGAAGAGAGTTGCACTTAATACTAAATCAATTATTAGTGCCACTTATCATTTCCATCATATGCAAAACATCTACCTTCAGCAATTACGCAATTTCTAAAGATCATTTTGGAAGGCGAAGGTTGTCTTTAGTATTTCAGCTGGAGAACCGGTGTGGATTTATTCCTATCACCTTGGGCTTGAAGATTAGAATTACCAGGGCTTCATTTCAGATTTGGAATCAGGCCAAACATTATTGATATCCTATCAGTAGCAGTCCCAGCAAGGATTACACATTCCAACATTGCAGATCCAAAGGAGGAAGGAAGTTACTAGTATTTCAGCTAGTAATCCTATGAGGGATCATGCCCTCACCTTGCCTCCTTATTTACATCAGCTTGGATTCCATTGCATCATATTTCAGAAGGAATAAAGCCTCTCCCTCTTGTACAACATATTTTCTGTAGCAGTTTCATATTCAGTTGCTACAACTTGAAGGAGAAAAAAGAGGAGACAAGATCTCAAGCTCCTAGCTTGTAGATCTGAAGGAGGGATCAACCCTCAAAGCTGAGATTTTTTTGTACAACATATTGCAGCCATATTTGTCTTAGATATAGATTTAAATCTGTATAACCCAGCAGAAAAAGGATCAAACCCTAGGAGGGTGATTTTCCAAAGTTGTAGATATGGAAAATCCTTTCTGGGTTATCTTGGGTATCCATCACATTAGCCAGATCTTGAATCTTGGCATCATCAAAGTTCTTGATCTCCTTAGATCTGCATTTCCTTTTGCAGCAGTTCATGTATATCTTCAACAGAAGGGACAACGCAGTATTTCTTCCTGTAAGATCACCAGTTACGCAGTGCTAGTTGTAGCATCATTGTAGGGTGATTCTAGGCCATCTCTTTGGCTAGATCTACTCATATTTTGGACATTGTGTAACTGAATCATCTCCATATAATAAAATTTCTTAGCTTCTCTATATATTATGATGTTGTGTCTAGATTTATTGTTTACTTAGTTGTAGTTCTTATATTTTGTTTAAGTATTACTGCATTCTCCCTTTTGGGATATTACACAATTTATTGTTCTTAAATTTCTATCATAAATTATCGACCGAAGTTGGTAACCTTGTGAAGTGCAAGTGCACTATATATGCTAGAAACCTTTCTTACTTATTTTATTATGTATATTTTATATTTGAAGACCATTTTTTAATATATCCTAAATTAATTTAAGTGTCAAACACAGGCATGGTAAGCATACAAGGAGATAAGATAAGCGTGGACGCAGTTATTATTCACAATGATGCATATATAATACATTTGAGTGACCCTTGGTTTCACATTCCAAGTGGTCTCTTGGACTCCTATTTGAACATTTTTCCTTCCACACTAACCCTAGGAGGATTAAATGTCCAACCTTTCCCCCCTTATTCTGAAGGGGTATGTCTGAGTCCAATATTAGAGATGTAATACAAATGTACAAAGTATGAATGGTACCACTAGGCTAAATATTCTCTCAAAAATTTTGGCATAACGAAGTGGTTTAAGGATGAGCACCAATAGTGGAACACTTAGTGTAGTTCTGGGAACTCTTCCAAATATGGAAAGAAGTTGAGATATTCTACTAGAGGAACTGATCCTAATGTTTTTAAGATGGAGACCTTCAACCTGGAAGAAGGGAGGCCTACAAGTTGTGATGGTATAAGGATGACCAAAAACTCTAGAATTATTAATTAATTTCTTGGAACTCCTCCAAAACTGGCAAGAAGATGAAGTCTTCTGCCAGAGGAAGTTTCCCCAATTCTATGAAGAGGAAGAAACTCAACCTCACATAGATGGTTTAAATCTGACCACCAACCAAAGTCATGTTCATAGGCATCTGTGTCTCTGTCTACAACTCTGAATCAAGAATGGTAGGTTGTGGCTCAGGATCGCTTGAACTTATGTGTCTCTCACTAAAACTCTAAATCTCAAATGGCAGGTTGTGGCTCAGGCTCGCTTGAAATTTTGTGTCTTTAGGTACAAATCTGAATTTGGAATGACAAGTTATGTCCCAGGCTCGCTTAATGTGTCTTTGAAGATTTTACATGACCATAATCTCCCCCCATCAAATACAAGGTGAGATTATAGTGAAAAATCAACTGCAAGACTCTTGAATGCTCTAGAACAAGTTTTGACATATTAATTAAACATTTTCGTTGTTGTTGATTCCCATTGCCAAGAAGCGATCCATGCAAGATGAATATTTTTTTTTACAGGAGGTTTGTTTTTAAAGGATCCATGTGAAGAATGAGTGTGATGACCATACTTATTTCACGGGTGAAGATTGAAACATTGAACTTTCATATGGCCAACTCACTCACAGTGTTGGTGTTTCACAATATGTTGTGGAAGTGGATCAGAATCTGGAAAAGATGAAGGCCAACTATCTTAAATAAATCCTACACTTTGAAATTTGGTGGACTTGGAATAGTCTTGAATATGAAAGGACACCTCCTTGTCATATCCAAGACCTATTATGTGCTTGATGTGGAAAATATTTTCCCAAGGCCATATTATGGGCTTAGGAAGTGCAGGTTGGATTTTTTATTTTGCATTAAAATATGCTCTTGTACTAGGCTTAGTGGTCTTAACAATTTCTTGTTGCTGATGGAAGTTTATATCAAGTTTCTGAACAAAGACAAGTTCAAAATGAAAAATTTTCTACTTTAGCTCATCTTGCTGCAGTTATGACTCAAGTTGGAGATACTCAATTTTATCCCGTGAATATTCTAAACAAATTTGAATATTAAAGAAAGAAGCTTTGTCAATTTTCACTATATCATGGTCAATGGAATGTATTGAATATTTTAGGAAATATTAAACTTCACCAATTTGAGCCATTTTTCAAACAAATGTAGTGAGTTTATGAGTCCCTCAGGATAACTAAATCAATTTATTTGTATAAAAAAACCCACATATAA
Source organism: Pinus albicaulis (assembly GCA_034641835.2). Lineage (NCBI taxonomy): Eukaryota > Viridiplantae > Streptophyta > Pinopsida > Pinales > Pinaceae > Pinus > Pinus albicaulis. The sequence continues at coordinate 916,318,139 of CM076572.1, read as the reverse complement.
TTTATGGGAAATCAATGCACTTCAGTGATATGTGATTCATGAGTGTCGCATGTAGAAAACAAATAATATGTATAAGAGGAATTGGTCATTGTTTCACCAAACTCCAAATTTATTGTGACAAAGAGAGCACTACGCAAAATAACTTATGAGCATATACCATGGTTTAGTAAAGAGCATTGAGGCACCCATATATGAATATATATACTCTCTATTTTCCAAATTATAAACAAATTTTTTTCTTCTTATTAGTGTTTCAACCTCAAAACACTCTTAACAGTTATGGTTTAAAAATTATATCAACGGTGGAAGAAAATCCCTTGTTCAAATATCTCCAAAGTAAAAAATTGATGATGGAATCCTTCAATAAGTCTTTGTCGTAGCTCTGCAAATACAACACCAGCGAGTTGACTCTCGATCTCTCAGTTATCAATGTCTGCCTTGAGTTCAAATCCCTCTGTGATAAAGACGATGTTTGTGATCTCAGAAATTACATCATGGGAAACCTGAAAAAGGTCAAAACCAAACTGTCTGTGGCACTGCTTAAATTACTTGATGCAAATGTGCTCGAATTTCTAATAATTCTAGAACAATGACTGAGAGAATAATACTCTCCTTCTAACACAAAGAATAAAAATAATTTTTTCTTACTGCTAGACAGAGATGGCATAAAATAGCTTTCTATCTCATTAACAGAACTAAAAATATAACAAAATGACAGATTTCTTTCTCTTGTGAGGGATTTACAACAACTGGACTAACTGCTACAGACACAGTGCTTACTAATCTTCTCTGTCTCTCGAAATGCACAAAACAATGCTTTGTTATGCTTCACTATGTTTTTTCTTCCTATGGGCTTACACAGCAATACAACACAACAATAAAATACAACTACGGGCCTTTCATTGTTTTTATATGGCATGGAGGAATGGAAAAACAAAGAAATAAACAAAACTTTTAATATAATGCTAGAACATAAAAATTTAAACTAAAATTTCATTTGCACGATATGCGAGTGGAGCCCACATCGCAATCGGCAATCGGCGGAATGGATGGTTTGGCAGAATGAACTTTGAACTTGTGATTAGTGATGTGCGATGGATGTGGGGTCCACATTGCATCGGTGCATCGGCGATGGAATGAGAGGAACGACTTGACGAAAGAACTTGCGATGTTGCGATTGCGATTGTGGTGGGACCACATTGCATCACAAGTATTACAATGAGCCTACAATTTGGGCAGATTGCAATAAGATATTTGTGATGTGCGATGTGGGATTGTGGTGGTACCACATCACATTGCACCATCAGCATCAGTGAAAGACATAAGCAAAGGGTGGAATAGTTATCTGATGTTGCGATGTGCGATTACGACAATTACATCACCAAATTTCAATGGAACACAACATATGGCAGTGGTGCAGTTGGTGAATGTGATTGCGATGAGCGATGGTGGTAGGACCACATCGCATCGCAAACTTTCAATCGGCGGTAACACATTTCAGAAGGTAGATAATACGTCATTCCTTTGCGATGTGCGATGTGTGATATCGCACCATCACATCGCATCGGAACTCCATATCAACAAGACACTAAAACACTTGGTTGCTATGATTTGTGATTGGCGATGAAATGGTGGGGACCAATATGACGTGGCCCATTCAAAAAATCTTTGGCACGTTTAAAAAAAACTTCTGTTTTTTGTTGTTGAGGGCTTAAAAGCACGAAAAGACTATCTTTAACAATACTCTGTTGTTCTATGGTTTAACCATGAAAGTCTTCATTTCCTCTGCAAGTTCGGCTACGCCCATACAAACATATATTCATCTCTGCAATGGTGGTTTCTGCCCATCAACTTTAAATTCCTCTTGAATGCACAGTGTTGTGCACGCAATATCCTCTACCCCTTTTTCTCTGTTTCTACCTACACAGGGTACGCAGGTGACTTTAATATTTCAACACTCCCCCTTAAAGTGAGCTGCTGGGTTATCAGTCATACCCAAGCATATTCTTCAATATTCAAAACTCTTTTGCCCCAATGGCTTTGTCAATATGTCTGCAAACTTCTCCTTTTTTTCTACAGTGCTGTAAAACAATTTCTCCATTGTTCACCAATTCTCTAATATAGTGAAACTTGGAATCTATGTGCTTTGTTCTTTTATGAAACACATAATTCTTTGATAATGCAATAGCTGAGCTATTGTCACAATAAATCACTGTGCCCTTTACCTATTCTTGACACAAATTTCTCAACATTCTTCTCATCCAAACTGCTTGACACGCTGCTACAGTAGATGTCACATACTCTGCCTCTACTGTAGATAATGCTACAATAGGTTGTTTCTTAGAAGCCCATGAAATGGCTCCTAAACCCATATGAAAAACATAACCGGATGTGCTTTTTTGATCATCTACACTTCCAGCCCAATCACTATCAGTGTAACCAATTAACTCTGAATTTTCTGAAGTAGTATATAAAATCCCATACTTTTTAGTTCCTTTCACATACCTTAGAATTCTATTTGCTTCTTGCCAATGTGCTTCTTTTGGAATTTCCATAAATCTGGAAATCAAACTAACAACATGCATACTATTTGGCCTAGTTGCAGTCAAATATATGAGGCTACCAACTATGCTTTTATACAAACTAGGATCAAAATCCTTGCTTTTGTCATCTTTACTCAACTTCAATCCCATTACTGTGGGAGTAATTGCTGCCTTGCACTCCTGTATATTAAATATTTCTGAAACTTCATTAACATACTTTTCTTGTGAGATAAAAATCCCATTTTCATTTTGTTCTACTTCTATTCCTAAGAAGTATCTCAACAATCCCATGTCAGTCATTTCAAATTCTTCTTTCATGACTGTTTTAAAATTTTCAACAAGCTAATTATCATTACCTGTGAATATTACATCATCAACATATAACACAACAATGAGAATCTTACCATATTTTTCTTTGATGTATAATGTGGGTTCTCCTTCACATTTCTTAAACCCATTTTCGAGTAGATAGGAATCTATCGTATTGTACCATGCTCTTGGTGCTTGCTTTAGCCCATAAAGGGCTCTCTTCAACTTGCAAACTTTATTCTCTTGGCCCTTTTTCTCATAGCCTAGAGGTTTTTCAACATAAACCTCTTCCATTAAAATTCCATTTAGGAATGCTAATTTTACATCCATTTGGTAAACTTTCTACTTGTTTTGTGCTGCAATAGACACTGTTTCTCTCACGATTTCCATTCTTGCAACTGGTGTAAAATTTTCCTCATAGTCTCTTCCATTTTGCTGCTTATATCCCTTGACAACAGGTCTGGCCTTGTGCCTTTCAATCTTACCTTCAGCATTGCTTTTGGTCTTGTAGACCCATTTTACTCCAATAACTTCTTTACCTTCTAGGAGATCAACCAACTCCCATGTTTTATTCTTCTCTATGGCATTAATTTCATCATCCATAGCTTCTATCCATTATCTATCTTTTATGGCATCTTCAAAATGAAAAGGATCATCAACATGACAATACAAAGAAAATAAGGAGTTCATACCTTCATTTTTCGTCTCTTGCTCATAAATCTCATTTAAATTTCTGAATTTGATTCCTCTTCCATTTGGTGTACTTTTGCTTGAAGTAGCACTCAAATCTGCTCCATGTGGTGTGCTTGGAGAAGCACTCTCATTTCTTCTCAAGGGTGTTCTTACTCCTACTTGTGGTGTCCCTTTCTGTCCTTGTGTTGGCGGAGGCTGTGCTACCAATGAGGTATTATTTTCAGCCACATCTTCCTCATATTCATTATGAGACAAACAATTTTTAAAATTGACTATTTTCTCAATGTTTCCATCCCATGCTTCTTCTTCAATGAATTGCACATCTCTACTTATAACAAATTTCTTTGCGAATGGGTTACACAATCTATATCCTTTGGATTCTTCACAATATCCAAGGAAGATTCACTTCTCCTCCTTACTGTCTAACTTCTTCCTCAACTGATCTGGAATGTGTGCATATGCCACACATCCAAAAACTCTCATGTGGGTGACTCCTTGTTTTCTGCCACTCCATGCTTCTTCTGGAACTCTGTTCATTATAGCTTTTGTTGGGCATCTATTCAAGATGTATGATGCATTATTTGCAGCTTCTTCCCAATATTCATTTGGCAAGAATTTTTCCTTCAGCATACTTCTCACCATATCCATTATGGTTCGATTCTTCCTTTCAGCAACTCCATTTTCCTGCGGTGTGTACCTTGTAGTAAACTATTTTTGTATGCCATTTTCTCTGCAAAAATGTAGAAATTATTTTGAGATGTACTCACCTCCTTTATCAGTTCTAAGAACTTTTATATGTTGCCCACTCTGTTTCTCTACTAGAGCTTTAAAATGGAAATTTTTTTCAAAGAATTCACTTTTATATTTCAGACAATAAACCCATACTTTCCTTGTGAAATCATCAATGAAGGTCATCATGTAATTGTTGCCTGAAACTTATGATGTTTGCATCAGCCCACATAAATCTGAATGAATAATTTCTAAGGGTAATTTTGCCCTTATGCTCTTTCTTGATAGAAATTTTTCTCTGTGTTGTTTTCCCAAGATGCAACCTTCACATAGGCTATCTGGTTTATCAATCAATGGTAGTCCTCTTACCATTCCTTTTCTGTGGAAAAAATTTAATCCTCCGAAATTGAGATGTCCAAATCTCAAGTGCCATAACCAGTTCTCATCTTTCACTTCCTTCTGAAATACCTCTTGAGTTACAACTGCTACATTATTTCATTTTCCCTTCAAGTTGGTATTGAGCTTGAGTGGAAACATTCTATTGTTGGTCATTTGTATTTCAGCAATAATATTCTTTCTTGGAGGTATATCCAATATTATGCACACATCATTTTTGAAAACTACATTGTAGCCTTTGTTTATGAGCTTCCCAACGCTCAAAATATTACATTTCAAACCAAGAACATCGTACACATCTAGAAAAAAAATTTGCTCACCATTTCCTGCACAGATACTAACTCTACCTTTTCCCTTGACAAAAACCTTAGTATTAGTTCCTGTGGTTACTTCAGATTTAACTTCTTCATCAAGATTGGCAAGCATTGCTATGTTTCCAGTCATGTGATTACTGCAGCCTGAATCTAAGAACCAGACATCATCTTGTCTATCTTGTGCTACATTACATGCTAATAGCACATTCCTTGGGTTCTGTTGTTGTCCCGTGTTTTGATAGTTTGGCAAATCAAAAGACAAGGCAACATCAGAACCAATCTTTAGAGTTACAGGATCTAGTCCTCCTGTTATCAAAGAGGGATCTTTCAAATGTTTGTTTGCAAATGTTTATCTTGTGTGCTTAGAGTATGGATTTTAGACTAGTTATTAAGTGCAGGTGTTTGATTGTTTGTTTGGTTGGATTGATACAACAGAACATGAAAGGCCTAGGAAAGATATATAGAATGGAGGAACATCCGGTTCATTGGGAAATGGAGTCAAAAAGAGGTCATAAAATACTTATCAATGGATATGGGATATCAGAGGGAAAATCTAACTTGGCCATAGGAACCTTTGGTTTTTGGAATGAGATGGACATCAATGATTTGAAAAGAGAAGTTTAATTCTCAACAAAGGAAATTTGAAAACACAATTTGAACAATAAAGAGCTTTTTGATAGATAGGACTAACCATGAATTCTACAAATCACACCTTTAGGGAAAAAATGATTTTAAAAAAAAAATTAAAATGAAATCCAAGATTTGGGGAACACCCTATTTCCTCAAAGATTTTATTTCAAATGACTTAGAAAACATAAAATATTCACTGATAACTGCAGTCATAGAAGAGGGAACACCTAAAACATCTATGATTACAACTATAAAGACCTCTGAGACAACATTTTAAGTAAGGACAAAGGGCAAGATCAGAACAGACCTCCTTGACTCATTGTAAACAGAAAACTACAAAGGGATACTTCAATAACAATTTTAAAGTGGCAGCAGACAAGTAGGGAGAACCATATATCATGCTGAAACCAACTATTCGAAATATTAAGGAAATAAAAAAGCATGAAGACTAAAGAGAGAGATTAAAGACTCTAAAATACTTCAGCAGAAGAAAACATAAAACAGTGAAGGGTGAACAGGTCTAAGGTGCTTCCAAGAGTCATTTCTTAGCCTTAAAATTTCAACCTACTGTAGTAAGAAATTGTGGAACATAATGAAAACAGGGGAAAAAATTAAACAATTCAGAATACTTCACCAACAACCAAGCTCATGGATCCAATGATAGAGCCTTCACAGTAACAAGCATGTAACAACATCATCAGGGCGTCCAAGACTTCAATTTCTCCTTCAACTTCAACAAAGTATGTATTATTTCAGAGAGTTCCGATATTACAACTAGTGATCAACCAACGCCTCACTCATCTTCTTCAGAAGTATATATTGAAGAATGAGGAGGTGAGATCTGATAAAATATCTCAAAAACTAATTAATACATATTTAAATAGCTTCTTGTCCTTTGGGGGCTCAATGAAGCGACTAAAATAGGTGTCCTCTGTATAAAATCATTTACATTAACTATTAGGTTTTCTGGAAACAATTTTTTGACTTCAAGGCTCCTCGTCATCCTTGTAATAACTTCTTCTGATAGCTACAATAAGTTTCTTTGGTGGAAATAACTGTTCAGCTATATTGATGCAAGATATCTCCTGGTCTGGTAATAACTTCAACCTTCTTAGATTGCTTTGAGGCTGCAGGTGGCTCTATGGTGGCTGGAAGTTTTAATTAGCCCCTAAGGTGATAGTGGAGGTCTCTTTTTGATAAAACGGTCATGATTTTCTTTTAAACTGTGTTTTAGGCTTGTGATAATCCATTTTTAGCCATAATCCTTGTAGATATGTCCTCAATTTTCTGTCTTGATATATTTTGTCTTTGGCACTGATACTCTTTGACTGTGCCTGAGTTACTGTGTTTTTGCTGGTATACAGGGTTGCGCAGGGGTGATATGGCATCAATGCATAATGAATCATCGATGAAACGTGAATTAGAAACCTGTAAATGATTCTTTTTGATGGATCAGAGGTTGTAGGATCGTCATCCTCGACCTCTGAAATTTCTTCAGAAATGGCGAAAAAACCATTTAACCCTGCAAAATATGAATAAATATTATGAAATCCTGCATGTATGGACTAACTGCTTCAGAAGGCACGTGGAGGGAGCGTGGCCGTTGGATGGCATCATCCAATGGTTGAGATTGATCAGAGGAATTCAAAGGGAAGGTGGAAAATGAATTTGAATCGGAGCCGTCGATTGCGCGGAGATCGACGGTCGAGAGCGGAGGTGAAAAGTCAAAGCGGAGGAATCAAGGCGATGAATTATGGGTCATTGATCTGCAGATCAAATTGATGACAAAGATGCTTTTATGACTACGCTGTATCCTGGTTAACCGTCGTGCTCCTTCGGTGAGCGATCACCATCCGATGAGTGGCCTCAGATCAGACGGTGGACGTCAATATCATGTCGGGTCCACGTCGGATCTTTAACGCGCGATGGATGGCGGTTTTATGAACAGTGCCCATGCCGCACGTCAAGCGGTGTATGGAATCGCTGCAAAATAAAAAGTACCGCCCCGCTGTTAAAGGTGGTGTGATGGATACTGCGTGGTATTGCAGCGGTGAGTGGATGGTGGGGACCACCGGGGCGGGAGATTTCGCGTCATCGATCTGTGGATCAGATTGACGATGGAGATCACCTTGAACTTTGGATCAGAGGAAAATTGTAATATAATAAAATCCAATAGATTTAATATATAACCAAAGGTTTAAACTTTGGGCAGACATAATTAATATTCAAAATTACTTGGCGCCCGATTGTAGGGCCTTTGGGGGCATGGAGAAACATATGACCGGGGATTAAAAAGGAGGGGCTAATCGCAATTGGGCAACGCGATAAGTGCTTGGAAGGCTAGCGCTCGGTTCCAGCACCAGGGCATATGGAGGGGAGGGCTAATGACTTAGCCTAAGGGGGCTTAAGTCCATAATATGAAAATGTGAGTTTAGGCATTTTTTAATGATTTTAAAAGGAGTTGGTGGGTTTCGATAATGCTAAGAAGGGGTCTTACACCTTATCAAAGGGGTTTTGATGAAGGGAAAAGGGGAGAAAACATGAAAATGAGGGATTTTCATGGGAAATGGAGGGATAAAATGAGGTCAGTTTTGGAAGAAGGGGGAAAAGGAAAAGGGTGCTTGCAGTAGTTTTTCTTCATGTAATGACAACAAAATCTCTGAGTTGAAAAGGGGAAAAGTAGTGATGATTATCCAAAGGATAGGATATTATCAAAAAGACTTTAAGCACCAACAATTTTAGTAATGAAATTGTTTCTCGAAGGCTATCCAAAATCATTTAGCCACCACTTGATATAACAGAATTTATAGGTGGCTAACAGTGGCTCCACTTGGGGATGGTGCCTTTTTTGAAGGCATCAAGAATTTTAGACTTGGATTCTCTGGGAGGCTGATCAGTTGCTTCATCCATTGGGTTACCCTTCCTTTGCTGGGATGATCTTGTTTTGAAAACATATTAGTAGCCATAAAAACAATGGATCTTCATCAATACAATCTTTCTACCTACCCAATCCTACTGATCTAACATTTTTTCTTCATTAGAGTGCACTTGGATTGGAAAACTCTTTCACAAAATTTTATTCTTTTTGAAAGCAGGAAACATAATCTATTTCTACTTCTTTTTTCTCCATGGACTCAAATTAGATAGTTGAGCCCATATGATTCTCTACCTAATCTATTATCTATTGGGATTGAATTGTCCAACATATTTTTATTTTCTACATTTTAACAACATAAATTTAAAAACAGTCAAGTCAAGATTAAGCTGTTTGACTTGTTGTAATCTATGGCATAAAAACATGCTGCACATAGACATTTGTTTTGCAGAAAATTTACAACAAAAATTGGATGGCCTAAGATATAAATTTTGAAAGAATTTCCTTCTTCTTTTTTACAGCTCTGTTTTGACTTTTTTTTGAGCTATTCTTTCTTTGTCAACTGGTTCAGATTTTGAGCTGATTAGAACCAGAATTTACATCTCTTGACTTAGAATTTGAAACTGATTTGAGTCATTATTTCTTTGAAAACTTAGGTTCATATTTTGAGCATGTTTGAACCTTTAATTTCTATCCTAAAATATCTACTGATAAGCCAAGATTAAACAGTTTGGCCAATCGAATTCACTATCCTATCAGTAGAAAATTTAAAGCTAATTAGTCAAGATTAGGTTGTTTGACTAACTAGAAGTGTGTTTTTTAGGAGTGGCATTTGGGCTTGCACGCTTTCAGAATTTGTTTCTCTTTTTTGGTATGGGGCTATACCTTTCTTGTTTTTACAATCTGCCCTCTTTTCTTTCTTTTCTTTCTTTTTGTGTTTTTTATTTTTCGAACTTTGAATGCAAAGTCTAGAGTATGATATTTACAATGAAAAAATAAAATTCTTTAAAACTCAAGACTCTTGGCAGAAGTAATGCTTGAGCATCCTGCCATTGACATGACCCCCATATAAGTCTTCTCCATTCAATTCTTTTAGGAAAATGCATTGTGACCCCTCTCAGCATGAATAATACAGGGACCTTTCCACAAGTTCTCAAATTTTCCATGTTTTCCCTTCTCTTATCTTCTTGAATCCCATTTAAGAAAAACATTTCCAATTTGGAAATCATTCTCCTTAGTCCTCTTATCAAATAGCTTCTTCATATTTTCTTGGACTAACTGTGTTCTTTCATAAACTTCTTCTCTGGTGTGCTGCAAATGGATGGTTTGATTGATTCTCCTCTGCATATCATTCTCTTTTACCTGTAATTATTGAAGGAGCTTCATGACTGGAACTCCCAATGAGGTGGGAAAAACTACGTCCATGCCATAAACTAGCTGATAGGGGGACATATTTATTGATTTCTTTGTAGTTAACATGTCAACCCATAAGGCATGAACGATTTTCCTGTGCCATGATTTATGATTTTGTTCCAACAACTTTTTAACGATATTGATGAGGCTCTTGTTGGAAGATTCAGCTAATCCATTTCCTTGGGGATAGTAAGCAGTGAAATGGCCCAAGGTTATGTGTTATTTGTAATAGAAGTCAGCCATATTTTTAAATTTAAAAGTAGTAGCATTATCTGTTATGATTTTTCTGGGACAACCAAATCTGGATAGGATATTTTTTTCAAGAAACTTGATAATGATAGAGTCATTGGCATTTCTGGAGGGTATAGCTTCTATCCACTTGGTAAAGAAATCAGTGGTCGTGAGGATCCACTTATGTTGAGCTGAGGAGGATGGGTGGATTTCCCCAACGAAGTCCAACCCCCATTGTTGAAAAGGTTCCTTAACTATGATAGGATGTAAAGGTAAGGGAAGGAGTTTGCTCTTTCCATTAAAGATTTGACACTTATGGCAAGACATGACCAACTTTTGAGTGTCTTGGAAAAGGGTAGGCCAATAGTAACCTGATCTAAGAATTTTGTTTGTTGTGGCCTTCGAGTAGAGGTGTCCTCCACATTCTCCGTCATGCAACTCATGCATGATTTTCCCTACATCATCTTCAAGTAAAAATTTAAGAAAAATTCCAACAAAATTTTTCCAATATAACACCCCATCTAAGATGCAAAAACTCAAAGCCTTTTGTTTCAAGAATCTAGCTTTAGTTTTAGACAAAGAAGGAGGGGCATTTAAATATAAAAGCACATAAATAATGTCAGCATACCAAGGAGAATTCAGAAATTTTTCTTCAATAAAAGGAGCAGTAAATTATTCTATTTCTTCCAACACTTCTACCATATTCATGTCTAGTGCTTGGAAGTTAGACTCAACCATAAGTTTTGCTAATCCTTGCCCTTTAACTAGTTTGGTGGGCCTGATCTCTAAGTCATACTCAAGAATAGTTGCAATCCATTTTCTCCTTTTACCATCAGGGTCTCGACTTAGAATTTCCTTGAAAACAGTATGTGGAACAAAAGCAATTATGTGAGAGTGTAAAATATAGACCCTAAAGTCCTTTAATGCTTTCACTAATGCTAAGGCTTGCTTCTCCATGATGTTATATTTGAGAGCAGCATCTCTCAAGGCCCTAGTAAAGAAGGATATTGGTTTTTCCTGCCCCAAATCATTCTTTTGAAGTTAAACTGTAGCTATTGTATGTTCAGATGAAAAATAAAAGATATAAAATTCTTTGGTGAAATCTGGACTAATCATGACTAGTGTTTGAGTAAGAGCTTGTTTGACCAGTTCGAATGATTATTTAGCTAGTAAAGTCCATTTTACACTGATATTTTTCTTAAGCATGTTTGTAATGTTTTTTAATAGCTCAGCAAGATTAGGAATAAACCTCCTCAGAAAATTAATCTTTCCGATGAAAGATTACAACTCTTTGAGGCTTCTTGGATGACTGATATGTAATATGCCATCTATCCTTGTAGGGTCTACTTTGATTCCCTCTTCTGAAATTATATGGCCAAGAATTTTACCTTCTTGGAGACCAAAGAGTGTCTTCTTGGGATTCAATGATAAGCCAATTTTCCTACACTTCTCAAAAAAATTTCTCAGGTGAATCAAAAGTTCTTCATCAGTTTTTGAGAAAATGGTTATGTCATACAGGTAAATGATTATGAAATAGCCAATTTCTTTAGAAAATGCTATGTCTATGGCCCTTTGGAAGGTGGCCCCTACATTCATTAATCTGAAAGGCATTTTGACATACATAAAGGTGCCCCAAAGTGTGGTAAAAGTAGTTTTTATTTGATCACTTGGGAGCACTAACACCTGGTTGTAACCCGAAACCCATCTAAGAGGGAAATCCTTCTTGATCAAACTGCCCTTTGAAGTATATGGTCCATCTTGGGAAAGGGGTAGTCATCCTTTAAAGAGGCTCTATTTAAATTTCTGAATTCAATACAGAGCCTGATTTCCCCTATTTTCTTTCTAACAGAAACTAAGTTTGATACCCATTCTAAAAATTTAATGGGTACTATGATTCCAGCATCATGCATTTTTTCAATCTTTGCCTTAACTAGAGGTAGTAAGAGAGGATTTATTCTTGTTTTTTTTTTTTGAAAAGCTTTTGATTTTCCTTCAGGGGAATCTTTTGCTGGATGATGCTGGTATCATATGATTTTAATTCGTTGTATCCCCAAGCAAAAACATCTTTAAACTCTTTGAACAACTCTATGTATTTCAATTTTATGTGAGCTGGGAGAGTGCTGAATAGTTTGATCATCTTGGGTTCTACTAGACTACCTATGTTATGCTCTTCCATGTTGGTTTCCATAGACTCCATTCTCGTTTCTTTAGCTACATCGTTAAAATCGAAAAGGTGTTCTAAAGGTGTGAGACCTCTTGGAATTTGGTCATTTTTTCATTGTAGGAATTCCAAGTCTTCTTGGTCTGGGTTTTTAGTTATCTCTGCTTCAAAACGATTCTCATAATTATTTATATTAGCATAATATGTCATTTCAACTTCTGGGATTTGTTCAATATACAAACAGTTTTATTTATGGTTGGTTTCTGATATTGGTATGCTGAAATCGTTTTTTGATTTCAAGAAATCATCTATGTGTTTTTTAGATTCAAACACTTGCCAGTAATCCTCGTTATCAGGCACAGTAGATCTGTGTTTTACCTTCACACTGAGCTGTTGATTCATCTTGGGTATTTGGAAGTTTTTGGCATTGAAGGCGAGTTCATTTGCTAAATGATTCAGTGCTCTAGGGATGAAAATGAGTTCATATTTTTCAAAGGTTTTCAATAGATCAAGGGCAGCATTTCGATATTCCCTAAGCCTTGGATTTCTAGCTGAGTATTCACCTTTTATTTGTTTTATGATAAGTTCAGAATCCCCTAAGATTGATATCTTCTGGGCTTCTAATTGTTTAAGCAATTGTAAGCCTAGGAGAATGGCTTCATACTCAATGATATTGTTAGTGCATGGGAAATCCAATCTGTATGAAAAAATTTGATTCGTATTTTGAATCCAAACACCTACCCCTGCACTTGTGTTGTTACAAGATCCATCAAAGTTTATTGTCCAAAGTACATTTGCCTCATTTTCAGTTTCTTGTTGCTGTTGATTTTCAATGTTTTGAATTTGATTGAAGGGAAGATTTGATCGTTCTGGTGAAGTGATTGGGTACATGTTTTCCTTATCTGGTTGGGTGGTTTCATCTTCATTACATAAGATAAAGGAATCTAAACTTGATTGAATAGAATATATTGGAGCGTTGTTTGGTTTGTCTATGTTTCTCACCATGTACTTCATGTGAGATTCCCTGTATAGTCTTATGTTTTGGTTAAAAACAGGGATGGTGGCATAAGACATGTCCATTTGAAGGCTTCCCTAAAGTTTGGCTCCCCAATATCTTGATAAGAGCATGCCATACTTAGGGGGGAATGTCAGCTACAACTATATCCATTACTAGAATTTTAGCAGGGATTTGAGCTAGATTAACACATAAATCTTTGATTAAACACAAAAATTTGACTCTTCTTGAGTCAAAGGAATACAAATATTTTAATGGTTTAGTAATCTCTAAGCCTAAGCTCTCCATTACCACCTTGGGCATTAGATTGTGTGAAGCTCCTGAATCTAACATGGAATTGTGTAAAATTTTCTCGTGTATGTTCAAGCTAACATAGAAGGGAGGAACAGCCCATTCTTGGTATTTTCCTTCAACTTCTGGACCAAACAACAACTCAGGTTTGTCATATGTCAAGTTCAAGGTGTCAGTATCACCTCCTAAGTTCAAAGCTTTCAAAACTTGGTTTTTGTACACTTCTTGGGTTACTAGTTCAGCTAGGGGAATGACGATTTTTATCTTAGCAATCTCTCCCTCAAGGCTGAAAGGAATAATTGACTTGTTGATATTTACATCTAGCCTTTCAATTGAATTATTTTCAGCAACTTTGATTTGTTGAACCTTTTTTGGACTAGTAATTGGGACAGTTTTGTTAGGACTACTAGCTGAAGTGCTAGGGGTACTCTATTCAACATTTGGTTGGACCCTTTTGTCTTTGTTTAAGTCTGGTTTCTTGGCCAAAATTTTGGTTTTCTCTGCTGTCTTTTTGGGCTGGTTTTCTGTGTTTTTCTTGACAGCAGTGTTAGTGTTCTTATCCTTTCAATTATCCATGCTTCCCTTGCTCCTAAGATCATACTGTTTGTGTACCTCCATGATTGCATTTTCAAAACCCAATATATAGTCATCAGAATATTCATAGGTGTTTGTATTTTGATCATAATGGAAGAAGCCTTGTTCTTCCTCAGTGAGGAAAACATCATCCCCACTGTCTGATCCAATCATGTCTACATGAGATTCTTCCAACCTTTCCAACTCACTATCTTCCTCATATTGATCTACATATTTCTGCTGGAAGAGAGGTCTAATCTGTTGGTCGCTTTCCTTTTTCTTGTCTTGATTTTTTTTTCTTCTATAATTCTAGTTTCTATTTCTGTTTTGATTATTTTGAGGTTCTCTTGGTGGAAGTCTCTCATTTAAATTGATCTTTTCGAGCATCCTCTCCATCACCTTCACTAGGTTGTCAATTTTTTTGTCAGAGGCTGAGGTTGAGGGTAGTAGGTCATCATTATAAGTTACCCTCTTCTATAATATCAACCTATTTCTTTTCTCGATTATGTTTGATTCTACACTCAAAGCTCCTTTCTGCACGTCTTCTAAGGTTAATTAATCTCTCCCTCTTAATTCATAAGTCATTTCAGCATCAAGGCCTTTGGGATACCTTACCAAGGCCATGCCTTGGGGAGGTTTCATGTGAGGTGGGAGAGCACTGTAAACGCTATTGAACCTAGTGGAGTAATCATGGAAACTCTCCCCTTTATCTCTCTTGAGGCTGCTATACTCTACTAGTATTTGGAGAGGGTTCCTTTTGAGTTCCCATTTGTTGATAAATGTTTGATGCAAGGCAGGGAGATCATTTATGTTATTAGGAGGTAAGTTTTAAAACCATTTCTTTACATATCCTCCTAAACTTTGGGTGAAGATCCTCATCTTCACAGTTTCATCTTCTATCTCCATGTAATCAAATGCTTCTTCCATCCTATCTACATGATGTTGAGCTGTTGTAGACTTTTTTCCAGTGAAGTGAGGGATTTTGGATTCGTAATCATTTGGTAAGGGAAGTAGAGGTTGTGGTAACAATAATGGGGCATACCATGTTGCCATGGCTGGAAATAAGGGTGGATTTACAAGAGGTGGATTTACAAAAGTAAGAGTGGGCTGAACAGGAGTTTTTTGCACAGTGGTAGTATAGATTGGAGTGGAAGAAACAATTGGGCTGGCGAAATGATTTTGAGCAGACTTGTTATGGAAAATACTAAAGTGATAAAGAAGCTGGGAGTCAGGAGGAGTGGAAGGTGAGGCTTCTCTACTAAAGCTCTATTGCAAATCTACAAAGTTAAGGTCAGTCTTGTTTAAATCACCTTGAGATCTAGTTCTAAAGATGTTCTGTGTATGATGTAAATCAAAGTGTGAATCCTCTAGGACAACAAGGTTTTCAGGGACAGAATTTGTTCTTAAGAGACTCCTATTAGCAGCTGATTTTCCATAGTTAGAAGTCTGCCACAAAATTCTCTCAAGATTGTCAACGATTAAAGGAGGATTTTGGTCTGGATGGGATCTAGTGTTGATCCTATGTGAAGCCATACTTATTTTTGAAAAATGAGAGAGGTTGAGGTTTTAGGGACTGTTTTTGGAAGTTTTTACCTCTCACGATGTCTTGTCTAGTAAGGAAACTAGGCTTCTAAATTTCTACCAGGCTGGTTAACACAATCATAAAGAGATCAAGGAACTTAGATGAGTAATAGGCTTAATGGGGCTAATGGAGTCACCAGGTGGAAACTTTTTAGCTTTTACGAAGATAAAATATTGGATGGTCTCACCACCATGCTTATTTTGAAGACAAACTAAAATGTTTTCTGGTTTTTCTGAGTTTCTTGATCTTATAGGTTGTGAGAGTGTCCTAAATTTGACTTAACACTTAGCTAGGTTGTCAAAACATACAGAGTTCACTCTTATGGCTTGGTAACTGAATCCTTCAAGGTTTGATAAGGATTTCTGAGAATCCTAAGGGTTACTTAGTTTATCACTGATTCAAAAGTTCCTATCATGATTACCATTGCTTGGTAGTGCTTGAGGGAGGTTACTTATGTTATACTAGATAGTGAGTATTTTTTTTTGAAGATTTTACTCAAGGTCCCACCGTGATCGCCATTATGTTGGTGTCCTTTGTTTAGATATTTTGGCAAATCAAAAGATAAGGCAACATCAGAACCAATCTTTAGAGTTACAGGATCTAGTCCTCTTGTTCTTAAAGAGGGATATCTAAAATGTTTGTTTGCAAAGGTTTATCTTTTGTGCTTAGAGTATGGATTTTAGACTAGTTATTAAGTGCAGGTGTTTGAGTGTTTGTTTGGTTGGATTGATACAGTAGAACATGAAAGGCCTAGGAAAGATATATAGAATGGAGGAACATCCGGTTCATTGGGAAATGGAGTCAAAAAGAGGTCATTACATACTTATCAATGGATATGGGATATCAGAGGGAAAATCTAACTTGGCCACAAGATCCTTTGGTTTTTGGAATGAGATGGACATCAATGATTTGAAAAGAGAAGTTTAATTCTCAACAAAGGGAATTTGAAAACACAATTTGAACAATAAATAGTTTTTTGATAAATAGGGCTAACCATGAATTCTAAAAATCACACCTTTAAGCAAACAATGATTTAAAAACAACTTCTAAAATGAAATCTAAGATTCAGGGAACACCCTATTTCCTCAAATATTTTATTTCAAATGACTTAGAAAACATAAAATATTCACTGATAACTGCAGTCATAGAAGAGGGAACACCTAACACATATATGATTACAACTATAAAGACCTTTGAGACAACTGTTTAAGTAAGGACAAAGGGAAATATCAGAACAGACCTCCTTGACTCACTGTAGACATAAAACTACAAAGGGAGACTTCAATAACAGTTTTAAAGTGGCAGTACACAAGCAGGGAGAACCATAAATCATGTTGAAACAAAATATTCGAACTATTAAGGAAATAAACAAGCATGAAGACTAACGAGAGAGATTAAAGACTCTAAAATACTTCAGCAGAAGAGAACGTAAAACAATGAAGGATGAATAGGTCTAAGGTGCTTCCAAGAGTCATTTCTTAGCCTAAAAATTTCAACCTACTGTATTAAGAAATTGTGGAACATAATGAAAATAGGGGAAAACATTAAACAATTTAGAATACTTCACCAAAATCCAAGCTCATGGATCCAATGATAGAGCCTTCACAGTAACAAGCATGCAACAACATCATCAGGGCATCCAAGACTTCAATTTCTTCTTCAACTTCAACAGACTATATATTATTTCAGAGAGTTCTGATATTACAACTAGTGATAAACCAACACCTCAGTCATATTCTTTAGAAGTATATATAGAAGAATGAGGAGGTGAGATCTGATAAAAGATCTCAAAAACTAATTAATAGAGATTTAAATGCCTTCTTGGCCTTTGGGGGCTCAATGAAGCAATTTACATAGGTTTCCTCTGTATAAAATAATTTACATTAATTATTAGGTTTGCTGGAAAGAATTTGTTGACTTCAAGGCTCCTCGTCATCCTTGTAATAACTTCTGCTGACAGCTACAATAAGTTCCTTTGGTGGAAATAACTGTTCAGCTATATTGATACAAAATATCTCCTGGTCTGGTAATAACTTCGACCTTCTTTGATTGCTTTGAGGCTGCAGGTGGCTCTGTGGTGGATGGAAGTTTTAATTAGCCCCTGAGGTGACAGTGGAGGTCTCTTTTGGATAAAACAGTCATGATTTTATTTTAAAATATGGTTTAGGCTTCTGATAATCCATTTTTATCCATAATCCCCGTAGATCTGTCCTCAATTTTCTGTCATGATATATTTTGTCTTTGGCACTGATACTCTTTGACTGTGCCTGATTTAATATTTTTTTATTGGTATACAGGGCTGCGCAGGGGTGATATGGCATCAATGCCTGATGAATCATCGATGAAACATGAATTAGAAACCTGCAAATGATTCTTTTTGATGGATCAGAGGTTGTAGGATCGTCATCCTCGGCCTCTGAAATTTCTTCAGAAATGGCGAAAAAACCATTTAACCCTGCAAAATATGAATAAATATTATGAAATCCTGCATGTATGGACTAACTGCTTCAGAAGGCACGTGGAGGGAGCGTGTTCGTTGGATGGCATCATCCAACGGTCGACATTGATCAGAGGAATTCAAAGGGAAGGCGGAAAAGGAATTTGAATCGGAGCCATCGATTGCGCGGAGATCGACGGTCAAGAGCGGAGGCGAAAGGTCAAAGCAGAGGAATCAGGGCAATGAATTATGGGCAGTCAATCTGCAGATCAGATCGATGACAGAGATGATTTTATGACTGTGCCATATCTCGGTTAACCATCGGGCTCCTTCGGTGAGCGATCACTGTCCGATGAACGGCCTCAGATCGGACGGTGGACGTCAATATCGTGCTGGGTCCACGTCCGATCTTTAACACGTGATGGATGGCGATTTTATGAACAGTGCCCATGCCACGCATCAATCAGTGTATGGAATCGCTGCAAAATAGAAAATACTGCCCTGCTCTTAAAAGAGGTGCAATGGATACCGCGCAGTTTTACAGCGGTGAGTGGATGGCGGGGACCACCGGGGTGAGAGATTTCACGTCGTTGATCTGTGGATCAGATCGACGGTGGATATCACCTTGAACTTTGGACCGACAGAAAATTATAATATAATAAAAGCCGATAGATTTAATATATAATCAAAGGTTTAAACTTTGGGCAGACATAATTAATATTCAAAATGGCTTGGCACCCGATTGCGAGGCCTTTGGGCGCATGGAGAAACATATGACCGGGGGTTAAAAAGGAGGGGCTAATCGCAATTTGGCAACGCGATAAGCACTTGGAAGGTTGGCGCTCAGTTCTAGCACCAGGGCGTATGGATGGGAGGGCTAATGACTTAGCCCAAGGGGGCTTAAGTCCATAATATGAAAATGCGATTTAAGGCATTTTTTAATGATTTTCAAAGGAGTTGGTGGGTTTCGATAAGGCTAATAAGGGGTCTTAGACCTTATCAAAGGGGTTTTGATGAAGGGAAAAGGGGAGAAAACATGAAAATGAAGGATTTTCATGGGAAATGGAGGGGTAAAATGAGGCCAATTTTGGAAGAAGGGATAAAAGGAAAAAGGTTCTTGCAGTAGTTTTTCTTAATTTAATGACAACAGAATCTCTGAGTTGAAAAGGGGAAAAGTAGTGATGATTATCCAAAGGATAGGATATTATCGAAAAGACTTAATTCACCAACAATTTTAGTAATGAAATTGTTTCTTGAAGGCTATCCAAAATCATTTAGCCACCACTTGATATAACAGAATTTATAGGTGGCTAAAAGGTTCTTTTATTCTCTTTCTACATTAGCATTCTTCCTATTATTCATTTCAATTTGATTTTTCCTACACTCATTGGCATAGTGCCCATATTTCTTGCAATAATGACATTGGACATTGTATTTGTCATACCTTTTTCCATAAGAATGTTGGTGTACACCTTGTTGGCTGTTTCTTTGGCCGTGGATTTGATTCTGATTGCTGCTCCTTCCAAGTGAATGAGAAGGGTTGTTCCTTCCTCTGTTTTGGCTTCTGCCTCTTCCTTTTCCTCTGCCTTGACATCTTCCTCTTCCAAAAGTCATCTAGGTCTTGAAGGAATGCTCTAGAGATGGGTTTACTGATATTTCCAATCTCTATTCATGAGTCATCAGTGATGCATGAATTTCATCTACTGTGAACTTTGAGAGATCCTTGGTCTCTTCAATAGTGGTTACAATAACATTAAACATTGAGGGTAGGCTCCTCAACAGTTTCTCCACAATCCTTCTTTCTTCAAGTGTTTCTCCATGAGACCTTATCCATGTGACCATCCCAATCACATGTGTGAAGAATGAGACTATGTTATCAGACTCTTTCATACAAAGAGTTTCAAAATATCTCCTCAGCAATTTTAGTTTTTCTATCTTCACTTTCTCCATACTTTGATAGGTTATCTTAAGAGTATCCCATGCATCCTTGGATCTCTTAGCTGCTGCTATCCTTGGAAACACACTCTCATGTACTTCTTGATAGAGATAAAAGAGGGCTTTAGAGTCCTTCTTGCTATTACTCTTCAATAAATCCTTCTCTGCATGTGTTAAGGCATTAAAGGCCTGCTCATCAACTAGTTCATCAAAACCATCTTCTACAAATTCCCATAAGTCTTGGGAGGAAAACATGGCTCTCATGGTAATGGCCCAATAATCATAGTCCTTCCCATTAAATTTTTGAAGCTGAGTATTTCCAATACTCAACTAGTGCTTAGTCCAACCATTACTTATAAAATGAACTTTGAAATCTGTTTCTGAGGACTTCTCTTTTAAACAAAACAACAACTTTGTTTTTTTGAGAAATACCTGGACTTTAACTTCTATTGAGCCTTCACGCTACTGCAAAACTGCTGCAACAAATCTTCTTATTCTTCCTTTAGCTTCTTTGAAACCTTTAAAGAGCCTAGATAAGCTATGATACCATGTTGGAATTTCTGATAATTCCAGAACAATGACTGAGAGAATAATACTCTCCTTCTAACACAGAGAATAAAAATAAAATTTTCTTACTACTGGACAGAGATAGCATAAAATATCTTTCTATTTCATTAACATAACTAAAACTATTACAAAATTATAGATTTCTTCCTCCTCTGAGGGATTTACAAAAACTGGATGGACTGCTATAGATGCAGTGCTTACTAATCTTCTTTGTCTCTCAAAACACATAAAACAGTGCTCTGTTATGCTTCACTATGTTTTCTCTACCTGCGGGCTTACACAGTAATACAACACAACAATACAATACAACTACGTGCCTTTCATTCTTTTTATATGGCACGGTGGAAAGGAAAAACAAAGAAATTAAAAAAACTTTTAATATAATGCCTTAACATAAAAATTTAAACTAAAAATTCATTTGCGCAATATCCGAGTGGAGCCCACATTGCAATCACCGATCAGCAGAACAAATGGTTTGGTGGAATGAACTTTGAAATTGCGATTGGAGATGTGCAATGGATGTGGGGTCCACATCGCATCGGCGCATCGGCGCATGGAATGAGCGGAACGACTTGATGAAAGAACTTACGATGTTGCGATTGCAATTGCGATTGTGGTGGGACCACATCACATCGCAGGTATTACAATGAGCCTACGATCTGGGTGGATGGAGATAAGAGATTTGCAATGTGAGATTGTGGTGGGACCACATCGCATTGCACCATCAACATCGGCATAAGACATAAGCGGAGCATGGAATAGTTATGTGATATTGCGATGTGCAATTGTGACAATCGTATCGCAAACTTTCAATGGAACACAAAATATGGTGGTGGTGCAGTTGGTGAATGCGATTGCGATGAGCGATGGTGGTAGGACCACATCGCATTGCAAACTTTCAATCGGTAGTAAGACATTTCGGAAGGTGGATAATACACCATTCCTTTGTGATGCGCGATGTGCGATATCACACCATCGCATCGCATCGGAACTCCTTCATATCAAAAAGACATTAAAACACTCGGATGCTGCAATTTGTGATTGGCGATGAAGTGGTGGGGACCACTATGACGTGTCCCATTCAAAAAATATTTGACTCATTTAAAGAAAACTTCTATTTGTGGTTGTTTATGGCTTAAAATCCCAAAAACACTGTCTTTAATAACACTCTGTTGTTCTGCGGTTTAACCGCGAAAGTCTTCATTTCCTTTGCAAATTCTTCTATGACCATACAAACATAAATTCATCTCCAATGGTTGTTGTTTCCCATCAACATTAAATTCATCTTGAATGCACAGTGTTTTTCATGCAATATCCTCTGCCCCTTGTACTCTGTTTCTACCTACACAGGGTATGTAGGTGAATTTAACTGTATCAAAAATATCATGAAACAAAATATTGGCCATTGCAAAAGTGAATTTCTCAATAACACAGAATAGCTCTGACTATGTAGAGGAGGATACGATGGTATGGAGAAGCGGCTTATGCATGAATATATATAGACACATTAAATAGAAGTGGTTGTGATCCCTTCGAATCGACTACCATTTTTTCATGTAGAGGGCCACTGCATTTGGTATATGATTTGATTAGGGGACTCATATCATATTGGAAGAGATAAGAGTAGGGTTTTGGAAAATCAGGGGAATTTTACAACATAGATGCCATGATGGGACATTGGGAGACATGGTGGGGAGTCATATTAACATGGAGTTGTCGACACCAGCATATATGATGCCAACGTATGGAAGGCCGAGAGGCCAAGGTAGAGGGTCGTTTCAGTGGAGCCGGGGAGCACAACCTGTAATACAAGCTTTGTAAATTATTTTTTTTGATATGTAGAATGGATATATAAGCACTGTAACCAACTCAGAGTGTAGGGGAGAGGCTGAGAGGGTCGAAGGGAGAGTGGGAATGTGCAGTGAGACCAACAACCATAGTTCAAATCAACCAATTTCTTCAGCGCATATATTGGATAGAGGTTCAAATGCCCATATATCACAATCCCTCGCACAGGCATGAGCGTAGAAAGAAATATATTCAACGCTCCAACAATGCATTCAATGTTGTATTCAAAATATGATATCATGGATCAGGAATTCCACCAAGAATCATGTGATTATGTAATGATTTTAAGTAGAGGTCGAGATAAAATAAACAAGACAACGCCTCACCCCTCGTAGACAACCTTATGAACCCTGATGTTCATACCAAGATTTAGCGGGCGCAAAGAGACAAATTTAGATCATGCACACTAACCGCTGCTAGATTTGGAAATTTTTGTAGGTATTGGGTGCTCACACTTGACACTACCCAAAATAAATAACGTACATCCAAAAATAGTTTCCAAAAATAAAATGACACAAAAGCTGCAGGGGAAGTGCAGAAAATGCAGGAAAAGGAGGCAAAGAATTCAACTTGAGTTTAGCTGAGATTACCTTCAAAAGTGAAGCATTGATAGCAGAAATATGATGGATAGAATGTCACAGCCATGCAATAATAAAATATTCAGAATAGGAATCAAAATTGAGCAAGGCAAGATCTGAAAAATGTCAGGGCATGGCCTCGGCTATGATACCATGTCAAGCATAGGCATGGTAAGCATACAAGGAGATAAGATAAGTGTGGATGCATTTATTACCCACAATGATGAATATATAATACACTAGAGTTCCTTTTGGTTTCACATTTGAAGTGGTATCTTGGACTTCTCTTCCATTGTTTGCTTTCCACACTAATCCTAGGAGGATTAGGTGTCCAACATTAAGAAGCTAAAGTATAATTCATGAGAGAAAAATAAATCCAAGTGTAACTATGCCCATAAAATATTTTAAAAGAGTATTAAATAATTTATCTATTAGTAACCAATTATGAATTTGAGAAAACTTTAAAATTTTGGAAAAAGAGGCAACAATAATATTTTTGTGTCTTTTTGGAAAATTTATGTGAATGAAACTCGAATCAAGGAATTACTTGGAAAATATCTACACTATTATGTAGAAAGGAAACTTCTAAATCATTGTTAAGAAACAAGACTATTTAAATTTACAAAAATATTTAATTGAAAGCTAAAAATGAAATTATAAAATATGTCTCTCAAAAGAAGAACTAATCTACAACAAAACACTCATGCATAAAAGAAACTATGATTTTCTTTGTGTTATGACTATTCAGAAAATGAAAATACATTATATGATAAAAAGAAATTACTTGAACATCTATATTATCAAGATGAAATTCTACAAACGATTATAAAAAATAACATAATGACAAAATTAAATCAAGCACCTATATTATGAAATTCTAGAAATGTTGATAACAACTAATGTAATGAAAATGATAAAAAAAAACATCTATATTATGGAGTCTGGAAATAATTGCAATTTCTAACAGGAAAAATAAAATAAAATAAAACAAATATCTATGCTACGAAATGCAGTGAAGCAGAAACTGAGAAATAAAGATGAGCTATGAATAACATCTAATTATAAAAACAAATAGAAACAAGGAAGAACCTCTTCTATTACAGGGCCCTTCCACAACAGAGGGCTTCAAACCTTAATCGTTAGTAGCTACGCATTGAAATTCCAGAATTCTTCTTCATTCAATTTGGAAATAAAACATAGTTTAACTAAGATTAAACTCACGCAATAATTCACATTGACAACCAAATTACTAGTCCGATATTTATAAAATCTATCACTAACTCTCCTAAGGATTTTATGCCTATCTAAACTACCAAATTTTGTCTCGAAATCTAAAACAAAAAGTATAATTTCATTTCTTCCTGGTTTTCTACGTGGCAGAGAAAATCGTGAAGCATGATGGATTTAAACACCTCACTCACTTGATCTAGCACCTGGTTGACCGCTCCTTTGATCACAATTTTAGGTGCTTTCTTGCTTGATTTGGGCCATATGGATAGGAAAAGATCCTTGATAAGATTATTTATCACCCCACCATATATTTTTCTGCTACATTAATACCTCAGAATCTACCGAACCTTGGTATTAGCTATAGAAACATCAATCAGTTGTAAAATATAATTCATTCCATAGCTAATGTTGATTTTATTCTAATAATAAGGAATAATTGAAAATATGAAAAACAGGTCATCAAAAAACTTTACCAAGTAAAAATTTGTAGTAAAACACTTGTTTGAACTAATGATGGTGACAAAAATAAGGAAAAGGAGAGAAATGAGTATCAAAATTGATGCAGCCTTGAGGGTCTACATTCTGCCACAAGGAGACCATTGCATGTCTTCATGCAAAACACAAAAGTAATGATCCTTATCATGCTAGTGCATATGCCCTAAGACTTCGGCTAAAACATCCAAATTTAATTTCTTTTCCTTCCTTTTATTCAAAACCATCCTTGGCTTTCTCATCAGGAGTTTATATTTCAGGCTTATGATTTTCCTGTTGAGATTTTTATTTTTCTTTTTCAAATTTTTATTTTTCTTGAACCATAAACCCAAATGAAAACTAGTTTTATCATTTATTGTTTTCTCAATCTAGTTTTGAAACTTCAAGGGTTCATGCTCTTGTTTAATGTCTATAGTTCAAAAATTTATTACCTTAGAATATTCACTACTAGAGGTTCTTGGGACAGTGAGGCTAGGCTTCTTCCCTATGTTCTAAAAATGTTGTCTTCTATATGTCTCTCTTCTCAGGGGACTCAATATAGTCATAAATTTGTTGATGTATTAGGTCAATCCCTGGGGTATTTCAACCTAGACTCTAGGTAGGGGACATAGAAGTGGGTAATGGAACCCTAAGTTCCTCCTCTAAATCCACAAATTTGGTTCCTTTTGGAGCCAGATGTTTCACTCTCTAACTAATTATAGTACTTGTCCTTATTACGAGAGGAGGGTTTTGAATTTTTATCTCATTCTTCTTTATTTTTGGCTTTTCTATTTTTGTGGATGTATCATTTCGTTTTTCGCCCTCTTCCCTATTTTTACTAGTTTTCCTGTTAATTTTCCCCAATAGTTCTACAATGGGAACTTCGTCCTTTGAATATTTTTGATGTTGTTGTTCACTTTCAACATGGTCTTCAGCTTTTATTTTCCTTCTTATTTTTCCTTTGCCACAACTAGGTTCTTCTTGGTTTCCCTCTTTGAAATGATTTTGAATTAGGAAAATTTCCCAAGTATCCCCTGAAATTTTAAGGTAGAATTCGATAAGAATTTTTATGAACTTGTGATGATACGTTGTGTTTTCTATAAAATGAATTCTCTTTTGAACAGTCCCTGACATTTTTCTCAAGCTATGTAACACAAAGTGGGGAATATTTATTTCATTTTCTTCAAGAAAATTCATCAATAACCTAACATGATAGAATAACATGTATCCAAATCTTCCCTCATAGGTAATAAATGCTTGGATTATCAATATAAAATTCCTCAATTTTCCTTTAAGTTTTGTGCTAGGGATTCTCTACTTAAATATGGTGGTATCCATACCTACTTTTTTTTAAATATTTTCCATTATTCACCTTCAATTCCTCTATTTTTGAACCACCTCTCTCCAGTTCTTGGCATTATAATGACTTCGTGTTACTTTTTGGAATCCATGTTCCACTGCTCATATGATGATGATTATATTCTTTTTATTTTTCTTTCGAAGAGGTGCAAGATTGATCTAAATATCATCTCGTTTGAATGTGCATAATGTACATTTTGATTTGATTTCCACACAAGGTCGAGAAGATTTGTAATGCAGGTTCATAAGCCCCAATAGATATTTCACACATCGTCACTAATGGATATAAATAGGACAGAGATGATGCTCATTTCATCATCATCTCATCACACATTCTACTTGTCATATGATTGGTTCATGCAACCTAGGAGAGGCTTCCATCCCTCACACATGTGAAAACAAACCTAAAGAAGTTGTGGATTGTTTGAGAGCTTCTTGGTCAGTGTTGAACAACCTTTACTTTGGTTCAACACTTGTGCTTTGAATTTGATTTTAGCACAGAAACTTTGATTTCTTGAGGCCGCATTGGAGGGCACACATATCGAGGTTGGATGATGACTTTGACTGTTGTCCATTTACTGTAGCTTTGACCGTAGTGTTGACTTCTATGTTGACCATTTTCTATTGACTTTCATTGACTTTTTGGAGCTCTATTTGAGGGGTATGTGTGACACTTGGAGAAAGGTTGATTTGGCTGTTAGAGAAGATGGTTTGGCCAAATCAAGTCTTTGCTGGCTAGGACATGCTATTGACTGTTGTAACAAACATATATCTCTATTTTTGTTGGACAAGGAGAATTACAAATTATGTTATATCATTTGTCTTGTCCTTTGTTGATCTATTATTATGTTCTAGCAGCATTTTACTTTCAAGTTTATGTGATTGTTAAATCTTAATTGAGCCTTAAAGAAGATTGAAGTAAATTTTATTTATGCATAGAAATTTCAATTTTTATCTAAATTTAACATGGTATCGGAGCTAAGGTGAACAAAAAGCCCAAGATAGTGTGAAAATAAATCGCCTAAAAAAAAATATTATCAAGGACCAATGGCCTCCTCGACCTAAAAGGGTTTCAATACTAATAACAAGTTGACTGATAAGTCTAATTATCATGTCTGGAAGATGTCTTTGGATTTGGCATTAGAATATCCAGATTTCATGGATTATGTGTAGGGGAAGGTTCATGAGCCTCCATCAAATGCACCAACCACCACAAAGACAAAATATAAAATAGGGGAAGTCAAGGAAAAGATGATTATCAAAGATTCTATAATCAAGCACTTGGTTTCTTATATCTCCGAGTTGGGAACATATAAATAGATGTATGATAAGTTGGTTAGCATGTTCACGGATAGAAATTATAATGAATTTATATTATTCAAAAATAATTTAAAGAATATCAAGAATGGAAAATATGAATCCATTCAATCATATTTTATGAGGATCAAAGAAATCAACAATTATCTCCTTGCCATTTGAGAAGAAGTAGTTGATTGAGAGCTTGTCTTCATTTCTCTTGGAGTACTCCCTCGGGAATGTTATGTATTTCAAAAATACTATTCTTAATAATAATGTGATTCTCGATTTTGATGAATTTTTGACGATATGCACTCAAGAGGAGACAAGAATGATGGAAAGAAACCATCCCTCAAATGGGAACAGAGGTGACCCTACTTCCTTTACCGCTCATGCAAAGAATAAGAACCATGGTGGTCTGAGAAATAAAAACCATGGAAGAGCGGGGACCAAAGGAAGAAAGGGAAGATGTTACACTTTTAAAAAGTTTGGTCACTATTCAAGAGAGTTCCCCAATACAAGGGACTTTCCTATGGATGATGATAGCAACAACTTCAGGGGGAATGGAAATCAAAGGAACAAAGGAAGCAATGCAAAGATTAAGACTCCCTCTAATCAAAGTGGAAATGGATAACCTTTTAAGAGGTCAAGTAACTCCATGTATGATCAGTCCAATGTTATTTATAGTAATAAAAATGAATATATTCTTGTATATTCCCTCTCTGCAAAATTTCCTCCCCACACCCTGGATTTCTGGTTGATTGATAGTGGTGCCTCAAAGCACCTCACTAGATATAAAGAGGCGCTCTCTAATTTGACTGAGAAGGATACTAATTTATAGATTATCCTTGGATAAAATGCCACCTATCCCATGAAAATAACATTGACTGTGACCCTTTATATATCTCAGGCTCAAGTCCTCCACTTACAAGATGTCATGTACATACCTTATTTGATAAAAGAATCTTGTGTCCATTTCAGAAATGGAAGAAAAATGATTCAAGGTGGCATTCATTGATGGAAAGGTACAAATTTGGAATATTAACTTCAAATAAGCTCTTACTATTGGTTTTAGATTTCACACACTCTATCAGGTTGGAGGAAGTCTGTTGGGGCCCATGTCATGTGACATAACTCTTCAAACCAAGCTATGACACTGGAGGTTTGCACACCTTCATTAAAAGCCCTTCCTGAAGCAAGGAAGGTGGTGACAAGGATGCTTGAGTTTTAATATGATCATGAAGGTATATGTCAGGGTTGTACCAAAGGGAAGCATACAAGAGGACCATTCCCCTCAAGTGTCACGAAAACATCTAATATTTTGCAATTGATACATTTTGATCTATCTGGTATGTTCCCCATAACATCCTTTGGAGGATGTTCATTACATGACTTTTATATATGACTTCTCCCATGAGACTTGGATATATTTCTTGAAGAATAAGGATGAAGCTTTCAATTGGTTGTTTACCTTCAAGGCTTTGGTTGAAAATCAAACTAGGAAGAAAATGAAAATTTTGAAGATTGATAATGGGTCCGAGTATGAGTTAAATTAATTCAATGAACTTTGAAGGGAAGCTAGCATTAAGAGGGAGACCAAAAATGTGTATACTCCCAAGAAAAATGGTGTTGCTAAAATAAATAATAGAGACATTGTGGAAGTTTCCCATGCCATGCTATATGACCAAGTTATTCCAAAGTTTCTATGGGGAGAGGCTGTGAACACTGTTGTGTATGTTCAAAATATATTCTTGCATTTGATAGTGGACTCCAAAACTCTCAAAGAAGTCTTCTATGCTAAGAAGCCTTATGTATCCAACCTTAGAGTTTTTTAAAGTCCTATTTTTTTCATGTGCTAAAAGAAAAGAGAAGCAAGTTGGATTCTTCTAGGAAGAAGTGAATGTTTTTGGGCTACAATAAATCCTTGAAGGCATATAGAATCTATGTTCTTGGTCAAAGAGAAGTGGAGATATTCTGCGATGTCACCTTCGATGAAGAAGTTACCCTAAATAAAGTAAGGAATATTCCTAGTTAAAACGAAGATGAAGAAGAAGAAGAAGAAGTTGGGAAGCAGGAAGAGCCTAAGGATGAACATATGCCTGACATTGAAGGACCAATGGATCTTATTGGTCCAATTCATTTAAATAAAAGGTGACCCTCATGGCTTAGGGATACTCTTGAATATGCTGAGGGACATATTGCTCCAAGGGACATATTCTGTGAAATTAAGAAGCCGAATAGGTACCAAGGGTACATAACAACGATGAGTTCTATTGTACAATATGAGCCTGGATCATTTTAAGAAGTATTAAAGAATCAAGTTTGGAAGGATGCTATGAATGGAGAATATGAATCTATCATGAAGAATGATGTCCAGGAAGTGGTCCCGAGGCTGGAGGACAAATCTGTTGTAACCTCAAAATGGCTCTTCAAGATCAAGCATGGAGCCGATGGATGTGTTGAAAAGTACAAGGCAAGAATTGTTGCTGGAGGCTTCTCTAAAAAAGAAGGCATATTTTATGATGATATATTTGAACCTATCACCCACTATACCACCATCCAATCTATCATTTTCCTTTCTACAATGGAAGGATGGAGTCTCCATCAGATGGATGTGAAGACTTCCTTTCTACATGGTTTAATCAAGGAAGAGGTTTATGTGGAGAAACCTTTGGGGTTCAAAGTCCAAGATAGAGACACATATGTATGCATGTTGAAGAAAGCCCTATATGTGTTGAAGAAAACCTCCAGGGCTTGGTATGATAGGATTGATACCTACTTGATGACATTGGGAATCACTCAAAGTGATGTGGATCCAAAACTTTATTTTAAGGTTAATAAAGAATGGCCTCTCATTCTAGTTCTCTATGTGGATGATATCTTCCTGACAGGTGCTGACCCTCTCATTCATCAATGTAAGATTGATCTAGCTTCTAAGTTGAAAATGAAGGATCTAGGACTAGTGCACTATTTCCTAGTCTTCGAGATATGGAAAAAGCCAAGTGAGATTTTCCTTTCTTAAGGAAAATATATTGTGAAGTTGCTAGAGAGATTTGGAATGATGGACTGTAAGTCCGTGTTGACATTGATGGAACTCAAATTTAAGAAGTTGTGTAGAAGAATTGTTGGGCCCAAGCTGGGAAATCTAACCTAGTATCGACAACTCATAGGGGACCTGATGTTCTTAGTGAATTCTTGTCCGGACGTATATTTTGCAGTGCACAATTTGAATAAAGATATTGTTGAGCCTAATCAAATTCACTAGATTGGTGCCAACAATCAATTGAGATATCTTCGGGGAAAAGTCAACTATGTGCTTAGATACATTGTTGGGACTTTCGGATTCTATGGATATATTGATGTCAATTTGGCTGGAAGTGTGGTGGATCATAAGAGAACATCTTCATGTTGATTCAAATTTGGTTGTTCTTCGATATCTTGAATGAGAAGGAAGTATAAATTAGTTTCTTTGAGCATCGTTGAGGATGAATACATTACAAGGATTATGCCTTTTTGTGATTTTGTTTCATTGATAAAGCTCTTCAGTGAGCTTTTTGGACATGTGTTAGATAACACTGTTATCCTTCGTGATAGCCAGAGTGGTCCCTTCGTCTTTCTGAGAATCCCATGTCCCATGATCGATCCAAGCATATTGATATCAAGTACCACTTTATTTGGGATATTGTAAAACGAGGTGTCGTAAGGCTCGATCACATTGGGATTGATGAGCACGTTGTGAGTATTCTCACGAAGCCCCTAGGGAAGGTCAAATTATTAACCTTTCGCGAGAAAATTGGAATCTTGGCCTTCCCTTATTGTGAGGTTACTACTTGAGTTTGACAATGAGCTCTAGGAACTCCAAGGGGCTTAGGGATAAATTTTCTATAAGCATGCACAGGGCTAGGTTTTCAAAACCTTTTTGTGCTTCTATCCCACCATTATGATTTTGAGTTGGTTCTCCATCTCTTTGATCTATGCCCCACATGCATCCTACCCAAAGAGTTTCAGACTCGTGTGAATTACCTATCATTTAGCCAATGAGGTGGGAAATGTGGATGTTGGAGCATGGTCTCCTAAGTCCGATAATTTTACCATATTGTGTAATAATTTAGTCCGGCGTAGCGGTTTTGGGGTGGGTCAAAACCTCTCACGATTTGTAATGGGTCAAAAGGGTAGATCAAGGGGCCGCAAACCATGGTTCGCAGACTATAGGATAGCACAGGCTAAATATTATAAATAAGTGAATAGGTTGAGTCTAAGAAGTCATTTTTTGGTTAAGAATGAATGTGGATAATAGATCTGGACAAGTTGTGATAGTTTGGCATGGATCGTTTTGGGTAAAACGGTACTGTTGGCTGTGTGCATGGGTTGTTAACGTGTTTGTATGAATCATCTGAAATGGTTTGGAAATAAAGAAGTATTGTTGCAGATATCAGATTCCTTTATGCATCTATTGGTTATGTTATAAATGTTGTTGTATCTTGTTTCCTCTTTATGTACTGTCTTCACTTGGATCTCTATGCAACTATGGTTGGGTTTATATGACTGGGCGAATCTAGTGGTAGAAAGCTCTGATATGACGTGTTAAGGATTAGCACTTAATTTATGCTCATTGTGTTAATTTGTGCATGATAAGCTACTTGTCCTAAATCTATCTGTAAAGGGTTTAATGGTTAATGCTATTTTTGTAGAGGTTCATTTGGGATCTCAAGGCACCCACAACATTCCAAATCTCTCTCCGGGTGTGGAAAATTGGTTCCATCACCCCCCCCCCCCCCATATTTCTTTGGGTGAGACTGTGACTTGCGCAAGTAGGTCACTTCCAAAAGGGCCAATAGTAAGAGGGTTTTATTGGTTAACATCACTTCTAAACCTAGGTCAGGACCCCTCAATCCAACAAATGGTTCCGTTGCTGGGACTGAAATAATTTTGAGAGAGATTGGGTGATTCCACAAGGTCATTCGCAGCCATTAAAACCTAAACTTGGGGACGGGTTTGAACTTCCCTTAAAAGAAATCGAAGTAAGAAGTTGTGTACAGAAGAGTGGAAGAATAAGTATATTTTTATAGAGGTGCACAAGATATTTTTCATAACTTTTGTAGATGAGTTACAAGAGTGGTTGGAAAGTTTGGTAGAGTTCCAAACCTATTGGAAGGATGATCTGGTTAGGCAGTGGACACTTGAATTAATACAACAACTAGAAAGGAATGACAATTATATAAAATGGAATGTAGACAACTGGGTTGATAGCGTATTGGGTGGATTTGTAACTGAATTTCCAGTCGATTAGTTTGTGTCCTACTCTAAAGCTGAACAAAGGTTTTTAAAAGAATTTAGGGGTAAGTTCTTACAAAATTTCCCTATACTGATTAAGATTTTATTGTGTGAAAATGTTGTTCTGTGCTACCACACTAAGTGAATGACCCTCGATCAAAGTGGAAGCATGACACGAAGTGGTAAATAATATCGGGTCAATCAAGAAGGGATTAAATAAGTGTATATTCCTTTGAGTAGTTCACATGATCTAAACAAAAGCAGTGCTACACACACAGAAAATAGTCCCCAGGCTATGCCACCATCAAAATCACACAGGGGTAATAATCCCCCTACCTCACCTCCACCCCCTCCTAAGGATGATATGGCCGCGCAAATGAAGTTTCCCTCTTTTAAAGGAGCGGGGGATGAATATATGGATCGATTTTGGTTCACAGCGGATGCAGTATGGGTTGCAAACAATGTCAATAATGATGTTGTTAAAAGAGCACAGTTAGCATTACCCTTTGAAGTTCGAGATTTGGCTTGGTTCATGGGATACATTTCTCAACATACCAATCCTACAATACAAGAGATGAAGGATTCCCTAAATTAGCAGTTCTGAAAGCCTAAGTATTATTCTTAATTCGTAGTGGAACTAAAAGATATCAGGCAAGGGCCTATGAACTTAGTCTAGGAAGCTAACCAATGGTTAAAAAAGGTCATCATTGATAGAGGATTTTCCTATGTTGACAAGCAGCGTAAGGAATGGTTTATTCCCATGTTGTTGCCACATGTACGAGGGCCAATGGGTTAGAAAAAGATTGGCTCATAAGAGAAAGCCCTACAAATTTATATGAAGTTAGAAGCCACGCCAATGGATGATGTGCAATTTGGAGCATCATAGATTCAGAGATAATTAGAGGTGATGGACTTATAAATCCAGAATCTACAAAGAGACCATGATAAAGAAGCTAGCATAGATGTCTGGTGCATACGATGTAGAGTATCTGGCCACACCAAAGATCAATGCCCTCTACTGTTATAATATATGAAAGTTGGGGGACCAATTCCATTGCGCCTAAGGGATATTTTTGAGCATATTACCCCCACCTTATGGTGCGTTGATTGTCAGGTTGCAAGGCGGGATGATACACACCACTGTCCATGTCTAGGTGCCTATATCCCTAAATTGAAGCAAGAGTTGTGGAGATTCTACTCTTTGGTGGGAAACGATGAGAACAACATTTGCACATATGAATTAATGATTGATAGAGGGAACCTTTATAGACTCCAGATGGACCCTTCATTACCAGCATCTCCCACTAGACATGGAGGATCACTAGAAAGAAGTCGAGGAGGGGGGAGGGGTGGAAGCGCAGGCAGGGGAAGAGGGCAGTTAATTTGCTACAAATGTCGAGACATCAGATATTATGCATGAGATTTCCTAAACCCTGCACGGAAATCCTGAAGGCATTACATGCAATTTGATGGTGTAATATAAGATTTTATGGTTTTGATCGCTAAAATGCGGGAAAAACAATAGATGCCAATGAAAAACATCCAGCGGGTTATGACTGAGGCCCGTGATGACGGTCCAAGTGTGAATGTCATTAAACATAGTGGGATTGCTACTAGAGGTAAAAAAGAGAAGGCCAAAGCAGAAACACTAAACTAAAAAGAAGCTGACAAAGAGGAAAGCCTTAACTTTTAGAAATAAAAAGAGAGTTTCCTCGAAGCTATGAAAGAGTTTTCTGAGGAAGAAGAAACCATTTTGAGGCTTATCAGGGAACCAAAAGAAGATGATGATATTAATCCATTCTTACAAGCTTGCATCAAGCTACTACACAATAATAAGCTAGTAGATAATCTCCAGGCCCTGATAGACAAATGCACAGAAAAGGAGGTGTCGCAGATAGAATCCAAGGTTGTAAATAAAGTTTACAAGCAGAAGAAGAGAGTGGGTAGGGAAATGTGCATGATGGTATAGATTGGGGAATACGAGATGGAGAAGGTTATCTTGGATCTAGGGTTTCATGCAAACGTCCTACCTAAACAAGCCTCACAGAATATGGGAGAGTCAAATTTGGAATGGTTGACCATTCAACTACACATGGCTAATCAAAAAAATGTCATCCCCCTAGGCAGGCTCTCATAAGTTGAGGTCAACATCGCAGGAGTAAAGGTATGTTCTGAATTTGAGGTTATGCAAATTGTAGATGATGGGGATCCCTAGCCTGAATTGTTGGGATTGGATTAGGCTATTGATAGGGGATGTATCATCATCCTAAAGCACAAAAGCATGATATTTGAGACTAATGGTACATTAGTGATCGTCCCCTTGGATCCGGCAGAAGGATAATGGTACACAAAACCACAGTGCGAAGGGGATGAGGTTGACAGTATCTAAAAATTGACTGCATGGGATGAAGACTAGATCAACCCTATGACATATGGTGTGTTTAACTAGGAGAAGGATAGCTCTTTTTTTTTTCTGAATCTGATGGTGAAATGGGGAGTTGGAAGAACCGACTACATGAAATCTCTACCCTACATTGCCTCAAGATTATAAAGAGCTTCTAGTGAATCTCCTCTCAGGTAAGAAAAATACCCTACTTTGATGATCCTGGCAATGTTAGATAATTTTTAGTAGCACTAGAGAAAGTTGTTCCTGAAGAATGAAGGTTCTAAGCGTTGTACTTGGCTATGCGCGCAACTCCATCATGGTGGTGGGAAATGCAGAAGGGAAATTTTCATGACTAGAAGGAATGTATACAGATGATGATGTTGCACTTTTAAACCTTCGCTAAGACACCCATTGAATTATTCTATGGACAGGGAGACCTACAGAAACACCTGGCCAGATGGATGGATGTATGGGATGAGAAGACATGAAACGAATGGGTTCGTAGGTTTTTTCAGTCATTAGGACACATCCCCACAACCTGGTATCTAGAGGTTGAGTTACAATGAGGCACGCAAGACTGGTATACAATGAATGAAGACTACCTGGAAACCTTTGGCTATGAGGGATGCTAAGAAAAAATGGATGAAGCATTGCAAAATATAAATTCACTAATCTTCGATGAGTCTTGGCCCCACCAGGAGCACACTATGCTGACCAGAGATGGACATATGAAAGACATAGTCAACTAATGAAACCTTCTCATTGAGTATAAAAAAGATAACCCAAGGAATATTAGTATCCTTGAATTAGAAGGTGACCGCGTTGTGGCAGGACCGACCTTAAAGACGGTGGACATAACTAAACCTCTGAAATTGAAGGAATTCAACATTGGAACAAATGATCAGCCTAAGTTGGCGAATATTGGGGACTACTATGATAGTGATATAGTAGGAAATATTGTAGAGTTACATGATGGAATATTACGATTTTTTTTCCTACAAAATTCTGCGAATTGAAGGGAATTGTGGGGGAATTTGGTGTCATGAAGATCACATTAAAACTCAATGCACGCCCTATCAAAAAATTCCCTTACTGATTGGACCCCAAGTATAAGAAGAAGGAGAAGGAGGTGTTAGAAAATATGGTGGCTGTGGGTATCACTGAATGCATTGAGCAGTCGGATTAGGAAATCCCAATGGTGGTTTAGGAGAAAAAGACTAAAGGCCAAATAAGGATTTTTCTCAATATGCACAAACTGAAGAATGCATGTGCACATGATCCCTTCCCTACTCTGTTCTTGAATGAGATTCTAGATAATGTGTGAGGGAAAGAATCTTATTCATTCACATATGGCTTCTCTGGTTATCATCAAATACGCATTACGCCGGAGGATCGTAGAAAGACCACTTTTTCCACTGAATGGGGTTCCTTTCAAGATATTGTCATGTCGTTCGGATTAAAAAATGCACATCCAATCTTCTCGCATGTGGTTGTGCCTATATTAAAGGAGTTTATGCATAAATTATTGGAAGTCTAGTTTGATTATTGAACAATATTTGGATTAGTAAAGAACCATGTCTCAAATTTGTGCTTGATGCTTGATGCCTGTTGAAAGCACCAGATTTCTCTCAATATTAAGAAATGCATATTCTACATAGCTTTTGGGATTCTTCTAGGGCATATTGTATGTCAGCAGGGATTGATGGTGGACCCGACCAAGATCACGGTAACCATTAACTTAGAATTTCCTTCCACTGACATACTGGTTATTATAGGAATTTTATCCAGGGGTATGCTCTGATCACGATGTCGATGGAGAAGTTGTTAAAGAAATATGTACCATTATTTTGGGATGAAAAGTTTCATAAGATATTTGAGATGCTAAAAGAGAAAATTTTTACTGCACCTAATTGATATTCCCATATTGGGATAAGGTGTTCCATGTGCATGTGGATGCATCAAGGATAGTCTTAGGAGCATTTTTAACACAGCTAGGAGAAGGCCAAATTGGTCATCTCGTAGCTTTTTCTAGTCGAAATATCTCAAGTGCTGAGCACAACTACTCCACAACAGAAAGGGAAGGACTAACCATGGGATATGCACTACAAAAATATAGACACTACTTGTTGGGAGGGCACTTAAATATGTTCACTGATCATTATGATTTAAAATACCTGGTCAATAAGCTTGTGTTGTGGGGGAAGATCTATCGATGGATGTTTCATTTTGAGGAGCATGACTTTGAGATCATTGTAAAGCGGGAAATACTAAATGCAAGACTTGATCATCTGTCATGGATTAAGAATCGGGAGGAGCCAATCAATCTAGAGGAAGAATCAATCCATCCATGAAATTATCCTCCCAAGTGCTCATGAGATTCATCCCCCAAGTGCTCAAGTTAACCAAATTTCTCCTCCCATAAGGAAACAAGGGTTCTAATGTAGCAATCATGGGTTGCCCAATGTTCTCCCTAAAGCATGAATCGTGAGAAATGCGGAGAACCTTACTCCCCATGGGCACATCCAATCCATATGCCATCCCTGAAATCATGCCCACAAAAATGATAAGAACATCATCAACATATGGGATCATAATCAAGTGCCATATGTAATACCGGAGGAGGATCATAGTCCCACATGTGGAACCAGCGCAATATGTCTCCTGACTACCTCAGAATATGATATATTAAGTGGCTCCCCCACCACGTTTTTGTTGCGACAAACCTCTCACATGCTTGGAGAAGGTGAATGATGTTTGGTGCCAATGGAGTACACCCTGAATACTATATCATCTCCATAAACATCCTAAGGAGTGGCCTTGCTCATCACTACTTATGGCCCCAAGTAGACCATGAAGTCTATAATAAAGAGTGCTCCCCCTGGATCAATGAGCTATACATGAATGGTAAAGGAATGCAAATACTAATCTAGTAGATCATTATGCACAAAAACATAATCCCTACCATATACCTTGATCAAGCTAGTGAAGTAGCTCATAGATGGGCCTCCTCTCATTACCAATGAGAAAATAAGTGGTTGTGATAACTCTATCAAAGAGTTATGTAATCCCCTAATCTCCATAAAGGAATGAAAATACTCATCTAGTAGATAATTATGCACAAAAACATAATCCATACCATATACCTTGATCAACCTAGTGAAGTGGCTCATAGATGGGTCTCCTCTCATTCCCAATCAGAAAAGAAGTGGTTTTGATAACTCTATCAAAGATTTATGTCATCCCTCAATCTCCAAAAATTCCATGCATCTCCTAATATGTTGATGTATCTCCTCTTTTTAGTCGTTCCAAGTGAATCCCTCCATAATAGTATGATATGCCCTCATGAAATTAGTGTGGTTGGAGAGAAAATAATCATGTGATACATTTAGTAGCTTCTCCTTGAGCTTAGAAGTTCTAGTCAAGAATATCCTAATCTGATAATAGATGACCCCATCTCTCACTATATATCTCCCATATGAATACTGGCCATCAAGTATCCTACATGCAAATAGATCCTTGGAGTATTCCACCAACAGTCGGGATCTCCAATAAGGATCTGTACTCCCTAATGACAATGTTTCTGATCTACCATGTAAAGCACCTATCATGTGGCTACCCCCTTCTTAGACATCTCCCATGTCAAATTCACATATCGGGATGCTACTATCCTGCCTCTGATGCTCCTCCTATAACTTCTCATGCTCAAGTAAAGGTTGAATTCTTTGGAGGTTATGCTTGCATAAGAAGCTATCACCTATCCAAAACCTCTTGATTTTGGCCAATGTATGCATGATTGGCCACCAACCTCTACCATATGTGGAATATTCCTCACTATGTGGAAGTATCTTCTAATTCTCCACAGCGAGGGAGTTGTCTCCTTGGACCATGATGGTTCCATCCTCCATCCCTGAAACATCTTTTCTCAGCACAAGATGTTTGGTGAGAGTGGGTAATACTGACCTTGGGAGAACTCCCCCTTGCTCCTTCAGCCTACCCAAGACTCTTTTTGTTGTACCAAGTCCTTCCAAGGTTCCCACCCATCCTATATCTATGAGTGGTGTAACCTGTTGTGACTCTTGATCTGGTGGCCTCCTAGGTGGAATGTCTCTAAACAGTAATGTTTCATGGACCAAAGTCATATGCATAACTGATTGGACTGCTAGGTCCTTCCTTCCACTACACAAGTCCAGCTTCGTCTTCTGTGTAGAAGCTATCTGAGAGGGATAAGTGTGCATGCCCCTAATCATATGATGCTTACTACTCTTTTTATATGTCCACTCCATCTGTAAATTCTCTCAATCTGTGGTGACCTTCCCCTAAGTAATAAACCACTGCACATCCAATATCACATTGGTTTCAGGTATGTCAACCACAAAGAAGTGATCAGTCAATGTATATTTCCCCATGGTGACAGATAAATATGGAAAATAATCCATGCACTGCATGGTTCCAGCTCCTGGGACCAAAACTAAAAATCCCTCAAAATCATCAGTGGGTATTGCCCTCCTCTGAACTAACTGGGACTCAATAAATTTTTGGGTAGCCCCACTATTAATCAACACTGAAACCCTTTGATCCTGAATGGAACCTTGAAATTTCAAGGTATATTACTTGGGTACCCCTCTTAATAATGCAAGGGCACTTCCAATGGGAGAAAATGCTCCATTCCCACCTCTTGTGGTGGTGGATCCTCCCCTGCTATCCCAGTGTTGTGACCTCCTTCTGGTTCCTCCTCTTCGTCCTCTTCATCATCATGAAATACCTCTATATAGTGTGTCTTCCCTACTGCACATCTATTTCTACATGCCCATGATTCTTGTCATGTGAAGCAAAGCTTCCTTATCCTCAAGTCTCTTCGGACATCATTACTAAGAGGTACTTTATTTTGGCTCTCTTTTAAAGGATGAGCCTTCTCATCTTTTCCCTTTGATGGAAAAGTGGGTTTTTTTTGAAATTTTTCCTGTGATCTTGGCAAGGCATATTGTAGATCTCTACCCCTTTCAACGACATATTGAAAGGTATTTGGTTTGGTTGACTTAACCAACCCATTTAGATGTTTTTCTAGCCCATAAATAAACATATAGACCCTCCTAGCTATAGATAAATCAAGAACCATAACATAAAGTTTTTGAAATTAAGAAATGTAAGCTTTTGGATTACTTGAATGTTTGAGCTTAGCTGTATCAATGAAAGGTGCCTCTAGGTCTCTTTGATCAAACCTCTCCATCAACCTCCTTCTAAACTCTATATATGAAGTCACATTTGCATGCCCCAATGTAGAAAGGAAATGGAACCACCAATCACGTGCCTTGTCCTCAAGGTGCAGCGTTGCTATTTTGATGGCTTCCATATCCAGTACTTGGTTCAACTGGAAGTAGATGTCTAGCTTCTCTACCCAAGATTTGGCTGTGAATTTGGATGACCCATAGAAAGTGGCTAAGAAGAATCTACCCATAGTCCGATGAAGATATTTGTTCTGTTTGAATCCTCCACCTCTATTGTGACTTCGGGGTATCCTATTGTCCTTGATTTAAAAAAAATCTTGAAAGCTCAAATGATTCTTGAATCTCTAAGATTGAGACTCATACTCAAGAAATTAAACTTCAAGAGTTTCTTGTTCTTGAAATCCTCCATTTCCTACTGCTAAGAATCTAGGCATAGTAGAGCGTTGGGAAACCTGCTACTTCACTGGTTGATCACTCCAGTGATGTGAAATTATAGAGCCTTCTCCATGTAGAAACCCTTTAGGGGATTTTTTTTGTCTATCCATACTCATCTCCTTGATTTCTCTTGTAATATCTTGCATGGTTCGAAGAAGAACATTAGGAACTCCTTGTCATCCTCCTCTCCTAATATGGGACTTTTTTCCCTTGTCTTCTTTATCATCTATATAATCATATCTCTAGTTTATTCTCTTGAGATACATATTCTCTCTGTCTATTAGATTATCTCCCTCTTCTGATGACATATTGGCTGAAAATGCACAGGATGAGCGAAGATTATGCTCTAAAAGCATTGTAATATCCCAAAATTGCGAGAGTAGCAACATTGAACACAATAATGGAAAATAGCATTGGAGATCATTGTATAAATATATGAGACCAATATGGAGCCATTATATTAAG
Organism: Pinus albicaulis; assembly: GCA_034641835.2. NCBI lineage: Eukaryota > Viridiplantae > Streptophyta > Pinopsida > Pinales > Pinaceae > Pinus > Pinus albicaulis. The sequence goes on along the minus strand of CM076572.1, from coordinate 916,276,878 downwards.
TAAAGCAGCAACAAATATACACAATACACCGTGGCACAAATCATATGATATAGGAAAACAAGCCTCCAATGTAAAAACACTCTCAAAGTGAGATGTTGCTACTATACAAAATGTCGGAGAGTTGCTGCGGCATAGTTATAGTTAAAATAGATGAAATATCAAAAATTAAAATGATATGATATAGCTGATATATCCCTCAATATATTCTAGACATAAATATCAAGGCTCTATATAACCTTTCTAAGAAAACCCAAGAGGGTTTCCAGAAAATACACCAAAATTAAAATGGTGAACTACAACCCTAGGGCTAAAGTTTCACTACAATAGAATAAGTGGGAAGATATGGCTGAAGCTGATGTAGAATTATGTGGCTCTCCTCCAATAGACTCTCTGGGTGAAAGGCCGATCCCTCCACTGAAGATATAACTCCCCAAATGATGCACTGAAACCGTCGCTCTAACTCCTCCCTATAATAACACAGTCCAAAACTGAAACTACACTATAGGGGATGATAATAAATTTTCCTGGTACCAAATGTTGCAATAATGTCCAAAGACCTTCATTAATAGCCTCCCAATGGAAAGGATGATTCCTCCACTGAATATAAGATCACAAATGGCCCTATCCAATCCTCCACTGCTACACCCTACAACACAACACAACCTTAAGCAGAAATTGCATTGTAGAAGAAATTTGTAGCTTGACCTAATGCCAGAATGTGGAAATATAGCCCAATAAATTCTCCTCAGTGGGCACTCGATGTCCCTCGAGGATGAAGGTGGGGTTCCCGCTCGGGAACACCCTTGTGCTAAACAAAACTGCAGTGTTCGTAAACAACTGAAGAGAGTAACAAGTCATACATACCATAAACAAAATAATACTAAATTGTGCCTTCCATGGCTGCCAACCCCTTCCTTATATTCTTGTTGAGCATCCTCATCCATGGCCCCACTCATTAAAGGCACTACTTCCATGCAAAGAATCTACCTTCAAAACTGCGTCATCCCTCAATGAATGTCCACTCCCTCCATACCACAACTGCTGATTTTTTCAAAGTTGACCCAATACACATGGTCCATCACCTATTCACACATAATGGTGCTTAATATAGCTGCTTAGATGACCCCCATTCACATTGGGAGTTTTTCATTACTACTAAGGATATTTATGGGTATCCCTACCCTCTTATTCTTCTAACTAAGAAGAAAAAACAAAATTTAGTATTCCAACTAGCTAATAGATAATTGGGAATATTACAAAGAAAGAGCACAAGCATGCACGCCAAAAGCACGGGGTTAACAGGTAGGTCGGAATATTGGTCGTTGGAACCATGCAACAAGGTTAAAAATTAAATTACTGTTGGGAGGAGTGGACTTGTTGCATTTAATGAGGCAATATCGGAAGATTTTTTACTGTTCCCTTAGTAGTAAATGGAAATTAATGGTAATCCAACCATTTTTACTATGGGTGGCTTATAATAAGGATGGGGTGGGTCTTAATTGGTCCCTTTATTGTTTTAATATTTAGCACCCTCTGCCCATCTATAAGCTCTGTCCTCCTGCCATTTCTGTGTTCTTCATGTCTAGTCGCGAGTCCATTAATTCTGATGGTAGTAACCCTGAATTCATATTTCGAGCAGGAATGATGACCACTAACCCCATATAATAAATTTTGACGCCCCTTAGGGCATCTATAGAGGAACGATCAGTCTAGGTATGAGAAGTAGTTCCATACATGGAAGAATTTGCATCAACTCTGATGAAGGCCAAGGGTAAGGGAAAATTTTCGAAGGGGGCTGCTTCTAAGCCCCGCACCTCTTCGAGTAATGTTGCATCTTCAAGGTAAACTCCCAGGGTTCGTTCCAAAAAGGGTGAACCATCCATGTGGCCGATGATTGATGAAATGGAAGCACTGTAGTTAGATCCAGTTTCTTAGCGACCACCATATGTCGAGCCATAAAATCCTTCAGGGTGTAAGCAATAAAACCTTGATCTGGTATAGGACTACTTTCAGATGCCATTATTCCCTCAATATTTCCTTGTGGTTGGCGAAATGCGCAACATGATCCCTCAAATGAAGTTTTATGATTATGATCTCGCCAATGAAGCAACGTTCCCTAAGCTGGCCCTGAAAAACTACTTCAAACGCATGTTTTATGATAACATCCTGAAGGTAGAGAAGATTCCATGGGCACATGGATTACACAATGTGGGAGTCCCCAATATGCTAAGGATCTACTATTTTGGGTGGTGCCTCGTCACTAGCATGTGTGTTCCCCCAATTTTGACCTTGGTCCATGATGGCACGCTCTGGATTCAAGGAAGAATCCCAATAGATGCTGCACTAATCCATCAGATCACCAACCTGCCCATGAGGGGGCCCCATCCAATGCAAGGATTTGTTAAAAGCACCGAGTTGAAGGTAGAAAATGATTTAAAGGAAATGTACGAATGACACAAGAGGGGATTTCTAGTCCATGGCATTAATGACGAGGCAGTGCATGTGGGCACCCTTGTCCTGGGATGTAATATTATGGGTAAATTTTGACCGAATACATTCATGGCGAACTTCATTGCCTTGGAGGAAAAGTGTGAAAAAGGGGTGTTATATAACTGGTCAAAATTTCTCTATGAGCAGCTTTTGGAGAATGCACGTGAATCATATGAAATGGGGAAGTCATTTTTCTATTCATGGCTTCTATTGTTGATTGCAATGGTAGCATGGGAAACTCCAAAGGATACAATCCTCCCCGACATTGAGCCCGATGTCTGCGAGGGAGCGTGCTACGCCAATTTATCAGACTCGATGAACAAAAAGCGGGTCGAAGAAAACAAATTTTTCTGGGTTCTTTTCGCAAGCATGTTGACACACACTATTCATTCTCACCCACGACTCTCGCCAGTCATATATGAGAAGCATAAGAGTGTGGTGGTGTTTCAGTTAACCATGCACCACTTCATGATCAATGAATGAAAGATCCCAGATTGGCATCCCTTACCCTACATCGTTACGAAAGCAGAGGTTGACCATCTCGCAGACTCGTGGCCAAAGTCGTGGTAGATTAGACTGGGCTCTACAAAGCCTGTCACACCATCCACATCTAGCAAAATAAACAACCTTGAAGGAGACAGCCCCAAATCCACAAAAAAAAATGCCCAAATATACCATAGAGAATCACACAAAGACAAGTGGAAAATATCAAGAAGCCAAAGAAGATCTGGACGCCGATGACAATGCACCGACAGACGAATATCAGGATCTGGGAGGTGACCACATGGAGGTAGACCTTGGTGGGTTGGATGGACTTGGTAGAGATGATGAAAAGTCCTCACATGAGATCAAGCACAGAGGAGAAACTTCTAAGGGGCCGTACAAGAAAAGGAAAGGGTCCAAGAATGGAGGAGAAGAGGGGGTTACTCTGACTGCATAATACCTCGACAAAATTTTCGATGCGGTGGCCTCAACTTTTGAGGACAGATGGAGCACCATGGAGCCTCAACATAAGGCCATGGTGGAAGCCTTGTAATCCAGCTTACAGGTTCTGTAGCTGAAGGTCGACACCTTTCAAGTGAGCATGGATAAAACGAGGTTGGTAAAAATGAGCTTTCTATATACAATAATCGTCGTAACCACAGGAAGTAGATTTTACACACTCCTGGGTGCTTTAGTATATCTAGATCCAACATATTAATATGCACAATTCTACACCTTCTCTGAGGTTAGCCTTGAAATAGCCAGGTTACCAAGTGGACAGCTCCACGCATTGCACATCTTCATTTCAGTAGAAATTTAGGACAGGGAGGCATGCACCCAACAGAAAGTTAGCGAGGGTGAGAAATTTACAGCCACAAATACGGAAGAGTCTCAGCAGTCTCAAATAGCACAACAGGCAGCCTTATCTCAAAGATCAAAATTGTAAAGTTTCATCAATAGGCTATGCAAAACATTTCTCGATATCTCTAGCCCAGCCTTTGCCGCCCCGCAAGTTAAAGTAGAAGGTCTAGTCATAGCTCTCAAAACTTCTAGGTCAAAACTTCATTTTCTTAAGGCAAATTTTGAATAACAAATTTCTGTTTTGCAAGCCCAACTATAGCCTGAGACTCCCCCCCGAAGTGCACGCACTGCGAGCGGCTACTATCCAGAACGTTGTGGTTGACATTTCAGAATCTGTCACTTATGGGTCCTCCCTACTAGATAAATCCATGGGACTATGGACCTTTTTACAGACGAATCCTTTAGTCAAGAAAATAAATTAGGATTTGCACCAAAGGAGCAAGAGTTCGTTGACTTACAAGAAGTCCTCCCTACCCTTATCCCTGCTAAGAGAATGACACGTCTTGAGAACAACCAAGTGTTGTAGGGCGAAGAGGTCATGCATCTCTCTCAATACCTTGATGCTACCATCCGCAGCCTGAACTAGATGATGAAAAAGCTCACCTCGGCTATTGAAGGGCCCCCATCAGAATATTTGGTCGAGACCGTACAGAGCACTGCAGAACAAAGTGTAGGTATCTTGCCACCATTTTCTATGACTATCGAAGCGCTCGAGCTCAAAATGATGACCCTACTTGTAATATTCCAAAATATTACTACAATAAATTGGAATATTAAGGCCCATTGATAATAAAAGCATGGATGAAATCCCTCCTAATATGAAATGGGATCATCAGTGGAACTAGATTTCACATCCTTATGTGTGAAAGGAGACATTTGCAAGAATGTTAGGTCAAGTTTGACCAAGTTAAACAATGCAAAGGTATGAGGTGGAAAGCATCTTGTGGGACAATGCAGAGAAAGACTAGGGAAGTTTCCTTGATGGAGGAAACCATAAAGAGTGAGACCCGTGGAGAGGGAGCTCTCATGTGTTTAAAAGGATGGCAATGCAATCATTGTTACTCATGCATATGATTATTGATTTTATGTCTGCTTAGTTTATTTTCCATCTCCAGCAGTTTAGCTGAGTTGCAGTGTTGTTTAGCACGAGGGATTCCTATTTAGGATTCCTTCTCCTTCTTGAGAGACCTATTGATGGAGTTTCTCTTCATTTTCTCCACACCCAGGCTTGAGGCCAAGCATCCATCTTCAGCTACAATGTTATTCCTGAAGCAGGATAATTTTGTGTTGCAGGGTGTTACAATGGAGGTTCTACAACACCACTCCATCAGATATTTTTCAGAGGAGAGAGACTCCTTCCCTTTGGAGGATTAGTGAGGGAGTATTTGAGTTGATTCCCATCATCTTTGGCATCAGGCCAACCATTTTTCATCACCTACATTGCAGTCCCTCTAATTGATTGTGTTATTTATATTGAGCATCTACAGTGAGGCTTGCAGTATTTGTTTGGAGGGTCAGATCTTCAGTGTTACGAACAACCTTTCACTTGGAATATCCATTGGAGGAGGTCTATTCAACTTGTTCCCTCTCCATCCAGTTCTAGAGTTGTAGCTACTACTCAGCTATGCTACTCCGACATTTTTTCCATTTTTTACATTTCAGCCAATGCTTCCCAGGATTGATGTATTATTACTTTCAGGGGTTATATCTTTTCTCCCCCACTTTATTTGAGCCATAAATTGTCATATCTTTGTATTAATTCTATTTCTGTAGCAGTCCCTCCAATAAACTATGCAGTCATAGCCATGGATTTCCATATGTAGCAATATTTCTTCATTTCCTTGTACATGTATTGGTGAGGCTTGCATTGCCTTGCTTGAGTGATTTCTTCCTCAAGGAATTGTACTCTTTTTACTGCTATAACATCACTTTTTGTCTATTTGCATCTTCATGTATTCAATCTTATTAAAATAGTGTTGTTGTTCCATGGTATGTTCATACATTGATGCAGTCCCTTCATCGGGAATTTTTTGAAGACAACGAGGCGTGGGAGATTTGTTTAACCTACCTAGAGGGATTTTTTTTGAGCCACCTCTTGGATTTCAGTATTAGATGCATTTATCTAAGGGATCCAAGTCTTGGTTTCAAATCCTATAATATCCATTCCTAGAAAATGCGTTTTCCAGTCATGCCTTGCTAACTATTCCAAATTTGGAATATTATAGTGGTATCAGAGAATAGTCCTAGCTCAGCCTGTGAGCCCAAAAAAAGAAGATCAGAATGATGAAGAAGATTAGATTTCTCTCATCAGTATTCGGAAATAATAAGAGCCTCTCCAAATAGGAAGAGAAAAAATAAGAGTAAGGACCATGCACTTCCTATTCTAATAAAGAAGAAATAGACAAGCATGAAGGACACTTGGATCATCAGATTCTGAGTGATTACCTTGTTGAGTACAAATCTCAACCTAGAGCCTTCAAGGAGACTCTATATTTTCCACCATTCATCCAGTTGAAAGAAGAGAAGAGACCCTACAACAGAAGGGAAATCAAAGGCAATAGATTTCTCAAAGTGGAGGAATAACCTATTATGAGTATTTTAACCCAAAAACAACAATATATTTCTGTTGTCTACCTTTGATGGGCTATCTGCAGCAAGAGCTTGGGTGAGGAAGCTAGAAGATTTTTTCCTATTACATCCTATAGTAGAGGAAGAAGCTATTGAGATCTCAGCGCTGTACCTAGAAGGTGAAGCCCACATTTGGTGGTTCAGCCAATTGAGCCATGCAAGATTGCCTACTCTTGCTAAGTTTTCTCAAGAGCTGATCAAGGAGTTTGACAATAGAAGAACACAAGAGGAGGATCGCTCACCACCACTTGAAGAATTTGGTTCCAAGGCTATCAAATTCATGGAGTAGCCACATGCATCAACAGTTGAGGCAACCAACACACTGGAGGAAGGAACTCTTGCAGCCCTACAAGAGATTCGAAAATCTCATGAAGGTATGAAGGAATTTCCACTATCCCATGTTGCAGCAGATTATTTTGATAGTTGTGGAAATTTGTTTTTACATGACTAGGGGTCAAATCCCATTTCTACTTTAGAGAAACATGATTGCACTGTGCTGTGCAAATGGTTCAAGGAGGAGATGAACCATCATCCTCATACACTTTTTTTGAGTTGCACACAATCCTTGGGGTTGGGGTGTGAAATTTTGGAGGATGAAACAAACCATGACACTCCTATAGAAGACCATGAAACCATCCTTGAGTTGGAGTATGAGACAACCACTGCATCCTTGGAGATAATTACAACGCTATCAAAACATGATGGAGAGGAGATGCTACCTTCATCACATTTGGATCCTTGTGGATTCAACATAGTCATGGGTGAGAGATCTTCTCTAAGAGGTCTCCAAAGAGCTGCATTCCAAAATTTAATGGAGTGAAAAGAGAGAGATTTGGTTTGGAAGGATGGTAGCCCTCATGAGAGGAGTACCAAGGGGAAGAGAAGGAGAAGACATCCACAAGTGATTGAGTGGATGTGGTTGATAAGCAAGGAGCTGGGAGGCTACTTGCAAATATATGACACCGAGTAGTAGGAGGCTTGGCTGCGCTGGCTCCTCTTGAAGGAGTTTGGCCATCACTTGGCATGTCCTCTTCCTAAGAGGATGGGGAGAGAGAAGAGGTGGCAGATGATTTCATCATTGAGAAACATGGAGTATGGATGCATGGTGTTGATGTGACACACATATCATTCACTATGTATTCATCACTTGAGTTGTATGATGGGAGCATAAGGAAGAAACAAGCACTTGGGTTGCTTGAGCTGTGCTTGAGAGAGCAAGGGAAAAATTGCTCTCACATAAGGTGTGATGTTGCAGGAGTAGAAGAGAGCACTCTCATGGTGAAAAGGGGCTACTCCTTGACCTTGGATGATTTGGAAGCACTTCCATCTCGGGATCACTTCACATTGGATACACTTGGTGAACAAGGAGGAGGTGATGATGATAGAATAGTGGGTAGAGACATCTATCACTATGATACATTCTTCTTGACTTGGATTTCCAAGCATGAGAGGGATGATCTTATTGCAGCAAATGGTTCATTCATCTTCATAGCATGCCAAAAAACTATGGAGGACTCACTCATGGATCCATGTACCATCTTACTTCCGGAATATGGTAAGAATTTTTTTTTTACAATTATTGATTTGCATACTCTTAACATTACTATGTAGTGCATTGCTCCACAAGAGGGCAAGATTTTCACATTGCTCCATGATCAATGTTGGGCCAACCTATATGATGGAGGCATCCATATTTTATGTGCCCTTGGGAAAATATTTTGTCATCACATGTATGTTCAGTTTTTGCACCCAAACATTCACCATATGAAGACATGCATGATTGACGATGTAAAAAGAAACATTTTTCCTTGTACTTTGTTGAAGCAGCAGTTTGTAAAACTGCGATGTACAATCTTAGGATACTATTGGTATCTTCAAGAAACACATGTAGCCATCAATATTTCCTTCATTATTGTACTTATCATGTCTTATTTTTCTCATATTTTTTCTATTATTGTAGAGATCATTATTGGGAGATTGACACATGAGTTGGATGTGTCCTTGAGGGGAGAAAATTCCCACATTTTCTGCACTACATGTTCTAATGGGAGAATGGGAGGAGATATGGCCACCTCAGCCACACATTTGATCTCTTTTTGGGTGGGCCATGAGTTTTATAGCCATCCATTGTATAACCATGAGCAAGTATTTAATCATGTATTGTTGACACATTCAACCATTTACTATTCATTAGTAGATGTGATGATTCTTGTATGTTACTTGCCATACTATTTTCTGAAGTTGTAGTGGATGAGACTGTGATGTGTTGTTTTGAGACATTGTTTGTATCATGTATCATCATGTAAAACCCTTAGAAAACTTCTCATTAGGATTTTCTATGATGATCGTTTCCTATTCATCATGGATGAAACATTTCGGGCCAACTTGATCTTCAATGTTGGAGGAATATTTGGAGGATTATTCTTCACTTTCCCACTTGAGGGCAATAATTTTGCAGCCCAGGATCATAACACACTCTACACTTACCATAAGTGGAGAGAAGGACAGCATGAGGTAGGCTATGAAGCTTACCATGTTCATATTTTTAGCCCACCTTCATTTCGGGAGCTTGAGGTGGAAGGATATTTTCAGGAGTTGCCATGTTGGGAGGTGACTCATTTTGTTTGGATGATTGCTTGGGGATGGAGGATCCATTTGGGGAATATTTTTTCCCAATAATTTTTAGTCTCCATGCCTTGGGAGAAACTTCTCAGTCCTATCCATGCAGTTTCTTGAGGACAAGCAACATTTGGGAGGGGAGGATAGTAATATTCCAAAATTTTCCTACAATAAATTGGAATATTGACTTTTGCTATTTTCACTTAGGAGTTGAATAATTTGGTAAGGAGGCCCATTCATAATAAAAAAATGGATAAAATCCCTCCTAATATGAAAGGGGATCATCGGTGGAACTATATTTCACACCCTCACATGTGAAAGGAGACATTTTCAAGAAGGCTAGGTCAAGTTTGGCCAAGTCAAACAACGCAGAGGTATGAGGTGGAAAGCATCTTGTGGGACAACACAGGGAAAAAGGAGTGAATTTTACTTGATGGAGGAATCCTTGAAGAGTGGGACACATGGAGAGGGAGCTCTCATGTGTTTGAAAGGAGGGCAAGGCAGCCATTGTTACTCATGCATATGATTATTGATTTTATGTCTGCTTAGACTATTTGCAGTCTCTGGTTGTTTTGCTGAGTTGCAGTGATGTTTAACATGAGGGATTCCTATTTGGGATTCCTTATCGTTATTGAAAGGACTCTTGAGGGAGTTTCTCTTAATTTTCTCCACATTTAGGCTTGAGGCCAAGAATCCTCCTTTAGATACAACGTTATTCCTGAAGTAGGATAATTCAGTGTTGCAGGGTGTTGCAATGGAGGTTCTACAACACCACTCCATCAGCTATTTTTCAGAGGAGGGAGCCTCCTTGCGTTTGGAGGATTAGTGAGGGATAATTTGAGCTGATTCCCATCATCTTTGGCATCAGGCCAGCCATTTTTCATCACCTACAACACAATTCATCTCAATGACTGCGTTATTCCTATTAAGCATCTGCAGTGAGGGTTGCACTATTTTTTTGGAGTGTTAGATCTTTAGTGTTAGGAACAACCTTTCACTTGGAAGATCCACTGGAGGAGATATATTTAGCTTATGCCATCTCCATCCAGCTCTAGAGTTGCAGCTACTACTTATCCCTGCTACTCCAACATTTTTTTCATTTTGTACATTTCAGCCAATCCTTCCCATGATTGATGTATAATTTCTTTCATGGTTTAGAGCTTTTCTCCCCCACTTTATTTGAGCCATACATTGTCATATATTTGTATTAATGATATTTATATATTAGTTCCTCCTATAAACTGCGCATTCATAGCCATGGATTTCCATATGTAGCAGTATTTCTTCATTTCCTTGTACATGTATTGTTGAGGCTTGCATTGCCTTACTTGAGTGATTGCTTCCTAAAGGAATTGTGCTCTTTTTACTGCTATAAAATCAATTATTGGATATTTTCATCTTCATAAATTTAGGCTTACTAAAATAAAATTGTTTTTCCATGGTATGTTCATACATTGATGCAGTCCCTTCATCAGGCATTTTCTGAAGACAACTAGGTGTGGGAGATCTGTTTAGCCCACCTAGAGGGATTTATTTTGAGCCACCTCTTGGATTTTAGTCTTAGATACATTGATATAAGGGATCCAAGTCTTGGTTTCAAATCCTATAGCAACCATTCCTGGAAAATGCATTTTCCAGTCATGCCTTGTTAGCTATTCCAAATTTGGAATATTACACCACTGCCAGTGTGAGTCGGGATGAGTCAAAAGAGTGTGTTAGGGGCCTATTGTATTAGGGTTCCGTAATTCCAAAAAAAAATTCATATTTTGTAATAATTTAGTCTTGTGTAGGGGTTTTTGGGCAGGTCAAAACCCCTCACAATATGTAATTGGTCAAAAGGGTAGATCAAGGGGCCACAAACCATGGTTTGTAGACCATAGGATAACACTTACTAAATAGTATAAATAGGTGAATAGATCGAGTCTAAGAAATAATTTTTTGGTTAAGAATTAATGTGGATAATAGACCTGGCTAAGTTGTGATATTTTGGTGTGGATGGTTTTGGGTAAACGGATCCTGCTGTGTGTGTAGAGATCTTAGTCTTGTTGTTTTCCGACCCTAGTGGCTATGTGCGTGGGTTGTTAAAGTGTTTGTATGAACGATCTAAAATTATTTGGTAATAAAGAAGTATTATTGTGGATATTTGAGTCCTTTATGCATCTATTGGTTATGTTATGAATGTTTTTGTATCTTGTTTCCGCTTTATGTACTGTCTGCACTTAGATATCTAAGAAATTGTGGTTGGATTTATATGACTAGACAGATCTAATGGTATAAACATATGATATGATGTGGTAAGGTTTAGTAATTAATTTATGATCAATGTGTTAACTTGCGCATGATAACCTACTTGACATAAATTTATCTGTAAAGGGTTTACCAGTTACATCTATTGTTGTAGAGGCCTGTTTTGGATTTCAAGGCACCCACATCATTCGAAATCTCTCTCAGGGTGTAGAAACCTAGTTCCAACACCCCCCCATACTACTTCAAGTGAGACTGTGACTTGTGCAAGTACAACACTGCCAAAATGGCCAATAGTAAGAAGTTTTTTTTGGTTAACCTTACTTTCAAACCTGCGTCAGGACTCCTCAAGCCAACAATGGATAAATACCAATAGCAAGACTGATGGACGTATCAGAGATTGCCATTCTCACTATTTATAGGACGATGATGTGTCAAACACCTTGATGGGATCAAGTATAATTAGGTTCTTACCTCTAAACTAACATCAAATTAGTAAACTAACTTCAAGTTAGTATGTGACTCCATTGATTCCAATTAATATTTTAAGCTCTAAGCTGACTTTAGGGCAATGAAGTGTGATGTCTTTGTGACTCACTCTCTTTTGTGGTCCCTCAGAGTAAAAAAACCATGTTATAGTAGGATTACAGAGGATTTCAGGATGATGATGATGATACTACATGATGGTACTGATGATAGGATGGCACATGAAGAGAGATGGAGTTCTCCCTAGTTGAGAGGGAGTGTTAATTTTGGGAAACTAGGTCCAAAATCCATGTTGAAATCCTCATATGATGATGATTATATTTTTTTTGGATTCCTATTTCGAAAAGGTGCAAGGTTGATCTAAAGGTCATCTTGTTTGGATGAACAAAACCTATATTTTGATTTTATTTTCCACACATGTCCAAATTGACAAGGTTATCAAAACTTGTAATGTAGGTTCAGAAGCCCCAACATATGTGTCACACACCCTCACTGATGGATATAAATAGGACAAAGATGATGCTCATTTCATCATCATTTCATCAAACATTATACTTGTGATCTGATTGGTTCATACAACCTAAGAGAGGCTTCCATCCCTCACACATGTGAATTTGAACCTGAAGAAGTTGGAGATTGTTTTAGGGCTTTCTTGTTAGTGTTGACCAATGTTGACTTTGGGTCAACACATATTCTTAGACTGTGATTTCAGCACAACAATTCTGATTTCTTGAGGCCACATTGGAGGGAATGAAAATCGAGGCTAGATGTTGACTTTGAATGTTGTCTATTGACTGTAGCTTTTACTGCAGCATTGAATTATGCGTTGACCATTTGCTACTGATTTGCATTGAATTTTTAGAGTTGTCTTTGAGAGGTGTGTGTGACACTTGGAGAAAGGCTAATTTGGTTTTTGGATAAGTTTTTTTGGCCAACTAAAGTCGTTGCTGGCTAAGGAATCTTGTTGAGTGTTGTAACAAACATTTATCTCTATTTTTGCTAGACAAGAAGAACTACAATTTTTGTTATATTATTTTTCTCTTGTTCTCTTGATGTATTATTATTTTTTATCAACATTTGACTTTCAAGTTTATTTGATTAAAAAATTTGAATTGGGCCTTAACAAAGATTGAAGGAAATTTTATTTAAGCATAGAACATGCCATCATCACGAAAAATTTTAAGGATGGAATTTTATCTTAAAGTTTAGCGACCTTGGCAAATCTTACTAGTTCCTAATATCCAAATTTTAAAATGTTTGACAATAATTTTGTAAAAATCTTTAAATTTATTATTATTTTATATTAGAAAATATATAATATTGGCGATTTTTAAGGTACAATAATTTTATACTATAAAATTTGAGGGAATTCATTTTTAGAAAATTGGAAATTGGTGAATATTTTTTTTTTGGAAAAAGCATGGAATATTAGCCCACCTGCGAATATTAGCCCCTGAAATTTTCCACGACCATGGTTATATAAATTTAACACCTCAGATATCAAAGAATCTATCATTTCAAATTTAACATCTCTAAATTTGACCTCCATCCTATCGAATGCTTTGGAAAAATTTTTAGTTACCTCCTTGTGAAATTCTTCCAATTTTTCCAAAACATTGAGACACTGTGCATTCTGTAGTAATTCTTTTACCTGTGGGTAACCCTTCATGAATTTACTTCCTTCTAGTTCTATCCTCACTATCACTTCCATGGCTCGAGAATTTTTACCTTAAGATTGTCTCTTGACAGAGTAAGATGAAGGTTTTTGGTGGGAATGACAGCATCAGTGAATTATGCTTCAGAATGAATGAGGGTGTGAATGAATGATTGAAGCTTTGGAATTATCGAGAGCATGAGTAAGGTTAATAAGAAATTACCATTATGAGTTGGATGATTTCACCAACGAAATATGGATTTGATGTTGGAGCGGTCGTGTAATGATGAGGGTCAAGTCGCGGAGTTTGAGATTTGATTTTGGTTGGACATGATCAACTCTTGTTAATAATGTTTTTGAATTGGTGTATAAAATGACCATATAATTCATATGCCAATGTTTACATCCTTATTATTAAATAATTTTTTTCATTTTCGTACCTTGAATTTGATGTTTCTAACCTTCATATCTTTCTCTTTGTATTGCCTTCAAATGTGTTGGAAATATGATTCTTATGGCTCCATATGTTGTCCTTGATGGAAAATATCTGGAAAAATAATGAAGTATATGTCTTGTGGAGTAGAACGACGGTCTAACAGAAGAAATGTGTAAATTTTAGCAGAATATGGTTCATATTCATAATTGAAGGTTCTATATGTAGGTTAGTACAGACCAAGTCGCATATACACACAGAGAAGAACGATCTAAGTCACATATACCTTTCATGCTGTAAAAATATATTACCAAGGGGAATTACCATGGTTTTAGTCCACAATATTGAGCACGGTGTTGTCTACTTGATTTCGTCCAGAAATACCATCGGCACTTGTGTGTTTTTGGCTCATGGTATTGATAAATGCTAAACCTATATAAGGAAAAGAAGATCATTGTGAAAAGGGTCCATGTGTAATGGTTGTTGCTGAATACTTCTCTCTGAAGTATATCTACATGGGATGGACTTTGTTTTATTGGTAGTTCTGAAACTATGATGCACCCTAGGATATAATGATGGACCAGGATCTGTAGACCTGAAATGACTATGTATTTGATCTATTAATGAGATTATTGGATCTGTAACCTTTCGCATGTTTCCTGAATTCAAGTGAATAAATATGGGTAATTCTATAGATTTGAAACATTCTCCAAAATTAATATTTATAGATCTATGTGATAGTTCATCTCGGTGAAAGCTCATATATATGCGGCTTTGTATTAGCTAAAGTGTCTATGGAAGTCAGGGTTTTCTGAAGCTTGATGGAGAGGTTATCTGTTTATTAATACTATATTTTTGTTGTATGTTAATGAATTCTTCATGTAGATCTTAGTTGTTTGAGTGTTGTATATGTGGCTAAGTTTAATATGTACAAATATGATCAATGAGTGATTAAATATGATTAATGATGCTGAATAAATAAGGGTTTTGCAAATCTTAAAAGATATCTAACTAAAATCCTCTAATCTGGTTCCAAGACTCATCATATTCTAGAAATTTAGCATTCTCAGATCTATACGCAGGTTGGTGTGAAGGAAAGCACGTATACATGTGGGTTTAGTAAATTTGAGTAGCGTATGCATTTTAAGATAATGAATGATCATGGTTTAGGTTGATTTTGCATACTGATTCTAAAATATGGGTTTATTAATGTGTTCTGGTTAGAGTGATCTCACTGTTCTGATTGAAGTTTGGGTTAAGTTTATTTTCGTTGAACTTTATGATGAGTTGTGTTGAAGCTATGGGATCCAGTGTGAAAATTTATGAAATTTCGTCTACAGTGGGTATGAGGGTTGAAGCCTTCGGTGTGGAAGTAGAAGCTTCCTGCCAGTAGATGCTGGTGTTCTGATCAGGGGGTTATAGCTCCCTTCCAGTAGAGGCTGGTAAATGAGATCAGGGGGTTGGAGCTCCTTCTAGTAGTAGCTATAGAACGAGATAAGGTGTAGCCTTCTGCAGGTAGATTCCTATGTACTGATATGAGTATACATCAGTACAATATTGTAAGCAATTTTTAATATAATAAATATTGAAGAGAGCAACAAAAAAAATGGTGGTTTTCTCTTGAATTAGGTTTCCACCATAAATATTGGTGTTAATGTGTGATGCTCTTGTGTGATGATTTATTCTGTTATTACTACACTTAGTTATTTCTTAACTATCTGATGCATAACTTATGGTCTAGCTTGAAGACTGCATCTAAATGTTTATCGAAATAGTTGAGTTATCTGTGTATACGCTATTTTCTGTTTGGAAAGTCTTGTACATATGCTAGTTTGGTTAATCAAAGTAGCATATAGAAATAAATGAAGAGAAAAATAAAAATATTGTGATTGTTACAAATACTAATTAAGCAACCCCCCCGCCCCCCACCCTCTCAGTACTTTTCCCAAAAATTGGAATCAGAGCAGGTCCTTCTGAAGAAGCTTAATCGCTAGAAGGAAGATCATCTAAGATGAGAAATAAATATGGGACAACCTGTATTAGACCTCCACTCTTCAATGGAAAAAATATAATCTTTTGGAAGACAAGGATAAGATCCTATCTTCAATCTCTTGTAGCAAATGTATGGGCTACAGTTGAAGGCGGTTATCAATATCTAGCCTCAGTTCTAGCATATCCAATAGCAAGAAAGAAATATGAAACCAATGCAAAGGTTTTCAATGCACTATTGGGGAGTCTGACTAAATTAGAATTGGTCAAAGTTATGTAGTTGAATAGAGAAAAATAAATATGGGACAAAATCATTCTGAGTTATGAGGGCGATGCCAAGGTAAATAGCGCTAAACTCCAAACTCTCATAATTCAATATGAAAAACTCAGAATTCATAATGATGACATCATTGCTAGATTCTTTTTAGATCTAGATGAAATAGTAAATCGTATGAGAAATATTGGTGAAACAATAACCGATAATACTCTTGTAGAAAAGGTTTTAAGATCCCTAACTCCTAAATTCGAGTCAAAAGTATCTGCTATTGAAGAGAAGCAGGATCTACAAACTCTTACTATTGTTCAACTTCATGGGATCATAACTGCATTCAAAATGAGAAAATGAGTTCCATCTAAAGGCAAAGAAGTTGTTTTTAAAGTTGTTGCAGCAGGAAAGGAAATAGAATAACAAGAAGGATCAGAGTATGTTTAAGAAGAAGATGAGATAAATTTTGTAAGGAAACATCAACTTGGCACTAGGAGGTTCATAGGTAAGCTTCCTTTCAAATTTTTTCTTGTGGAAGAGTTGGTCATTATGCTTCTAAATGTCCTCATAAAGATAATCATGAAAAGGGAAAGGAATTGGAAAAAGGAAATGCTAAGTCCCTATATTAATAGTGTAGTCCCTTATTATGTTATTGTAGCTCCCCTTATTGTTATTTTTGTACCCCTGTAACCCCCATAGTGTTATTATTGTGCCCTTACATTATTATTGTTAAGTCGACTAGGATTACATTGTGGCCCCATGGACTCCTATATATAGAAATGAGATTTTGTCATTTGTATCAACCAAGAATTGTTCATTCATGTAATGTATTGGAGGTTTCCCCCTCGAAGTAGCTTATTTCTCAAGCATTGATATCTCTTTTCTACTATTTTTGGAGCTGGTTTCACAACATTTGGTACCAAAGCTTTGGATTCTAAGGTTTCGCTACTCAAAACAGGTGATCTTGTCATTTTCACTATAATTTTTTTTCTACGAAGGTTCAGAACCTAAAATGTTTAGAGTGTGAAGCTGAAATCTTGAGGAACATAGTTGTAAAATTTCAGAGCTTGGTTCGCAATATTTTCGGAGATATGATATGTGGAAGTTATGTTTTTGTTGCAGGCTCTTGAATTTAATCCAAACAGATCATTGTGGCATTTTCGCTATAAATATTTTTCTACGAAGTTTTAGAAGTTGAAATTTTTAGAGGGAAAAGATGAAATCCCAAGGATGGCACAAAATTTCAGATCTTGGTTCGCAATATTTTTGGAGATATGATCTGTGAAATTTAGTATTTTCAGGCTCCCTAATTTCATCTCAAAGAGTTGACCATGGGAAAATCCTCGTAAGTCTCTCTTTGAGCACCTGATTGGAATTGTGTAAAAAGTGACTAGTAGTACATAGACTATAGTTTCTTTCCTATAATGTTCAGATCCAAAGGAAGAAACAATGAGACATGACAAGTCGTACAAGTTTATTCTATAGAACCAGTCCATAATTAGGTCATTGTGGGATATTGGACATAAATTGGCCTTGAAGAATCCAAATCAGGTCAGACCTGTGACATTCAAAATAGGATTCAGAGGGCTAATGCAGAGCCAAATTTCAGTTATTGAGGATCTAAAATCACATAGATAATTTAGTTTCAATATCGAGATTCTCAAAAGAAAGAAAAAGGTGTTTATTTGGCTTTTAAAGTTGCATAACATTTGTTTGAAAAAGATGTTTGAAGTGATTCCAATGGCATATTTTAGAATTTTTATTAGTATTGGGTTCCATAATGCCTCCAAAAAATAATTCCATACCCATTAAGCCCTCAAAAATCTATACTATGACGCATGAAGAGGAATAATTGCAGTATGAGATATCAAAATTATGATACCAAGTGCAAAAAATTTTGATCTTACGAAGAGCAACCGAAGATGACATAGATGCTTTAAAAGCAGAAATGGAGGCTAAGTTGGGTTGTTTGAAGGATCAAATAATAGATAATATGGATGATAAATTAGTGGAATATCACATCGAGCATCAACAAGAAGTTATCCAACTCTCAAAGGATACCCTAACTTTGGTGCCAAATCTAATGAAACAACAGGAAGATCAACATCATATTGAAAGAAGTTACGAAGAAATAACAGAAACAAGAACTCGACAAGTACGATCAATTTCAGAGTATCTCAGCAAGTGGAAGAACTTTCCTGTAGAATATTCCACATGGGAGGATGAGAATTTTATATAGAAGCATCAAGAAATAATCAAGCATTGAGGACAACACTTGTTTGAAGGAGAGGGACATGCTATATTAATAGTGTAGTCCCTTATTATGTTAGTGTAGCCCCCTTATTGTCATTGTTGTACCCCTGTAACCCCCATAGTGTTATTATTGTGCCCTTACATTATTATTGTTAGGTCAGCTAGGATTACATTGTGGCCTCACTAGGATTACATTGTGGCCCCATAGACTACAATATATAGAAAGGATGTTTTCTCAATTTTATCATCCAAGAATTGTTAATTCATGTAATGTATTGGAGGTTTCCCCCTCAAAGTGGCTTATTTCTAAGGCATTGATATATCTTTTCTTCTATTTTTGGAGATGGTTTCACAACATTGGAAATAAGAAATTTTTCATCAATAGAAAATGTTATTATACTCAGGAATATAGTGATGGTCTATCAAATAATGAATAAGGATAATCTGATCAAGATATTAGACTACTCGTGGCATTTGAAAAGAACACTAGTAAGACTACAAATACATTTATGGGTGATTTAGGAGAAAATGATTTTCTTAAAGAAATCAATCAACTCCAAATATGATTGGAAGAAAATAAAATATCCATATATACTCTAAAGAATCAGTTTATAGAAAAGGAGAAGCACAATGAGAAATTAGAATGTAAAATAGGAATTCTAAGAAAGGAAATTGAGAAAGTGAAAATCTCAAACCTTAGATTTGCTTAAGGGTATAAAAGCTTAGATGAAATTATCAAGGTTCAACACTCTCCTCTTGTAAATATAAGTCTTGGATATATTAGATAATATTCTCAATCTTCGGAACCAAGCTATCTAAATGTAGCTAAATCCAGCCAACATCATTTCATCACTCGGCAAAATAAAATAAAAAATACCCAGGTAAAGCATGACCACTTCAATTCAAGGATGAACAATAACAGAAGTATCAATCAGTAGGTAAACATCAATAGAAGGTTCCATGATCACAAAAATTTCTTCTATAATGGACAATGTTTCTCATGTCATAACTTTGGCCATAAAGCTGCTCAATGTGTTTCATACAAAGCCATCATGACCAGAGAAGCGAGAAAGAAAAGAAATGAGACTAGAATAAAGAAGAATACTTATAAAAACTTTACTCCTATTCAAAACTAAATTGAATTTTCTTATTGCAATAACTTTGGACATGGCGAATCTAAATGTAGGAGCAAACTTCAGCCAAAAGAGCATATACCCTCAAAATCCAAGGTATGGAGAAATAAGGACTTACAGGTTGAAATATGTGGCATAAATTTATTTTAAGAAGGGGATGAAATCAATGGTACATTGATAGTGGATGCTCAAAACACATGACAGGTGAGAAAAATAAACTCCTTTCATACAATGCTTTAGAGAAGGAAAAGAATGTTACTTTTGGAAATGACTCTCCTACTGTTATTAAGGGTAAAATTTCTATTTTTCTAAAATAAATGTTGAAATATAACAATGTTAGGTATGTGGATGGATTAAAGAATAACTTGTTGACTGTGAGTCAAATGTGTGATCAAGGAAATGAAGTTGCCTTTAGTTCAGAAGGATGTGTTGTACATGAACTTGACACATGAAAAACAGTAATAAAAGGAACTAGCACACCAAGAAATCTGTAGATATTGAAAGGTGGACAAGAGCAATGCTACTTAGGTAAATCTACAGAAAATTGGTTATGGAACAAAATATTGGGACATTTGAGCTTTTCTCAAATAAGAAAATCTAGCAGACTTGAAGTTGTTTTTTATCTACCCAACATCACTCTGCTTGAAAGTACCATATGAAAATCATGCCAATTTGGTAAGAAAACCAGGGTGTAAGTCAATGCCAAAGAAGGATCAAAAGGTAAGCCTCTTGAACTTGTACATACTAATCTATGTGGTCCTATAAGGAAAAATTCACCTCATGGAGAACAATATTGTATTCTATTTATTGATGACTTCCTTAAGATGTGTTGGATTAGTTTACTAAAACATAAAGATAAATCATTTGAAAAATTGAAGATATTCGAAGATTTGGTTGAAAAGGAATTAGATATAAAAATCAAATTTATTATATATGACTGAGGAGGATAACATATATTAGATGAATTCTTTTATTTCTGTTAAAATTATGGCATAAAAATATAATTTTCTACACTATCGAACTCAACAACAAAATGGTGTGAAAGAAAAAATGAATAGAATAGTTCAAAAGATGGCTCGTGCCATTCTTGATGAATCTAGAACTCCAGATACATTTTGTGGAGAAGAAAAACATACTGCAGTAAATACTCTTGACAAGTCTCATGTTCATGTGAACGGTGATAAAAATTCTTATGATCTCTCGTATGGTAATCTTCCCACTGTAAAGCATTTTAGAATTTTTGGAAGAAATTTTTTGATCAAGAACAATGATGAAAAACTTGGTAAGTTTGAGCCTAGAGTATATGAAGGAATATTTCTTGGTTACTCTTCTAGAAGTAAAGCATATAAATGTTACAATAAAATAATTCAGAATATTTTTGAATGTATTGATGTTGTAATTGATGAGTCTCTCACATCTCCTAAAAGGGAAATAACAAAAACAAATTAATATGATGATGATGTATATTTTCCCTCATCCAATAGAAATAATATAGAAGGAGAACCCAATGAAGCACCAGAATAATATATATCAGAAAAGGCTCCATCTAGGTATGTTCAAAAGAATCATCTAGAATCTCAAATTCTAGGAGAAAATGGATCAGGTGTCCAAACAAGAAGAACTCTTGTAGGATCCCCTAGCTATCTGGGATTCCTATCCACTATTGAACCACAAAATGTAAATCAAGCTAGTAAATATGAATGTTGGATTCAAGCCATGAATGAAGAACTTGATCAGATTGAAAAGAATCATACTTGGGAATTGGTTCGAAGACCTCATGATAAAAATGTTATTGGAACAAAATGGATATTCAAAAACAAGTTAAATGAAAATAGAGATGTTATTAGAAACAAAGCAAGAATTATTTGTAAAGGATATGCTCAATAATAAGGTATAGAATTTGAAGAAACATTTTCACTTGTAGCAAGACTTGAAGCCATAAGAATTTTTCTTGCTTTCTCAAGTTTTCAACAATTCAAAGTTGATCAAATGGATGTAAAATTTTCTTTCCTCAATGGTGATCTAGAAGAATAATTTTATATAGAACAAGCAGATGGATTCATTCTAGGAAATGACAAAAAAATTGTTTGAAAAATTAAAACGTCTCTATATCGTCTCAAATAGGCTCCTCGGGCATGGTACTCTCGTCTTGAAAAATATCTTCAACAAAAAGGTTTCACAAAAGGATCTGTTGACTGTAACTTATACACAAAATTAAGAATGATAAAATTTTAATTATTGTTGTGTATGTTGATGAAATCATTTTTGGGAGTAGTGAAGAATAAATGAGTAAGAAATTTTATTCTGTTATACAGCAAGAATTTGAAATTTCATTATTTGGGTAACTAACATACTTTCTTGGCTACAAGTGAAACAAGCAACAAATGGAATATTTCTCTCACAAGAAAAATATATCAAGAAAATTCTAAAGAATTATGGGATGGAAGATTGCAAACATGTAAGAACACCAATGTTAAATGAATGTAACCACAGTTCTCATGATGATTCTCCCATGGTAAATCAACCAGAGTATAGATTTATGATTGGAAGTCTGCTTTATCTGACCGGGACAAGACCAAACATTATGCATGTAGTTGGTATTATTGGACAATTCCATGCTAATCCAAAAGATTCACACCTTCAAGTTGTAAAAATAATATTCAAATATATACAAGGGGCTCAATACTTTGGCCTATGGTATCCAAATAATGTTGATCTCACTCTTCATTCTTACATAGATGCGGATTGAGATGGAAATGTTTATTATTGAAAAGGACTAGTGGTGGTGAATTCTATATGGGTCCCCAATTAGTATCTTGGTTCAGCAGGAAACAAAGTTCTATTGCCTTATCTACAACAAAAGCAGAATATGTGGTTTCCACATCATGTAACACACATCTTATTTGGATGATGCAAACATTAAAAGATATTCAAATCAAATTTTCACCTCCCATATCCATCCTATGTGATAATATAGGTGCCATCATCATCTCGAAAAAGCATGTTATTCATTCCAAGACCAAGCACATCCCTATCAAGTATCACTTCTTACATGAACAAGTGTTGTAGAAAAAGGTCAAATTGGAGTATGTTCCCTCCAAAGAACAAGTTGTTGATATAGTTAATAAACCTCTTCCTAGGGAAGCATTCAAATACCTCAAACAAAGGGTGGGAGTTGTCTCTACCTCTCTTATTAAATCTGCTTAATATCATAAAATTAAATTTGGTACGCTAGTTGCAAGTGGGTGAATCGCATATATATGCAAGTTTATTTTCCTAAAACCGCGTATGGTTTTTGGCTTACATAAATTATCTAGGTCATCTTTCAGAACATTCTGTGGTGATTTTGAGTAAACTCTATTGTTGTTCCAATATTCATATTACTATACCTCTCTTTTACATTTATCTCCTTGATGAACATTCTTTGATGAATTGGTCATTGAAGGTGTTCAGGATGCACGAGTTTAGGGGGAGAATTTTTCTTGTTGAAAATGATGCATTGGTGGCGTTCTGATTATTTGATGTGTCAAGAACTCCTTTCTTGATATTTTTTGGTTATTGAGAGTCATATCTGTTATTTGATGAAAAGGTCATGCTGTGACCTATGATGTAAATTTGCCGTATTGAGTCATGTAAGGACTTGTTCAAATGTTTGAACCCACTTGGTTGGATAATTGAGTCAATATGTAAATCCTCTTGGTAGGACCCTTGATGTATTTTTGATGTCCTTGGTGATATGAAATTTCATACTTTGTTGAGTTAAAGAGTCATGTATTTCATTGAAATTCTGCCTGGATATTCTTAGGGGGAGCAATTGTCTGCCCTTTTCCCTTGATGTCAAAGGGGGACAATATTTTATGTTTGAATATTGTTTATGTATCTACACACTATGGTGATTCATATTCATCATAGTTTCCATCAAGTCCAAAGGGGGAGATTGTTGGAAATATGATTCTTATGGTGGCATATATTGTCCTTGATGGGAACTCTCTGGAAAAATAATGAAGTATATGTCTTCTAGAGAAACAAGAAGGTCTAGCTGAAGAAATGTGTAAATTCTGGCATAAGAAGGTTCATATTCATAATTGAAGGTTCTATATGTGGGTTAGTACAAACCAAGTCATGTATACACACAAAGAAGAACAATCCAAGTCGCGTATGCCTTTTGCACTCTAAAACTATAATACCAAGGGGCATTACCATAGTTTTAGCCCACAATACAGTGTCGTCTATTTGATTCTGTCCAGGAATACCATCGGCACTTGTCTGGTTTTGGCTCATGGTATTGATAAAGGCTAAACCTATATAAGGAGAAGAATATCATTGTGAAAAGGGTGCATGTGTAAGTGTTGTTATTTAATACTTCTCTCTGAAGTATATCTGCATGGGATGGACTTTGTTTTATTGGTAGATCTGAAACTATGATTCACCCTAGGATATAATGATGGATTAGGATATCTAGAACTTAAATGACTATGTATTTGATCTATTAATGATATCTTTGCATCTATAACCTGACACATGTTTGCTGAAGTGAAGTGGAGAAATATGGGTAAGTCTATAGATCTAAAACATTCTAAAAAATGAATAGTTATAGATCTATATGCTAGCTCATCTCGGTGAAAGGAAATATATACGCAGCTATGTCTCAGCTAAAGCACGTATGGAAGTCAAGGTTTTCTGAAGCTTTCTGGAGAGGTTATCTATTTATTGATGCTATATTTCTGCGATCTATCAATGAAGTCTTCATGTAGATCTGGGTTGTTTGAATACTTCATATGTTTCAAAGTTTAATATGTAAAAATCTGATCAATGAGTGACTAAATATGATTAATGATGCTGACTGAATAAGGGTTCTACAAATCTGAAAAGATATCTGACTGAAAGCCTTTTATCTAGTTCTAAGACTCATAACATTCAAGAAATTTAGTATTCTCAGATCTATACATAGGTTGGTCTAAAGGAAAGCGTGTGTACACACGGGTTCAGTAAAGTGAAGTAGTGTATGCATTTTAGGATACTGAATGATCAGGGTTAAGATTGATTCTGCATACTGATTCTGAAATCTGGGTTTATTACTATGTTATGGTTACAGTGATCTCACTGTTCTGATTGAAGTTTGGGTTAAGTTTATTGTTGTTGATCTTTATGATGGGTTGTGTTGAAGTTGTGGGATCTGGTGTGAAAATTTATGAAACATGGTCTGCAGTGGGTTTGAGGGTTGAAGCCTTCAGTGTAGAAGTAGAAGCTTCCTACCAGTAGATGTTGGTGTTCTGATTAGGGGGTTGTATCTCCCTTCCAGTAAAGGGTAGTAAACGATATCAGGGGGTTGGAGCTCCCTTCTAGTAGTATTTGGAGAACTTGAGAAGGTTGCAACATTCTGAGGTAGATTCATGCGTACTAATATGAGTCCGCATCAGTATAATATTGTAAGAAATTTTTCATATAATAAATATTGAAGAAAGAGATGACAAAAACAATGGTTTTCTCTTGAATTGGGTTTCCACCTTAAATATTGGTGTTCATGTGTGATGCCCTTTTGTGACGATTTATTATGTTATTACTACACTTACTTACTGCTTAACTATCTGATGCATAACTGATGGTCTGGGTTAAAGTTTTATTCTAAATGTTTATCAAAATAATTGAGTTGTCTGTGTATACACTAGTTTATGTTTGTAAAGATGTGTACATATGGTATTTGGGTTAATAAAAGTACCGTATAGAAATCGGTAAAGAGAAAAAAAAAAGATAATATGATTATCTGAAATATTGGTTTACGGCCCCTTCTAGTATTTTTCCCAACAAAATGTTCTTTAGGGTATTCTTCAATTGCTTAAGACAAAATGGTATTGTTATATATAAGTTGCAAAAAACCATTAGAGTTGCATAATTTCATCAATTATGTACATATATTTTGCTCTTTCTAAAAGAGAAAAATGATGTAAAGAAACTGGGATTTTTATAACAGGAATAAATAAAATATAAGGTGTCAAAAGAGTTGTGGTTTTCACTTTAGATTTCAATATAAATATACATTCGGTCGTTTTCATATTATACACCTTTATTTATATATATATATATATATATATATATATATATATATATATATATATATATATATATATATATATATATGTATATATGTATATATTTATATATAATTTATTGATTTTTTTAAAATGATAAATGATAGAAGAATTTTTAGTTGGGGAATAAGAATAAGTCTTCTTCCCCAACTTTATATCACCATTATCTTGAAAAACATTAGCAAATTTCTCCTTTGTCAATGGTTTTTGATAGATCCTTAGTCAATTTCCATTTACAAGGAAAGGAACTCTTTATTCATCAATGGTTTTGATCCTAACTGCACCATTACCAAGGACTATCCCAATCTCATAAGCTCTAAGCCAGTGAGTTTGAAATTTTCCTTGAAAATATTTTAAGTCTGAATAAAAACTTACTGCAAAATATCCTACTTGAAATTTTCTTTCTTTGATATATTTATTATTCCATATGGATCTATGTTAGTGAACTAGATTGGTCCTTTGAATAACATCATGTGTGATTTCATCAATCTCATTTATTTGTTCCATTCTATTTCTTTGTACTTCTGATAGGTCAAGTCCCAACTTAACATTTTTTTTGAGATTTTTTATTTTGAACTCAATTGGAAATAATACTTGATTCCCATAAGAAATTTCATAGGGATTATGTCCTATTTCGCTTCTCCATGTGGTCCAGTAGGCCCATAAAGCTCCTAGAAGCTTTTCTACCCAATCCTTTCTATGAAAATATATAGTCTTTGCAAGGATTGCTCCAATCACTCTATTAGTGGATTCTACTGTTCCATTTTCTTATGGATGATATGGAGTAGACTTCCTATGCTTGATTTTGTATTATTCTACTATCTTCTATACCATTTTGGATGTAAATTGAATTCCTTGAACTGTCACAATTTCCTTTGGGACATTAAAACGAGTAAAAATATCCTCCAAAATAATTGAAACTACAACATTTTCAGTAGAAAAATAATGTTATTTAGATTCTACCCATTTAGTGACATAATTAGTGAACACAAGAATATACCTCTTTTTCCTTGATTGTGTATTGATTGGTTTGACAAAATATATAGCCCAGTTTTCAAAATTTTCGATAATTATCTGGGGTTGTAAAGGCATTTCACCTAAAGGAATAGGATTTCCCATTCTTTGACAACTATCACATCTCTTAAAATATTCCTTGGAATCCTTAAAAAGGGAATGCCAATAATATCCTAAAAGAAGAACTTTGTAAGCAGTCCTTTTTTCAGTGAAGTCTCCTCCACATGGTTCATCATGACATGATTTTAGTATCTCTGGTATTTCATCTTCTCTTACACACCTTCGGATAATGAGATATGGACATGTCTTGTACAATTATTCATTTATCCATGCATAAGATTCACTCATTTGAATTATCTTTATCGTTTCTTTAGGAAAAAAATATGATGGTAGCTTCCCTGTGGCTAAACAATTAGAAATGTCAGCAAACAATGGAGATTTAGTAGATATTGCAAAAATATATTCCTCAAGAAAATTATCTTCTACTGCTGCATCATTGTTAGCATTTTGAATTCTAGACAAAAAGTCAACAACTATTTTTTGTTTTCCACGTCGATCTAAAATGATGATATTAAATTCTTGCAATAATAATATGACTCTACCATTAGTGATTGATTTATTCATTAGATATTTAATTGCAAAATGATCCATGTGAATGAAAGTTTCATAGCTAATAATTTAATGTCTAAATTTGTTAATGGCATGGACAACAGCTAAAAACTCCTTTTCATTAACAGTATAATTTAACTCTGCAAGAGTCAAGTATTCAATTTTATTGTAAATAGCATAAGGGGTCAAGTCGTTTTGTCCCAATACAGCTCCCAGAGTTGTTTTTGCAGCATCAGTTAAGATATGAAAAGCCAATTTCCAGTTTGATCCTCATAATATGGGTGTTTTCGAAATCTTTTCTATCAACGTTTCAAAGGCCTTTTGACAATCAGGATTCCAACAGAATTCAAAA
This sequence comes from Pinus albicaulis, assembly GCA_034641835.2. Taxonomy (NCBI): domain Eukaryota; kingdom Viridiplantae; phylum Streptophyta; class Pinopsida; order Pinales; family Pinaceae; genus Pinus; species Pinus albicaulis. The sequence goes on along the minus strand of CM076572.1, from coordinate 916,249,276 downwards.
TATTTTGTAAGAAATTTGAAGAGTGGAGATGAAATCAATGTAAAATTTTCTAAAAATCTTCTATAATATATGTTGATAAGTATTTTTCATTGATGTCAATTGAAGCAGCACCACGGGCTACCCCGATCTTGCATGGGAGTTTTGACCTACCTAATTAATATATTTTGACTCAAGGATATCTTTTATGGTTTATAATTGTCGAGATGTTTCTGTTGATATATGGCTCACCACATAAGTTTTCACAGTTTGAGAGATGTTCATGTTTGAAGTTACTAACCCCAATTGGTGGGCTAAAACCCCATGGGGTTGTGCCATGACACTAATCATTGGTTGTGGTCATTGAATAGTCAATAATTAATCATTTTTAAGCTCCAAAAATCCCTCCCACATTCACTTGTTGAAGACCCTATCAACCTAAGAATTTATATAAATTGTGATCCTCATATCCTCCTCAAGTAGGGATTTCGCTACTGGAAACAAGACATCGTGGAATTTTTTCTATAGAATTTTTTATGCGAAGTTTTAGAAGCTGAAATTTTTATCATGCGAAGCCAACATCCTGAGGATAGCATGTCCCCAAAATATATATTCCATAGATTCCATCCCTTCATATAATGGGACATGCCATATAATGGCTGGAACTTATAGGAATCTATATCCCATAGATTCCATAAATTCTCTGATACCACTGTAATATCCCAAAATAGGAACAAGCAATAATACAAAACAATACTACTCAAAAATAACGCAGTTTAGCAAGATAAGAGAAGGAGGCCAATATGGAGGCTCAATAATTTCATTTATAACAAGAAATGAGAGTTATATTGAAGCCCATACATTCTAGAACAGAAAAGTGAAGAATTTACATGAAGAAATCCTCAAAAAATGAGGTGCCACAACCATAGAATGTGATTGCACAAGCTTGACAGCATTATTTTATTGGCTGATAATAGCTGTATATTAAACTTCAAATCTAGAGAAGATCTGTATACAGAAATTTATATCTATGTCAGATCTGCACACTATAGAGTCTCCTCTTTACATGCCCCTTGGGGTTTTCAACAAAAAGTGAAGTCCATGGAGTAGATCTAAGATCTAATGCAACAGACCTGCAGAATGATTCAGAATTTCTGAAGCGAATACATTAGTATTTAGATTAGATCTTAATGTAACATGGATTAGATCTGTAATCCACGGATCACCACAGTGAAGGGTAGATTCCCAACACTAGAGATCTCTCTCCCAAATTATGCCAAAACACCTTGCAACTTTCTTACTTGAAAATAACATAGTTCTGGAAGGTGAAATACATTGCAGGCTCTACAACATGATTTGGCCTCAAGCCAAGATCTGAAAATGAGCTCCAATCATCCAATACTCTCTTTCCAGGGGGATAGAAGACTCTCCCACTGAAAAGAGGCACTAGAATGGCCTAGATATGAGTAGATATAGCCTCCACTTGTTGCAGCTTACAAAGAAAACCAAACCCTCAATAGGATCTGCATTTTAGTTGGAATAAGAGCTTAGCTAAATGCCTGATAGTGGACAAGAAATGCAAGACTCCTCCAAGAGCTACTCAATGGAAGAGGTGGGATTCCCCATTAGGAAAAGCCAGTGATAAACAACATTATTCTCTGCTAAACAGCCAAGAGAGTGATACATTTCTAAACAGAAAATATATTCAGGAATATCATAAAATCAAAAACCCTTTCCTTGTTGTTCTGCTCTTCCTTTTATAATATAGAGATCTTGCAAAACCCTAAACCATCTCAATGATTTAGCTTCTTTCACATGTGTAGCCTCAAACTAAAATTGCGATGTGCATCAAGGAGGTTCACTTCATCTAGAAAATGTTGTTGATTTGTTCATGGTTAACCCAGTCAAATGACTCAATCCCTTTCACACATAAGTGTGTTTTTTTAACATAGCCCATATTTGTCTTTGTTCACATGTGGAATTGATTTGTTCACGATTTTAGGAGTTTTTATTGCCCTCCCTTACACATTTATTCATGAAATACACAAATTAAAACAAAATTGAATATTCCTATTAGCTTGGGCTAATTAGGAATATTACATGGCTCAAAATAATTTCAGAGATATGATATGTGGAAGTTGGCGTTTTTGCATGCTCCTGAACTTCATCTCAAAGAAGTGATCTTGGGAAAATAGAAAAAACTCTCTCTCTGAGAATTCGATTAGAATTTTGTAAAATTTGGTAGATAGCGCACGAAATTTTGTGTTCTTTATGTCAATTTAAGATCCAAAGGAGGAAACAGTGACACATGGCATGTTGTACAAGTTCGATCTACTAAACTTGTCCATAATTAGGTCATTGTGAGAGATTGGGCATAAATTTGCCTTGAAGAATCCAAATTGGGTCAGACATATGACATTGGAAAGAAGACTTAAGGGGATACTATAGGACCAAAAATCACATATTGCAGATATGAAATAATAGAGATACATGAGATTCAATATCAAGCTCCTAGAAGCCAAAAAAAAGTTAGATCAGGTGTTTTCAAGGGCTGCAAAGGACTAGAATTTCTAGGGCAAAAAAGAAAATAGTGCAATATAGGTAAGCTCCAGGTAAGTATATTATGTATATGCATTTTCATCTCTTAATTTCATTAGGTTCTTCGTATTCTAATTTATTTTTTTTGTTTAGCACTGACATATGCTCTGCAGGATGATGAAAGTTTTGCTATTATCATGTCATGGGTATTTCCTTGAAGAATTTTTGCAGGTTTTATATATTCATAAAGATAAGATGATCTAATGTTCTGAAGAGTGAGAAAGGGTAGCATGACAAGAGAAGAAATCAACGTGCATAACAACAACAAGAAGTTCACCACATGAGGTATTCAAGTGAGCAGCATTGCATACAGTCATTGTAAAGATATCATTGTACTGAGTCATTGCAAAGCACCATTGTAAAAATTTTACAATTGTCTATCTGCCAAGAATTTAAGAGAGTGTGTCGAGAGGTCTAGGATCATCATTAGATGGTTGTGTCATAGTTGGGGTTATGGTCTAGTGTGTCTTCTTGTTCTACATCATTCTATATCATTGTAAAGTGGACCATTTTCCCTAGTATGGGAGTCCATTATTATTCTTTTCATCTATATGATGCTAGGGTGGTGCTAGGGTGAGTGTTAGCTCATTGGGTGTTGGGGCATCCATTCATTTAACAACTGAATAACCACAGACATTGGAGCATCCATCTAGTGGGAGTTGGAGAATAATTATTTTCTAGATTCTAGGAAGTTGGAGCTTTCTTTTCAATTGGAATTGAATATTAAAGAATTATTAGAAAATCATTCATTGGTTTTTGTCCTGGAGGGGGTTTCCACCTTAAAAACTGTGTGCATTTCTGTTCATTTTTTTTGCTTCTATCATTGTACAAACACTGATTATAATTGAATATTAACTGATGCTCTGAAAGATTAATAATAATACTAATTGAAAGGAATACTGATTCACCCCCCTCTCAGTATTTCCAACAATTAGTACCAGAGCTTGGTTCCATCATTAGCAGTTTAACAACTAGAAGGAGGTCATGGAACATACCAAGAATGGTTTACCTCTGCTTGATGAAAATAGTTATGCACTCTAGAAAGGAAGAATGGAGGTCTATCTCTTGGCACAAGGTTACAAAGTATGGGACACTTTTCAAAATGGCTTTACACCAACTGTGGAAAGAAGGTAAGAATAATTTGGTAAATGATGCAAAACCAAAGAATATTATTATCAGTGGACTTATTGAATTTGCTTATCATAAGGTGTTGGGTTTTAAAACCACCAAAAATTAATGGGACAAGCTTGAGAATATATATGCATGTGACTCAAATGTCAAAGAATCAAAGCTTCAAATCAATAGAGAAAAAATTGAGCAACTCATAGTGAAAGAGGATGGCAACATTGTTTCATACTTCCAACACGTTAATGAAATAACCAAAACTCTGGAAGGATTGGGAGAGTGTGTTGATGAGAAGACTATTATACAAAATATTATTAGAACATTACCAAGGAGATTCAACCCAAAGGTATTGGTCTTAAAATACAATGAAAATTTGGAGAAACTTGGAAAAGAGGAATTACATGGAGTTATCATAGCATATGAAATGAGACTTGATGAAGAAGAGGGTACTTCACATATAGAAACTATGTTCGATACATATAAGAAAACCAATAAGGACAAAAAACCTTTGAAAGCAAAGACCTACACCTACAAGTGTGAAGAAAGGGAAGATGATGAAGAGGGTATTTCAGATGGGGAATATGTTTACTTTACGAGAAAGCTAAAAATTGGTAAGGGAAAATTCAAAGGTAAGGTTCCATTAATATGTTTCGGCTATGGTGAGGTTGTGAATTTCACAAAAAAATGTCTGAATAGAAGTGATGGAAAATCGAAAGGAAAGAAAGGCTTTAAAAAATTCAACAAGCAAGGAGAAAAGAAAGGATTCAAAACGAACTTTCTCTCTAAAAAAGATAGTTCATCATCTGATGAAGACATTGACAATGAAGAAGAAGCCAATGAGAGAGTATTGTTTATGGCCAAGCACAATAAACAAGAGGTATCAAACAACGAAGAAGAAGGGATGACCATAGAAGAATTTTTTGAGGAGGCAATCCAACTTATAAAAAAGCTCAAGGCTGAGAAGAGTTATTACAATAATCTTGAAGAACAAGTTCAAGGTATCAAAATAGAAGCTAAAGAACAAAAATGTAATGAAGAGTCACTTCAAAATAATTTGGAAGAAAGAAACCAAGAAAGGGAAGCATTAGAAGCTGAAGTAGTCTCACTGCATAAGGAAGTGAAGAAGGGAAAAATTGTCCAAAACTATGCCAAGAGCTCAAGGGAATTGGAAGAAATAATCAATAATCAATGATATTACAACGATAGAACTAGCCTCGGTTACAAATAATAAGAAGAAGGACCTTCTACAAAAAAATACAATGAACCTATGAGATATTACATGCATGTAGACTTCATTGGACAAGATTCACAAGAACAACCTTGGAAGAAAATTCCCCGACGAAGATTTCCATCCAGGTACCAACATATGTTTTATGGCTATTGTTATTCATGTGGAAAATTTAGTCATAAAGCTATAGAATGTCACACGCACCATAGGAACCAATACAATTCTAGGAGATCTGTCAAATATTAACCTCCTAGGGCTCAACGAAACATCAATACATTTCAACATTTAAGAAATAATATGGAATGTTACAAATGTCTAAGTACACACAACCAAAGACTGCAGACTTGAAAAACCTCTAGAAGAATCTTTGAAGAGACAGAATGAATGAATGAACATGGAAGAAGAAAAGGACTGATAATCATGCTCTCACTCTCAAGGCTAAAAATAAAAAATATGTGCGGTATGCTGATAGTGGTTTCTCAATGCATATGGCTGGAGATAGAAGGAAGTTTGTATCTCTAAAAGAGAGGAAGGATGAAACTGTATCCTTTGGAAATGATGGATCTGCAAATGTTATAGGATCAGGTACCATCACTCTCAAAATAGAAGTTGTTCTAGCCAAGAATGTTTGATTGGTTGAAAACATCAATCCCAATATACTCATTGTTCGAGAAATGTGTGATCAAGGACACACAATTCTGTTCAACTCCACGAAATGTAAAATCAGGAAAGGCAGGTATAGTAAAATTGTGGCTACAGCAAATCGAGCTACAAATGACATATATGTTCTGGATGAAGAAAATAAAGAATTTCTACTAGATAAAGAAGATGAAATTTGGTTATGGAACAAACAAATGGGTCACATAAACTTTGACAGTATTGTCAGGATAAGAAGAAAGGAAGCAGTACGAGAATGCCAAAAATCTGAAAACCTTGCAACACACTATGTGAGGCATGTTGGCATGATAAACAGAAAAAAGTAGGATTTGAAACAAAATAAAACCTTTCATCACATCCATTGGAATTGATACATACTGATCTATGTGGCCCCGTGAGAAAAAAAGGCTTAGATGGAGAATTATATTTCATGTTAATGATAAATGACTATATCAGGATGAAAACTGTTAGTTTCCTAAAGGAAAAATCTGAAGCATTTGAGTGATTAAGATCTATAAGGAGTTGGTCGAAAATGAAATGAATTTGAAAATAAAGTTTATAACATCAGATAATGGCAGAGAATTCACTTCCAAATTCTTTCAGCAATATTGTGACAAAAATGGAATAAAAAGACAATTTTCAACAGCACGAACACCTCACCAAAATGGAGTTTCTAAAAGAAAGAACAGAACTGTAAAGGAAATGGGTAGAACAATGTTGAAGGACTCAAAATTTGATGAAAAATTACGGGTTCAGGAAATTGATACGACAATCTTTATTATCAACCGAATTCTTCTCAGAAATATTTCCAACAAGAACCCATATTAATTATGGAAAGGAAAACCAGCTAATGTAAAATATTTCAGAATCTTCGGAAGCAAATGTTATATCAAAAGAGAAGATCAAAATTTGGGTAAGTTTGAATCACGTGTTGATGAAGGTATCTTTGTTGGTTACTCACGTAAAAGAAAGGCCTATAAATGCTATAATCTAAGATGAAAACAAATAGTAAAGAGCATAAATGTTAAATTTGACAAATATGGTGTTCTAGCGAGTAATGATGAGGATCTAGAATCTTTGAAACTTGAGACAGAGGCTGAAAAAGACACAGATAAAATTGTAGAACAAGAAGCAACTATCAACGAGGAAGAAGTAAACAATGATCATCAATATATACCAGAACAACAACAAGAAGCTCCTCCAAGGAGAACAAAAGAGTGGATTCAAAAGAACCATCCATCAAATCAAATCATTGGTGACATAAATGAAGGTCAACAACTTTGTTCATCACAACAAGCTCACGTTGCTTTTCTAGCAACCTTTGAGCCTAGTAGTTTTGAGTAAGCCAGCCAGAATGAACATTGGGTAGGAGCTATGAATAAAGAATTGGATCAAATTAAGAAGAATAACACCTGGAAATTAGTTCCACGGCCAAAATATAAAAATTTCATTGGGACCAAATGGGTGTTCACAAACAAATTGAATGAAGATGGATACGTTGTTGAGTCCCAAATTTGCATCTTTTCCATACATTTTTCCATACCTTTTTCACTCACCTAAGCCTCCAAAATTGTTAATATCATGTGAAAAAGAGTATCTAACATGGTTTTTAATTATATTTTTGTGTTTGCTATTTGATCTAGATTTTGTTCATTCAGCTGCGGAATCTTGCCACTTTCCGCAGCTGCTGCAACTTTCCGCAGCTATTTTGTGAAACTCTATGCTACAGGTGTCTACAAAGGAAAAGAGCCACATGGGCAGGTCAGGAATGACGTGGACATGGTTCGTGTCCTATTAGTTCAGGCAAACTCATCCAAAGAAGCCGCGGTCAAAGGCGTCCGGCGGGAAGCTGGACCGTGAGTCCTCACGCAGAATACCAGGACTCGTCGTGTCACGTGAAGTGCCCCATAAAAGAAATCTCGAGTCATGCGGAGGACATCGGACAAGTCGACATCTGTACATGGCTCCATAGCCGAATTCAAGCATCCACTCATAGATTTAATTTCCAACACGGCCATGATCCTAGATCCGTGGACGTAATGGTCTACGTGTTTTGTATTAGCATAAACTTTAGGAAATCAGTTACATTACCTTTTGTTACATATAATGTGTTTTCATACACATATAGAGTTAGTCGATGTTAGTCTCTGTTATATTTTATTAGTCTGCTCTGTAATGTAATTACGCTGCCTTAGTGCCGTAATACCACCTTACTGTTATGACTGCATTTTAATATAAGAAGACTCTGTTTTCAGACTTAATTCGTAATTGAAGATTGTTGCCAAGGCTGGTGTAGAGGGCCCCCCGTCGCCCAAGGTTTCTCAGGCATTATTGTATAGTTCTTGTTTTAATTCTTTAAGCTCATTGTGCCATAATTCATTCACATGTTTATACATTGCATCTTTCATGGTATATATGTTTCATTTCTGTTTATAATCTTTCATGCTTTACATCTTGCTTCTGTCCATAATCTTTCATGTTTTATGTTTATTGATAACTGATTAGTGTTCTTGTTTCAGGTTACAAATAGGCAGCCCGGGAATATGCATAACTTTTTGACTAATGACATGGAATTAACATTGTTCTACTGCTAATTTGTTTTTCTTAGTTTCTCATGACTCCCGCATCGCTTTGTTTAATTCTAGTTTTTCATTTGCCGTAGTTAAATTTAGATATATTGTTCCGTTTTATAACATCTTCGTCATCTAAAGCTGCTGTAAAATTGGGATTCCATGGTTAGGATTGAATATTATGAAATGCGCTTAGTATTAGTTTTCCGCAAATTTAGATATATTAAACTGCCATAATATCTTCGCCTTGCTCGAAAGCCAACTTCCGGATTGATGTAGTAGGGATATTATGGTTTGCAGTTTTAGTATTAGTTTCCTTTCTGCAAATTTAGATATATTAAACTGCTCATAACATCTTCAGTTGCCTCCGAAAGCCACAACTGGACTAATGGTGAGGGATTGTATTATGAAATGTGTAGTTTGGTATTAGTTTCATTTATGCAAATTTAGATATATTAATTTGTGCATGACATCTTCAGTTTCCTCTGAAAGCCACAGCTGGACTGATGGTGAGGGATTGAATTATGAATGTATGGTTTGATATTAGTTTACTTTCTGCAAGTTAGATATCAGTTACTCAAGTTGTTTATGGTTACTTCCGAAAATCATAGCTGGACTAATGATGAGGGATCAAAAGACATGTTGATGCAAATTGATTTAGATTTACTTTATTGCAGCTTTTGGATTTCTTTCAGCATAATTTATTTTGTGTTTAGACAGCAGCAAGAATAGTTTGGTTTCATGCTCACTAGTTCACTGTTTTGATTCATTAGATTAGCAGCATCTTTTCATTTCAGCAGCGCATTTTCATTTCCTTTCAAGTTTGTCATTGTAATTTTCAAATTCCTTTTTCAGTTTCAAGTTGGTAAATCATTATAGAGGATATCATTTCCTTGAACAAACATAACCATACTTGTTTTTATTTTAGAATTTCCATTTCATCTTAGAAAACCAAAAACGACAAAAAGTTAAGAAATAGGTTATCTTGCACATATAGTGCGCCGCACTTCATCAACTTACGAATCCCGGATTGACAAATTAAATGCAGCAATTTAGGACACACTAAATTGACCAAAAATTTTTGCGTCGTTGCCGGGGAAGTGTAACTAGGTAGCCAATTTCTTAAAAAAAAAATAACACAAAATCATAAAAGAAGGGAAAACTTGATAACTTCTTGAAGTATGCTCTCCTCTTGCACCTAGTGTGATCTGGAGGATCAGAAAAGAGAGTTATTGGTTCAGTAATTTCTTAAGTATGCTCTCTTCTTGCACCTAGTGTGACCTGGAAGATCAGAAAGAGAATTATTAGCCCAACTTTTAAAAAATAAAAAATAAAAAATGACATGCATAGAGCAAGAGATTCTAGGGGAAGGTTTATAGCTAAAGCCAAGAGTTCGATTTTCACAACTCCATATTCTTCAAGGCATAGACCAAATTCACCACCATCTACCCCTAGCCTTAAGATTTTTGGAACTCAAGGAACAGCTGAATTAGAGGATTCTCCTATACCAGCTACTCAATCCCATTTAGAAAACAAAGAGACTCTCTCTCATCCTCCCTTGGTAGAAGAACTAGAGGACTTTAAGGACTCTAAAGAAACTATCATGGCAGAGGAAGTAATAGATGGAGGTAGAGGTAGAGGTAGAAGAGGAGGAAATAATGGTAGAAATAGGGAAGGAGACAACTTGTTTGGATTCCCTATAGTTGATGAGGAAACTCATGCAACAATGAAAAATATCTCACCATCTGTCCTCCCTAACTTTTAGGGATTGCGAAGTGAGGATCCTGAAACATTTCTGTTTGAGTTTGAAGTCGTGTGCCAAACCTATGACTATATGGAAGACTCTCAAAAACTCAAAATGTTTCCTTCAACTTTGAAGGGATCTGCTTTGAAATGGTTCATGGGATTAGCCACTCAATCTATTAGGACTTGGAATGATATGAAACAAACATTTTTGGATAGATACTTGGACTATTGTATGCCCACCAATCACAAGGATGAGGTATTCAAAATGATGAAAAAAGAAGATGAAAATTTGGAAGACTTACTTGAAAGATTTCAATACAACTTGAAAAGAGCAAAGATGAGCAACTTAGATGATGAAACCTTGAAAGCCCTCATATTAAAAGCCATTAGAGATGAATGGATAGATATTCTAAACATGATGGGGAAAGGAGACATTTCTCAACTTCCACTTCGTGACATAACAAAACTATGTGTCCATCTCTCAAGAGGAAAATCTAAAACAGGAAAAGGGCCTAGGGATCCTTCTCTTATTAGGGTTAACAAATCTGCAACTGGATCAGTAAGTAGGGCAGATATTGGTAATATGCTTGATGAATTCAAAACTGATATCTTAGGGATCCTTAGTGAACAACTAGACACCCTTAAAATCCCAAACAAGCAGAAAGCAGAAACAGATGCTTTAGCCATCTTTTGTCCGAAATGTAGGAAGAAACATGCTTTAAGGGAATGTCCCTTGGATGCAAAAGTTGTAGAAACATGTATGATTTGCTCAGAGAATCATGAGATCAAGGATTGTCCTTCAATTCCCGGACTCAAAGCTGTTTTTCAAGAAGACCCAAATTCAGTAGAATCTCTCTGTTTTGTCGCAAGGAGACCTTGGCAGGGACAACAAACTCAAGGGTTTAACAACCCTATGAATTTTCAAACCCAACCAAGTTGGAATCCTTGGCAACAACCTTGGCCCCAACATCAAAATTCATATCATCCATGGGTACAAGGGATGCAAAATCCTTATGGGAGATTTGCTCAATTTTATCAATATCCTCCATCTTTTCAAAATCAACAAGCTCCACAACTTCCAAACCCAAATCCACAACTTTCATTGCCATTTCCACAACAACAACCTTCTCAACAAAATCCAAATCCCCAACTCATGCTCCCATACCAACAAAAGACAAATCAACTTCCAGCTCAGCCATTGCCAAATCCTAACAATAAAAATCCTCAGAATACTTACATGATAGAAGGACAACAATTTCCTACCTATATGATTGTTCCTCTCAATGATGTACAACTCAGATCTGGTAGAGTTTTAGAAAAACCTTCTATAGATATTCAAGAGAAAGATACCTCTGAGGAGGACTCTCTTCAAGTCAATAAGGGTTCTGAGGAAGAATCTCTTCAAAATTCAAACATTCAAAAAGAAAAAGAAAAGTCAACACCCACAACTCCTATAGTTGAGCAACCTGCATCTTTATCTACACCTCCTTTTCCCGAAAGACTACAAATTGACAAGGGGGTGGAAAAACAAATCTTGTTGCCTAACTATGATTTTCTAGATGAATTGAAGAATGTTTGTATCAAGATTCCCTTGCTACAAGCCATTCGAGAGATTCCTATTCTAGAAAAAACAATAAAGGAGTTGAGTTTCAAAAGACCAGGAAGGAAACTAAAATACACAAGAAGAATCCACCTGGTAGGAAAAATTGCAGATATCATGATGGGAAAAATTACCATGCAGAAGTATGTAGATCCAGGAAGTCCAATTGTCAAGACACATATAAATGGGATATAAATTCCAAACACATTGATTGACTTAGGGGTTGCTATCAACATTATGAGTAGACAGACTATGGAACAGCTAAAACTTCCTAACCTTCTTTTTACACCTACTTTACTGCAACTTGTAGATCGATCAATTATTAAACCAGATGGTGTATTAGAAGATATTTCAGTCTCCTTAGATTCTTGGGAATATCCAGTAGATTTTATGATTTTGACTCCCAAGAGTAATCTAGGAGGGCACCCACTTATTTTTGGAAGACCTTGGCTAGCCACAGCTGATGCTTTTATTAGTTGTAGATCTGGGGACATGTACATTTCTAAAGGTAATTCGACAAAGAAATTCAGTTTGTATCCTCCAGCAAGAGAAATCACAGAAGTAGGAGACAATGAATGTGTTGATGATGAGGACACTATACAACATGTCTTTACCATTTCTGAAATCAGTGAGGATAGTCAAATTCTGAACACATTAGAAAATTTTGAGACATCTTCAGAATATGACCCCACACAATTTCAGTTGGAATCTGACATAGAATATTTATCATAAAGACAAATGTCTCTTTACTCTATGGAAGAGTTTGGTAGTTCTACTATTGATATTTTTCCAGGAAAAACATTGAATATCAACAAACATTTGGAAAAGTCACAACAAGAAGAACTAACCAAAATATTGCAAAAACATTCTACTGAATTTGCATGGGAGTATACTGACATGAAGGGTATTTATCCTAAGACTTGCATCCATCATATCTATATTGAGGAAAACAGTAGACCAATCAGACAACCTCAAAGAAGGACGAATCCAAATCTTAGGGAGATAGTGAAAGAAGAGCTCCAAAAACTACTCAATGTAAACTTCATTTATCCAATTTCAGATAGCTGATGGGTTTCTCCTTTGGTTATAGTACCTAAAAAGAATGGTAAATGGAGGGTATGCATTGATTACATGGAATTGAACAAAGCAACTTTGAAGGATCACTTTCCTTTGCCTTTTATCGATCAGGTATTAGACACATTAGCAGGTAAAAATTACTTTTCATTTTTGGATGGTTTTAGTGGCTATAATCAAATTCAGGTAGCACCTGAAGATCAAGATAAGACCACATTTACTTGTCCATGGGGAAATTTTGCCTACCGAGTGCTTCCTTTTGGGTTATGTAATGCACCCGTAACATTCCAAAGAGCAGTACTAGGAATTTTTTCTGATCTAATCCATGATTGTGTAGAGGTTTATATGGATGATTTTACAGTTTATGGTAATTCATTTGAAGAGGAATTAGAAAATTTGGAAAAAGTTCTTATAAGATGTAAAGAAACAAACCTTTCATTAAGTCATGAAAAATGCTTTATGATGTTTACTGAAGGTATTGTTTTGGGGCATCATATTTCAGGAGATGGGATTAAGGTTGATAGATCAAAAGTTGAAGTCATCTCCAAGTTGCCCATTCCAAATTGTCAAAGAGATGTTAGAAGTTTTCTAGGATTTACTGGTTACTATAGAAGATTTATAGAAAACTTCACTAAAATAGCATCTCCACTCTTCAAATTGCTTACAAAAGATTGTGAATTCAAATGGGATCCTGATTGTCAATCAACTTTTGAAACTTTGAAAATAAGAATATCTGAAGCACCTATCTTGAGAGGACCAAATTGGAAACTCCCTTTCCATATTTCTACTGATGCTTCAGATACAGCTCTAGGAGCTGTGTTGGGTCAAAAATATTTAGTTCCTTATGCCATTTATTATACCAGTAAAAATTTGACTCCCACAGAGTTGAATTATACTGTGACTGAAAAAGAGTTTTTAGCCGTTGTTCATGCAATTAATAAGTTTAGACATTACATAACAGGCTATGAAACTTTTATTCATACCGACCATTCTACAATTAGATATTTGATGAACAAACCTGTTACTAATGGCAGAGTGACAAGATGGCTTTTACTTTTGCAAGAATTCAATATTACTGTGTTGGATAGACCAGGAAAACAGAATACAGTAGCTGATTTCTTGTCTAGGATTCAGAATACTAAAGAAGATTCTCCTGTAGAAGATAAATTTCCCGATGAATACTTGTTTGCAGTAACTATTAAGACCCCTTGGTATGCAGATATTGCTAACTATTTGGTTACAGGGAAACTACCTTCACATTTATTTCCAAGAGAAAAACGAAAAATTATTCAGGAGAGTTCAAGATATTCATGGATTTCTAACGAATTGCTTAAAACAGGGCCAGATCTTGTGATCAGAAGATGTGTCAGGGAAGATGAAATTCCTGATATTCTTAAGGCATGTCATGATGAACCATGCGGCAGACACTTTGCAGACAAAAGGACGGCCTATAAAATCCTCTCTTTAGGATATGATTGGCCTTCTCTTTTCAAAGATGCAAAACAATATGTCAAAAGGTGTGACAGCTGCCAAAGAGTAGGTAAACCTACCCTTTCAAGTGAAATGCCATTGCAATCACAGGTACTCATTGAACCCTTTGAAAAATGGGCTTTAGATTTCATTGGACCTATTAATCCACCATCTAAGCAAAAGAAGTATTTATTAGTTTGTACTGATTATGTTACTAAATGGGTAGAAGCCAAACCATTAGTATCTACTACTGAAAATTCAGTTGTTCATTTTCTTTATGAGGATATTTTTACTCGCTTTGGTGTTCCAAGAGAAATTGTGACAGATCAGGGGAGCCAATTCACATCCAATTTGGTGGAGAAATTGATGGAAGAATAAAAAATAAAGCACAGAAGATCTACTCCTTACCATCCGCAAGAAAATGGTCAAGTGGAGTCCACAAATAAAGTTCTTGAAAGTATCATCACCAAAACTTTTCATCTACATAGAAGAGATTGGGTAGAAAGGCTTTCTGAAGCCTTGTGGGCCTACAGAACTACATGGAGAAATACAACAGGACATTCTCCCTATGAACTTGTTTATGGGAAAGAAGTCTTGCTCCCCATTGAGTTCCAAGTCAAGACCTTCAAGATAGCAGTTCAGTTGGGGATGGACTTATCATAAGCCCAAAAGCATAGAATGGAGCAATTGAATGAGCTAGATGAGATCAGACAAGAAGCAATTTTAAGAACTGATCTAGTTCAATATCAAAGAGCTAAATGGCATGACAAGTACATCAAAGAGAAGAAGTTTTAAGAAGGAGATTGGGCATTGTTATTTGATTCCAAGTTTAAATATTTCCAAGGAAAATTTCAGACTCATTGGCTTGGGCCATATGAGATTGAAAATATCTTTAGCAATGGAGCGGTAAGAATCAAGACCATTGATGAGTTTCAAACTCCTCTTATTGTGAATGGCCATAGATTGAAAGTTTATCATAAGCCACTCTCAAAAGAGGATTTTGTCAAAATGTTTCAAGAAAGTTTTGCAATCAGGCTGGTACAGAAGAATTCTTCTTCTCCACCAGCCTAGCTTTTGTTCTTTTCAGTTAAAAGAAAAAAAAAAAAATGGTATAAGCCTGAAAACCAATCACTGATTGGCAGTCTTATACAGAAAATATAGGGTGAAAATCAGGAACACCTGACACTCTATGTTTTCCAAAAAAATCTCTCTTTTATTTCACAAGTCTTGTGACCACCCACTCCATTCCATCCCACTTCATTCCATTTCATTTCACTTCATTTCACTCCATTCCATTTCATTTTATCTGTTTCATTCCATTTCATCAATAAAAATATTTTTCATGACCATTTCCATCTGGTCATTTGTCATCTGTTCATCTCCATTCATCCAAATAATAGCTGTGTCAGTTTCCGCAGCTGACATCTGTTTCCGCAGCCAGAAGAAGATTCCGCAGCTACAACTCTGTTTTCAAAAGAATGTACAACCAGATGTTATTTCCATAATCATGAAATAAAATGCAGGTGAGAGGATCAAAAAATGAAGACATGGAGCATTCAAGACACCAATGAAGAGCAATTAGTTGAAGACTAAGGGAAAAGGAAAAGATTCCAAAGGTATGAATAAAATTTATTTCAAATAGCATTGAAAAACACATTTTTATATAGTTCTGAACCATAAGCTCTATCCATTATGTGCAATGATTATATTGACAATTCCGTAACCTTTCACGATCTCCATATTATCCTCTCGCATTCATTCTTAAACGGTTCCATCATTAAACCTCCGATCTTCACTCATGTTCCAATATTCCACCGGTGACAATGAGATGTATTTGATTTGACCACGGACTCTTACAGCCGCATAAATCCATAACCGTTGTTGAAACGTGCTCATATTTATTGTGCAACCACCAAAATTCAAAACGTTGCCGGATGTGTTATACTCTGTTAATCTCTCTGTCGTGCTCTCTGTTGTGCTCACGAAAACCCCTCTCTGTTCTGTTCACTCCATTCCACTCTCTATTACGTTATAATCTCTATACCTACTCTCTGACATTTACCCACAGTCATTGTGCTCATCTCTGTGCATTCAACCATTCTGTTTCCATTAAACCCTCACGCAGGCAAATTTGTGAAGAGCAGAAAGAAAATGGGTAAATTGCTAAGAGCAGAACCGGAAGGACCTAAGTTTATGGAGGGATATCCACAAGTAAGGGATATATTGAAGAAAGAAAATTTGCTGTGGTTTATCCAGAAATTCAGAGGTTATCATAAAGAAGTGACGAAGGCATTCGCAAGGTCGTTTAATGGCTTGGAAGCAGAGATTGGAGACCTTAAGTTCGCGGTCAATGAAGCATCTATAGCAATAGCCACGAAACTTCTTCAGGAGGGTGAGCGTTGGTTTAAGAATAAAAGCATCAGTGATGAAGCATGGAGAACAATCTTACTCAACCAAGGTATGGACATAACTGTTTTTAAAAGAGGAATTCCTGTGCATGCATTGAAAGAGGAATGGGCTACTTTGTTGCTAGTTGTTCAGAAATTCATTACCTGTGAAGGCCGTTTTGGGTCCATGTATATGTACCATACCAGGTTACTGATGAATTTTCTAGATAATCAAACTCTCAATCTCCCATATTTTTTATTCAATAGTTTGAAGAAAATGTCTGTGACTGTTCAGAAGCATTTAGGAGATGTAGAACCCCATCTATATCACCACGGCATTGTAAAAATTTTGATTGAAAAGGAATTAAAGGAAAAGAAAGACACATGGGAACAATTTCTGGTTAGAAATTTCTTTGAGGAACCTCAGGAAATTCCTGAAGGTAGTACAACAAGGAGTAGAAGAAAAATAATAAATGATAAAACCCAAATTACTCCTACTCAAGAAATTCCTGAAGGTAGCACAGCAAGAAGAAGTAGGAGAAAAAGAACAATTGATGAAATTCAAAATACTCCTACTACTACAATTGAAAGAACTGATAGTGAAGAGAGACTGTCAAAGAGGAAGAAGAAAGAAATCAAGGGTAAGAAGCCAATAACACCAAAAGAGAGAAAAACTATTGAGGCTATACATAAAACCCCTTCTTCTGAAGAAGAAGATCATCAAGTGTTATTTGAAAGATTAGTTTATCTTCAAAAACAATCATCTATGGCCAAGAAGACAGAGAAAGGAAAACAAAAACAAAAGGATAGTGTACCACAACGTGTGAGAAGAAGCAGCAGACTTAAAGGGAAATTGAGGAAAACGCAAATGAAGGGTCCTCATTTCATTGATTTGGGAGAGGAAACATCTGAACAGTCCCCAGCTGACCATAGTCCATCTCAGTCAGTTAGTGAACCTGGTTCATTTCATTCTCAGTCAGAAATTGACCATAGTCCATCCCATTCTCAGCAAGATGTTGATGTGAGCCCTTCTCAGCCAGATTTTGAAGATAACTCTCCTTCACGGCATTTTGGGGATAGCCCAATAAAAATGACACCTGATATAGACCCCAAGCAGCAAGAAGTATATGACTATATAGAATCTTTGGAAAAGGCAGCTACAGGTCCCAGTACTTCGTCCATTCAGCCTCATACAGTACAAGATGATTTAGTCCAATCACTAAAATAGGAAATCTTTGAGCTAGAGCTTTTAAATAGGCACATCAAAAATGAAAATGAGACATTGAAAGAACAAGGTAAATTGGACAAAATCATCCATGATAATACCATGCTACATCTTGGAATATGGCAGAAGAAGAACAAGAAATTGAAAAGGAAATGCCAGAAGTTGAACAGAGCACTGGTTAATATCAAATTTAGAAGCTTAATGCAGAAACCCAAAATGTTGGCAGCACGAAGGAAGAGGAGGAGAGGATTAGACGTGCTGGCTGAAGTGTCAAGGCATATGAACTGAGGGAGGAATATCAAAATTTTGGTTGCATGAGGACATGAAACACCTTCACAGTGGGGGTATGTTGAGTCTCAATTCTGCATCTTTTCCATACACTTTTCTATACCTTTTTCACTCACCTGAACCTCCCAAGTTTTCAATATCATTGTATGTTAATTGCAAAAGAGTATCTAACATGGTTTTTAACTATATTTTTGTGTCTGCTGTTTGATTTAGATTTTGTTCATTTAGCTGCGGAATCTTGCCACTTTCCGCAGCTGCTGCAACTTTCCGCAGCCATTTTGTGAAACTCTATGTTACAGGTGTCTACAGGAAAAATGAGCCACATGGGCAAGTCAAAAATGATGTGGACATGGTTCGTGTCCTGTTGGTTCGAGCAAACTCATCTAAAGAAGTTGCGGTCAAAGGCGTCCAAATGGAAGTCAACCATAGAGTCTCACGGTGACAGGACTCTGTTTCGTGTCACGTGAAGGTTCATATGGCCGTTTCTGAGTTGCGGAGGACAAGTCGACATCTGTACATGGCTCCATAGCCGAATTCAAGCATCCAATCCTCATAGATTTACTTTCCAACACGGCCATGATCCTAGATCCGTGGACGTAATGGTCTACGTGTTTTGTATTAGCATAAACTTTAGGAAATCAGTTACATTACCTTCAGTTATAAATAACACGTTTGCATACGCATATGAGTTAGTCGATGTTAGTCTCTGTTATTTTTTATTAGTCTGCTCTGTAATGTAATTACGCTGCCTTAGTGCCGTAATACTACCATACTGTTATGACTGCATTTTAATATAAGAAGACTCTGTTTTCCAACTTAATTCGTACTTGAAGATCGTTGCCAAGGCTGGTGTAGAGGGCCCCTGCTCAGCTAAGGTTTTGTGCATTAGTGTATAGTTCTTATTTCATTTCTTTAAAGCTCATTGTGCCATAATCCATTCATATGTTTATACATTGCATTTGCTTCATTTCTGTTTATAAACTTTCATAATTTCCATTTCACTTCTGTCTTTCATGTTTTATGTTGTTAATCACTGATCAGTGTTCTTGTTTCAGGTTATAGATAGGCAGCCCGGGTATTTTCATAGCTTTTTGACTAATGACATGGAACTAACATTGTTCTGCTGCTAATTTTCTTTTCATAGTTTCTGTTTAATTTTAGTATTGCTTTGTTCATTTCAGTTTTGCTTATTTTCTTCAGTAGTTAAATTTAGATATATTAAGCTGCTCATAACATCTTCAGTTGCCTCCGAAAGCCACAGCTGGACTGATGGTGAGGGATTGTATTATGAAATGTGTAGTTTAGTATTAGTTTCCTTTTTGCAAATTTAGATATATTAAACTGCTCATAACATCTTCAGTTGCCTCCGAAAGCCACAGCTGGACTGATGGTGAGGGATTGTATTATGAAATGTGTAGTTTGGTATTAGTTTCATTTCTGCAAATTTAGATATATTAAATTGTGCATGAAATCTTCAGTTGCCTCCGAAAGCCACAGCTGGACTGATGGTGAGGGATTGAATTATGAATGTATGGTTTGATATTAGTTTACTTTCTGCAAGTTAGATATCAGTTACTCAAGTTGTTTATGGTTACTTCCGAAAATCATAGCTAGACTAATGATGAGGGATCAGAAGACAAGTTGATGTAATTTGATTTAGATTTACTTTATTGCAACTTTTGGATTTCTTTCAGCATAGTTTCTTTTGTGTTTAGACAGCAGCAAGAATAGTTTGGTTTCATGCTCACTAGTTCTTTCATTTTTTGGTCATTAGTTCATGACACTCTTTTATTCAATGGTAACATTTTCATTTCTTTCGATTTTATCATTGATTTTCAAATTCCTTTTTGGAATTTCAGTTGGTAAATAATTATGGGATATCATTTCCTTAGACCAAACATAACCATACTTGTTTTATTTTTAATTCATTATCTTAGAAAACCAAAAACAACAAAAAGTTAAGAAATAGGTTATCTTGCACATATAGTGCGCCGCACTTCATCAGCTTACGAATCCCGGATTGACAAATTAAATGCAGCAATTTAGGACACACTAAATTGACCAATCACACGTTACCTGAAACAAAGCAAGATTAGTTTGCAAAGCCTATGAAAAAGTGGAGGGAATTGATTTTGACGAAACATTTTGACCAATTTCCAAAATGGAATCCATTCAGATGTTTCTCGACTATGAATGTTCAAGAAAAATCAAATTATATCAAATGGATGTTAATTCAACATTCATGAATGGCTAATTAGAAGAATAAGTTTACATCGAACAACCTAAAGGGTTTTTACAATCAGAAAAAGAAGACTATGTTTGCATGGTAAAGAAGGCTCTATATGGTCTCAAGCAGGCTCCTAGAGCATGGTTGATAAGATTTGGATCAAGAAACTAAGTTATATCTGAAATTTCAAAGTTTTCAAAAGTGTATTGAACACAGGATGTCACAGAATCTCTCTTAAATTCAAGTGCCATATTACACAGTTCTGCTTTTATATAGAAATTTATCGTTGTGTTTTTTTTTTTTTGAAATTGTCATTGTAATTTTGACTCTTTGACTGGTTGTTGGTATTTTTCATAGTTAGCAAAATAATATTCCAAAGAATATTCACAGAATATTTGTGAATATTCTTATGGAGACATGTTGCAGGATATTCTTATGGGAGAATGGGGATGTTGACAAGTATCAAATTATTAATGGTAAAATTGGATTATCAAAGATTTTTGGGTCAGTAGGAGGCTGCTGATGGGACTGAGGAGGCACTCTGAATAGCTCAAAGTGTTAATAAGGAGGCTAGGTAGGCGGGATCGATCTCCTGCGACTTCCTCGACTGCACGCCCATGCCTTACCATCCAGCTTTGGTTGGTTCTGCCCAGCCCCTGAGGTGCAGCATATTTGTAAAGTTTAAAAATGTTGTGTTTGGGATTGGAAGGTCTGGGTCATGAGACAAGACCCCTCCCCACCACTGCATATAGCGCCCAAGACTGAGCCAACACAGCCTGTGATTAAACAAGTGTCTCACCAATTTGTAGTGCTCCAACTTTATAGTTATGACATCACAGGACACAATACATTTAGCATTGACAGCAGAATTGTGAGTTATATGGCCACCCCAACCTGGTCCAGTCAAAATTAAATTCTTTCCAGGTAGTGGAGACTTATTAGAGGAACCCAATTAAAAGCTGTTTCAGCTTTATCTTAGACTCAGATTATCAAGCCATTTGAAAGAGTATTAATAGTCAAATTGACTATATCAGGCATTCTAGACTCATTGGTGATGGTTGCAGAGCCATCATAGGAGCTCTGAGTGACATTTTTCTTCAGAGAAGTTCTAGGGGCGACCAGGGCCACTACGGGCCAGCAGCAGTTTGAGGCCTAGCCAAGGCAACTAAAGGCCTTTCTCATGTAGTCAGCCAACTATTTGTAAAATTCAAATTTGGTGTTTAGGACATTAGAGAACTAATGATAGATTTTTGGAAGCTAATATCTGACTATTAAAGTGAGATTCTTTAAATGAGTTCTAAGGGGCTACTAGAGTGCCAGCGAAAGCAAGGCCTATCCCGAAACGTACCAATATCATTCTGAAAAATCTCGGTCTGTTCATATTTTTACTTTTCTCAACTGTGGTATTTTTTAGAAGCTTTTTATCTGCTGAAGGTGAGATACCTTGAGAGAATGTTTGGTGACCTAGAGCAGAGGTGCATCAGTCTTGGAGCTCTGCTTGGAAGCATTCAAGTCATTTGATATAAATGAATAATTCATGGTATTTAACATTATGGATCCAATGGAAGGATTTTAGAGTCATTTGGAATTTAAGTCTAGAAGAACATGAGATTATTTTGACCAGCCTAGGCCAACGAGATGAGGCTAGATTATGAGCTGAAGCTCATGAATATAGAATAATCAAATTATTTTGAGGTATGATATATGATGGGGATATCAGGTGAGGTTTTAATTACATAAAATGACTTCTAGGGAGTTTGTGCCAAAGAGAAGCTCGGGGAAGCTTAAGGGCACTGACAGATGAGGTCAATTCAAAGGAAGCTTAGTTCTATCTTTAGAGTGATGACATCCATTCCAGGGGTATAATGATATTATTAACCCAATTGTACAGCCAAAATAACCATTGGAGTTAATTATTTATTTGTAAAATAAATTTTTCATCATCATCCCAAAGATCCTAGTCAGTTGACATAGGCTGAAGGAGACGTAACCCACGATATTCAGGTGAAATCATTTTCTTAATTTTTTGTTATGTGTTCATTCTTATTTTCTGCACTTCATGGTTATTGTACATGCTTAATATCAGCAAAGAGAAATGTTCTTAAAGCACATAAAAAGTTAAAAAGAAACATATAACTGTTTCAAGTATTCATTTCCGCATATCCACGTATAATCAAGATATTTTATTTGTTTAACTGATTGGGAGGTTCTTGCGCATACTAATTTCAATATATACACCCATTTTCAGATTAGATGGCATCAGAGCACTAGTTTTCTTGCTTGTTAGAGGACTAGGTTGCTTGCTTTCTAGAGGACTAGGTTGCTCGTTGACTTGAAAGGTGTTTAAGATTGCAAATAATTTGACTGATGGTTACAAGTTTGAGTTTGCTATAGGTGAAGGGAAAGCTATTGTTAGCTAAGTGCAAGAGAGGAAAATAATGAAGAATATTGAAAGCATTATTCTTACCCAAAGGACCTCAAGGAAATCCTTGAAGCAAAAGAGGGATTGTATGTAAAGGCTCTTGAAGATTGTTTGCAAAAGAAGCTTTGTCAATTGTTTTTGAAAGCTTTGTTAATTTTTGTTGAAGTTCCTTAATTCACTTACATAATGATGAAAACTTCATCAAGTGAGGTTTCAAAATCCTCCTCCTTCACACAATTCTTCGATGAAGACATGAAGCGAGACTTCTACATCCTGAAGGATAATGTGCAAATTCTGTATGAAGATGGCAAGGAAAGCACTAGACTTAGTGAGCAATTGGTTGCTATGAAGAAAGAGAAAGAATGAATTCTTGAAAGAATGCATGAGATGGAGATGCAACTACATCAAGTGCAAGAGGCCTTAACCAAGAACATGTGTGAAGTAGAGGTAAAACACTCAAATTTGTCTTCAAATTCCTCTTCAAATATATGTGTAGGTTCATTTGAAAAGCACACTAGAGGTATAGGGTCCAATTTGATGTTAAAAATGGGCTATGAAGGAAAGGGTCTATGAAAACATGCAAAAGGAATGATAGATCCTATTTTGGTTGAGGAAAGTCCTAATAAGTTTGGTCTAGGCTATGTTCAATATCATGGTGAAAAATGTACATCCATGAAGGCATTTGAGACAACTTCAAAATAAATTTTTTTACAAGTTGTAAACCACAAACATGTCAATTTTTTTTTCAAGTTTGTTTCCATTGTTTGAAGAGTATGTTGCAACAAGGTGTTAAAGGAAATGAAGCTTATGGTGAGCATGAGAGTTCGAACAGCTATCAAGACATGAACACTGATGTTAGTCTTCAAAAGAAAGCCGAGACCTCTACAAGTTAATCTACTCAAGAAGGTGAAAAAGATGGACATGCAAAGCAACATTTGAGGTATAATTATTCCCATAGTTAAGTTGATTATGTTTCTGATAAGCATGAAAAATCTGCATGCTTGACTAGAAGAAAATTTTTTTGTTCCTATTGTAGTCTGTGTAACCATGAATTTTCAAAATGTTGTGTAATATCCCAAAATGGGAACAGCTACACTATCGCGAATAATTTGAGTTATTAAAATGTGGAGCTTCAGAAAATCATGAGCATGGAAATGTAGAGCAGCTCATTAGATGTGAAATAACATCAAACCAGCATATAGAAGAACCTCATCAAGTAGATGGCCTATATCCTCTTTACCAAGTTGGGAAATGCATCAATATAGGGCATGAATCAGCTGTCTTCAGAAAATAATGCTATAAAAGTGAGAAATTGGACTTGGATCCCTTATAATACATGATATGAAACTCACATGCATAATTAGAGGTGAAACAAATCACTCTATCCAACATAAAAAAATCTCCCCAAGTCAATACAACTCAAATAAGCCCAAACCCCATAGCCTAGCTCATGCAGAAAGTACTGAAGCAAGGAATGCATTGTTTTAATGAGGGTTTATGTAGAAAATGATGATAAATAAGAGATCAAAGGTTTTCAATCATCCAATGGCAGAGAAAATGGATATTCCTTCTTTTTTATACAAAATAAGATCACCCAAAAAGGGATTACATGAAAGCACAATGTATAGATATGCAGATCTACAGATATGGATTTGAAAAACGTAGTTTTACTATAGCACTGAATAAATATTACTGAAATATACAAATTATGGAAGAAGAATGAAATACAGAGCTTTCTGGGAAAGAGGTTGGCCTCTCCTCCAAGGAACTAGCTCACAAACAAGTGATCAAACTCTGCAACTGCTGCTATGGAAAAAATGATGTAGTTTCCCCAATAAAATTCGCTGTAGTGGATGGGAACTTAGTTGGCCACTTTCCAAGATGTCAAATAAGCTCCGGGACCTCCTGTACAGATATTTCAAAGAAAGGGGGGCTCCGTCCTCTGAAAGATAAGCTCAAGAGATGGTGTTGTGAATCTCCCACTGCACATCCAGCAACACAATGTTTCCTACTGCAAGAATAACGTTGTAGTTGTAGGATATGATAGGCCTCAAGCCCGGATATGGGAGAATGAAGAACAAAACTCTTCCAAGTGTTCTCTCAAAGAAGGATAAGGAATCCCTAAGTAGGAATGCCTTGTGCTGAATAGCACTGCATACTCAGCTCAACAGCTGAAGAATGCTCAAGTGTCTAAGCAAACATGAAAATTTGATCCATAATCTAACCCCAAAAGTCTACCATCTTCCTCCTTATAATTTTTGTGAGCCTCCTCACCTTGGGTCCCACCTATTAGGGTTTCCAACACCATGTGAATACATTCCCTCCAAAAATGCACTATCTTCTCAAGCAAGCCACACCTCCTTAGGCAGTGTTGTTGACTTGGTCAAATTTGATTGAATCTTGATGATCCTCTTCCTGTTCACACATGGGAAGTGTAAAATCCAGCCACCAAGTTATCACCTTTTCACACCCAGAGGGATTTTATGTCCATACAAGTTAAAAATGGGTCCTTTTCCCATTTATTCATCTACTAGATGCAAAAATTAAAATCTAGTATTCCTATTAGATGTGTTAGTGTCGGTCTTGTCATACTACTATCAATGATCAAACTTACTCTTTTTTATTTGCATATTAGGAGTCCCATACCATAAATTTTCATCACTCCATTAGGTCATGGGTCCATTGACGGTAGTGGTCTTTCATTAGTTTCCCCTCATGTAAAACTTGCTCATTCTCCTCTTTATGGTCTTTAGTCATGATTCACTTTCACTCCCAATTCATATTATTAGGTCATAGGGTTCGTCTCATTAGGTTCTAGGGTCTCATCATAGTCAAATTAATGATTCAAGTGTCAATAAATATCAGCAAGGTCATGAGGAGGTCAAATAAACTCAGAAGCACAGTATCTGGGAAAATCAAGGAATTGTTCTATGAGCTTGATGTAATTTTCACCTCAAAACCATGTTGTGAGGTGAAAACATGGTACTTTTCTTTTATTATTATCGTTAGTTATGTAATTTTATGTTTTCATATGTAATAAGTTGAACTTCAGAAGCTGCCATCTCCAAAAATCCAACACCCTGCTTTTCAAAGGCGTTTTCCATAGTATTTTCAGTGCAAAATCATGTTCTAATTGTGTCCGTCAGAAAGAGACCGGAAAGAGCTTTCCAATGATATACTATACTCTCAAAAATGATTCCTGGATTGAAAATTATGCATGAGTGAAACAAGTCCTTAATAGCCTAAACCCTACCCTTTTCCCATTTATCCCTTAGACTTTGTAACATTACCCTTTCACATAATTTTAAAGCTTTTTATTATAAAACCCTTCCTTTCTCTTATGATCGCAACCCCATTTTCATAAGTTCTGATTGAGTATCTCTGATTGATCCTTCCCTAATTGCAAATCCTCGATGTGATTCATCACAAATCCCCTCCTTCCGACCCAATTGCATTGTATCAATCACATATCTCGATTGACCCATCCTTGATTTCATTTCTCTGATTTGCGATTGCGATCAGCTGGGTCTCACCATAAATCCTTCCACCCTTTTCCCAAACAAATGCAGGTTTTCCTTTGTAAATATGATAAAATGATTTAAAAGAATTTCTTAAGTATTCCATCGCAATCGGCATTTCCCTTTGCCTCTGCTCCCTTCCCTCGCTGATTTGCAATTGCGATCCATCGCAACGAAAATATCCAGTAGTCCTACAACTTATCGCTCTGCTCACCCTCCGATTCCTTATTACGATTTACTCCCTGGGTCCCACCTTAAGTTTCTTCCGCCCTTTGCAATGTGTTGGGGTTCACATTTTTTGGCAAGTTTGGCAATACCAAAATATGAGACAACATTAGAACCACTTTTAGACGTTAGGATCTAGCCCTCCTGGGTCCAGAGAGGGATCTCTCTATGATAGGCAAAAGTATATGTCTTTGAAACTCTATTTTTAGGTTTTAGGCTAGTTATAGGCACGGGTTTGTTTGTTTGTTTAATTGATTGTTTGGTTGTTGGGAAACAAGAAGGAAGGATTCACTATGAGACAAATTTGAATAAAGAGGATTCTAGACAAAGGAGGAATGATTTCAGGGAACACTCGAGACCATTGGGCAATGGAGTCAGGAAAGGGTTTACTTGCTATTCAATATGCAGGCTTTCAGTAGGGCTATTCATCTAAAGCATTGAATCTTAAAGATGATAGTGGGGCGTGAAATGGTAAGAAAGAAGGTGAAAGCCAAGGAAACCACCAAGGTGACCATTTAGGAATCAGGTCCAGGGATAGGACATGCCATTGGACACCTATGATCCAACTCCTAAAGGGTAAACTCTTCATACAAAGGGAACATTAAATATTTAAACACAAAGGTGAAAATGTGAGATCAGAGAGAGACTTTGAACTCTCAATTCTTCGGCATCCAACTTAAGGGAACTTAGAAAGATTCAATTAATCGAAAAGGACCCTAGTGAGGCAGAAATAAACAATTCTAAACTCCCATTATCCCAATTCTTTCAATTAAATCCAAATAAAACATCCAATAATAGATTCATTAATCCATACATCAGCTAGCAGTAAATTATAGCCACTACACTGGTTAAACTAACTTGAACCAATACTCAGATAACACATACAACAGAAAACATTGAAGGTAGGAAGAGCAGAAACATAGGGTACCATGAGAGGGTAAATCCTATGCCATATTTCTGATGCCTACCAGAAGAAATGAATATGATGAATCACAAAGGGAAACAGAGACAGAGATAGAGAAACATCACCGCTGCTTTAAATCAGGATCCAAAGAAATGTGCTTGTCATATTAAAGAGCAACACTAGTCATGTACAACATTACCAATAGCTTGATATTCAGTCTGAAAAAATCTTCCTGAGCCTATGTTACAACTTTACACAAAGAACTATATCTCAAGAGAAACAACTTACAATTCACTAATATCCGATCAAAAGCCTTTACAATGAGTTGCTTCATGAGTTCTATAGTTGAAAGAGAGGCAGAGGAGGTAGATGAAACACTAAATGAAACATTAAAACAGAGTAGAAGGAGATGGTAGAGGCCCATTCTATCTTAATATCTGAGCATTAATCTTCAGTACTCTTTGGATGAAAGAGTGGTCTTCAATAGGCTGAAATTTACTCCAAGCATGTTCTTGATGTGCCTTCGTTGCAGTACTTGTAGTACTCTGATGAATAAACAAAAAGGAAGATAAATGATTTCAGGGTCTGCCATGCTACATAACAAATGCTCTGGTAGCATAGGATTGCTGTCAAGGTGGAAATCTTCTTAGGGACACAATGTAGAATAAAGACAGTATGGGTATTGTGTCCTTTCTCGGGAGGAAACTTCTGCCGATGTGAAACAATGATGATATTGTTTTCTGTGTGTTAGGCCCTATTAGAACCTCTGTGATAATCATGAGGTCTTCAATATGGTACATTTTCCCTTTAAACAATGAATCAAAGCTTAAATTCTTCAATTACAGACATTAAACTCTTTGATTATCCACTGATACTTTTTTTGCTTCATTACTGTCTTTGTCTATGAAATTTGAGCTTTACTGGCGATGCAGAGGTTTTTCAGAGTTTAACTCTATGTTTTGATGAAAAATTAAGTTTAACACCCTCCTAGGCATTTCTCTATGATCACAGGCTCTAAAAAGGCTTCATCTGCAGTCTGCGCCACTATATCAATGACCATGAGCAATGGCGGTTTTCACCGCTCGTAACCTGCAAAATCACACAAACCTATTAAGAAATCCACGTAGTGGGAGGATGGATGCGGTGGAATGTCGTGACGATGGCAGCGCAACAGAATCGAATGTTGTGGATGCAATGGAAAGCGGTGAAAACATGCAGTGAACAGTGAAAATTGATCTCATGAAAGTTGTGCGACATGAAAAAACTTTAATGTAAAACATTAAAATTTTAATGCTTGGCGGGATGATATAATGTTTTAATGCAAAACCCAAGGTTTGGGCCTTCGAACTAAATACACAGAAAATGTGTGGAAAACATATTAAATGGGTTGATATGTTGGGACCCAGTCATGGCGAAGGGCGATTTAACCATTAGGGGAATTTTGAGGTCTAAAATGGGCCTCCTAAGGAAATTATAAAATAATAGTGGAAAAAATCAAATAAGATTTGATGACATCATTGAATTTTAGAGGGAAAAATGGAAAAACTACTTTTTCAACTCATATTTTCAACTTATCTCCCAAATTTTTTACTCAAATTTCAAGCGGGAGTACTCTTTGGATGTGAAATTTATTTCCCTATCCAAGGAGTACCCATGTTGCATACTTTCGATGGGTCCTACTACACGAAAAATGAGAAATACATAAAAAAAAAAACGTGATTACAATCACGTTTTTTTATGTATTTCTCATTTTTTGTGTAGTAGAGTTCATTGAAAGTATGAAACATGGGTACTCCTTGGATGAGGAATTAATTTCGCATCCAACAAGTACTCCCGCTCAAAATTTGAGTAAAATTTTTTGGAGATAAGTTGAAAATACGAGTTGAAAAAGTAGTTTTATTATTTTATTATTTTTTAATATTTTTACCCTTTTATTTAAAAAATGGTGAATCATCCCCCATGGTTGACATCATGGTCTTGAATCCTATTGGTTGTTATAAAGTTCATTTTTGTTGTACATTTTTCTTATGAGGCCCATTTTAGACCTCAAAATTCCCCTAATGCTGGGCCGTCGGATCTCAGGAGAAGATCGACGACTCTGATGACCCGATGAGGTTCAATGGTCACCCGATGAGAAAATGTGAATGGAACGCGAAATGCAACGTGGACTGTTGATCTGGCTGAGATGGATGGTTGAGATTAGATATGGAGGCTGTGCAGAATCGGGGGGAAAGTGGTTTTTGGGATCAAAACCGCTGGTTTCGAGTGACCAAAAGGTTGGAAAGCTGATTTCACTTTTTCAACGCGATATGGGTCTTTAGCTGACACGTGGCTTCAGAAAACTGCCTATATCGCGTGAATTTTGATATTTAAAGCTTGGAAGTAGAATTTGCATGATATTGATGTGGGCTATTTGATCTGGGCCCATGAGATCCAATGGCGAGAGGTGGAGTACGATACGGGAGTGTGCGCGATCGGTAAAGCTGGGGTCAACGGACAGCGGTTTCATTGTGGGCCATTTGATCTAAGGGTGATCAGCTGAGATCTGTGGAGGAAATACATAGGTGGAATATATGGTTAGCGGGTGGGGGAAAACTGAGCCGTTAGATCATCAAGGATGGATGGTTACGATCTAATCGGAGGGGAGCAATGGGAGCGCCAAAACTCTAATGAGCGATGGTGCGATTGGCTTTGGACCGTCAGATCTATGAGAGATCGATGGCTACTATTGGATCAGGGGACATATGGCAGAAAGAGGGCAGATCCTATCCGTTGGTTCTTTTGGATTCAATGGCCAGGATCACGTCGAAGGATCGCAATTGGGAGGGGCGGAGGATGACACAGTTTAAAATTTGTGATTGCGATCAGAGTGAGGGTGTGAGGGTCGTCAGATTAAAAGTGAATCAATGGTGGGCATGCAATCAGAGGGGTGACGAAGGTGAGATGTGGGCGCGATGGGACTTGTGATGACCTTTGGATCTATTTCAATCAACGACAAAAATCAATTCAAAAGCCGATAGACTATAACACCATCGCATCGGAACTTTTGGTTTTACAATGGAAAAGCATGTCCCACTCCGATTCTTTGATGCAATTAGTGCCTTATGGACTAGCACTTGGTCTTAGTGCTTGGTCTTATGGAGGGGAAGTGGTTAGGGGCTGGCTAAAAGGGGCTTAGCTTTCACATGGAAAAATATGGGTTTTTACCCAAAAACAAAGCCTTTCAGGCTAAAATTAGGCTTTCGGTTAGGGGAAAAAGGGAGTTGCAATCAAATGAAAGGATTTCACTTGGTTTAAAAGGAAGAATTTGATGGTTTGGGAAACTTAGGAGGGATTTTTGAGGTTAAAGGGGAGATTTTACAAAGGGAAAAAAAGGCCAAGATGGGGCATTTTGCAGAGATACAAGGGAAGATGAAGGCTCTTCAAAGCACAATTTTTTCACAGACAGT
The DNA here is from genome assembly GCA_034641835.2 of Pinus albicaulis. Classification (NCBI taxonomy): domain Eukaryota; kingdom Viridiplantae; phylum Streptophyta; class Pinopsida; order Pinales; family Pinaceae; genus Pinus; species Pinus albicaulis. The sequence goes on along the minus strand of CM076572.1, from coordinate 916,218,587 downwards.
GAGTCTTTTTTGGATGGAGGTAGCAGTGAAGAACTTTTTAAAGGAAAAAAACACACATAGGCTTCAAGGATGAGATATTTTCATGGGAAATGTATCCCTTGAAGTCTCATAAAACAATTTAGCCACCTATTTTCTTGACAAAAATTTCATAGGTGGCTAACAGTGGCTCCACATGGGAATGTCTTCTTCTCGAAGGAGTCAAGAATTTAGAAAATAAATCTTTGGAGTAGGCCAAATGCCTGGTCTTTGAACCATCTTATCTCTTTCATTCATATTTACAAACATGATGGAATTCATCAGCAGAAAACATCCCTCAAACCATCTACCTACCCATCCAACCATCCTAACATTTTTTCTTCAAGGTGCGTTTGGATTTGCAGACCTTTCTTCATCAATTTTTTTTCTTTATTGAAAGCAAAAAACAAACTAGTCTAATTCTACCCTTATTACTCCATGAGACCAAATTAAACTGTTGGCCTCATACGTTTCTCTACCTAATCTAACATCTGTTGGGATTAAATAGTCCAGCGGATTTATTCTCTACATTCTACAATATAAATTTAAAAAAAATAGTCAAACTAGGATTAGACAATCTAGTTTTTTGTGTATCCAGGCATAAAGATAGTTGCACATGGACTAAAAATGCAGAAAATTGGAGAAAAAATTTCGAAGGCTTGAAATATGAAACTTTGAAGCAAACTTCTCTTCTTTGTGACTCAATTTTTGAGCTTGTTAGAGTCACTTTCCTTCTTCGTTTCAGCTCCGGTTTTGGGCTTGTTGGAGTTGGTTCATTTTTCTCCTTTTGGCACAGATTTTGATCATGCTAGAGCCAGTCCTTTCCACTTCCGAGGTTCATGTTTTGAGCATGTCTAAACCTCTCTTTTTTTGTTTTTTGAAATATTTTCTCTTTTTATTGAAAATAAAACACATCGATGGTATTTACAATGGAAATGAAGAATGGAAATTGAAAATCAGTAGTAGTAATGCTTGAGCATCCTGCCATTGACAGGACCCCCAAACATCTCTGTGCCATCTAGCTCTTGTAGAAAAAAGAAATTTGGACCCACGGTGGCCTGGATGATGTAAGGACCCTGCCACAAACTGTCAAATTTTTCGTGTTTTCCTTTTTCCTCTCTTGTAGAGTCCCACTTTAACACTTTATCTCCGATTTTGAAGTCAGAAGCTTTTGTTCTCTTGTCGAATAACTTCTTTGTATTTTTCTAAACTTTTAGAGATTTGTTATAGGCCTCTTCTCTTGTTAGTTGGAGATGAATTATCTGATTTATCCTCCTCACCATACTGTCCTCTTATGTCTCGATCTCTTGGACTAGTTTAATCATTGTTATCCCAAGGCTGGTTGGAAATACTACCTCTGTCCCATACAAAAGCTGATATGGTGACATGCCAATAGATTTCTTTTTTATAAGCCTGTCAGCCCAAAAATCATGCACTAATTTGTTATGCCATGGCTTTTTGTTCTCTTCTTGTAGTTTTTTGATAATGGTCACCAAGCTCTTGTTTGATGATTAAGCTAACCCATTACCTTGAGGGTAATAAGAAGTTGAATGTCCGACTGCTATTTGGTACCTGTGACTAAAATCAATAATTTTCTTGGATCCAAAAGCGACAGTGTTATCACTGATTATTTTTCTTGGGCAGCCAAACCTAGAGAGGATGTCGTCTTCCAAGAACTTAATGATGACATAATCTATGGCATTCCTAGAAGGTATGGCCTCAATCCACTTTGCGAAATAGTCTGTGGCCGTAAGGATCCACTTGTGTTGTGTAGAAGAAGCAAGGTGTATTTCCCCTATAAAATCTAGGCCCCACTGTAAAAAGGGACCCTCAACAGTAATGGGATGTAAGGGAAAAGGTAGGAGCTTTCTCTTGCCTTCAAAAATCTGGTATTTATGGCAGGCAATTATCATTTTTTGTATGTCATTGAAAAGTGTAGGCCAGTAATAGCCAGCTCTGAGTATTTTGTTAGCAGTGGCTTTCTAGCTTAAGTGGCCTCCACACTCTCCTACATGGAACTGCTATTTAATTCTCTCTGCTTCAGTTTCAGGAAAAAATTTAAGCAATAGACCATTTGCATTTTTCTAGTATAAACATTCATTCAATATGCAATAGTTTCTAGCTTTTAGCTTCAGGAATCTGGCTTTAGTCTTTGATAGATCAGGAGGGGCATTGAGGTTTGTGAGCACATACAGGATATCAGAATACCATGGAGAGTTTTGAAAATTTTCCTCAATAGTCATATCAGGCAATCCTTCCTGTTCATCCAAGGCATCTACCATGTTAATGTCAAGGGCTTGTAAATTTTATTTAGGCATTAATTGCCCTAAGCCCTGACCTTTGATCAGTTTCATGGGTTTTATTTCCAGGTCATATTCTAAAATCACAACAATACATTTTCCCCTCTTTCCGTCTGGATCCCGGGACAAGATGTCTTTAACCACTATGTTAGGCACATAGGCTATGGTGTGAGAATGCAGTATATACACCCTGACGTCCTTCAAAGCCTTTACCAAGGCATAGGCCTACTTTTCCATTATGTTATATTTTAAGGGTGCATCCCTCAGAGCCTTTCTAAAGAAAGCAATAGGCTGTTCCATTCCCTCTGGATTTTTCTGCAAGAGAACTGTAGCCACTGTATGCTCAGAGGAAAATGAAAATATCAAGAAATCTTTTGAGAAATATGGGCTGATTAGGACAGGAGCCCCAGTGAGTGCAAGTTTTATTGATTCAAAATATTTTTAAGCCTCTACAGTCCACTTAATTCCTACACCTTTCTTCATCATGTTAGTCAGATTCCTGAGGTGTTCAACTAGGTTGGGAATAAACCTCCTTAGGAAGTTAATTTTCCCAATAAAGGACTGTAATTGTTTAATGCTTCTCAGGTGTGTGATCTATAGTATTCCCTCAACCCTTTGTGGGTCTATCTTAATTCCCTTCTCAGATATAATGTGACCGAGAAGCTTACCTTCTTGTAGCCCGAATACAATCTTTTTGGGATTTAATGACAAACTGAACCTTCTACATTTTTCAAAAACTCTTCTTAGATGTTTTAGGTGCTCCTCATCAGTATTGGAATAGACTGTTATGTTATCTAGATAGATTACAATCAAGTTCTCTATTTCATCTGAAAAAGCTATGTCCATTGCTCCTTGGAAGGTGTTGAAGCCCCGAAAATCGGGTCTACAACAAGGGGGATACCCACCCGGTCCAGACCTTGGTTAGCAGCTCCTTTTCTGTTTGGTATAGTGGGTCTGACTGGGGATATGGGACTAGTTTCCCAATATGTGTGTGTGTGTGTTGAGAATTGATATTTGCTTTCTAAAAGTTCCTACGTGAAATGCTTTTATTTAACTCTAATCTAATAACATGCAATTGTATTCTAATAAACAGAAATATCTAATTCTACACTAACCCGGGATGTAATATTTCCATTATGCGATCTAAAATGATTTCAAATAACAATTGGTAATAAAGATCATTCAAATATTATGAGAAAAGAATTCAATGGAGATAAACCACTTCATATAAAAAGTTAGACGAAACAGTTGTGAAAAACATATCGCATAATAAGCTAATTATATATTAAACATAAATAAATAGCTATCACTATACAGAAGTGCCAAATGATAACTAAAACATTCACGCATCAATATATAAACAACTGAACATAAATATCACTTTAACACAAAGGTAGAAATAGTTAAGAGATAAAAGTACCATTTATAACTAGTTCTATTCATGAGCTTCAAGCAATAATGATTTATCTCTTCTTAATCCAACATCCACTAAGAGTACAAAAGTGCAACATCAGTAGTAGATTTTAAATGCAGATATCAATAAATCCTGTTCCATTCATTCATTAAAACCTCCTCGGAGGGTGCAAAAGTGCATGTTCTGAGGACAAGTTTTTTCACAAACTTCAGGACCCTTCTCTAAATGCATGAGAAGGGTTTAAATACTACTAACTAAATACAAAAATAATTTATTACTAAAATGTAGGATACGGTTTAACTGACCGTCCGAATTTTAGGAAAAAATAAAGAAAAATTAATGCTAACACTGAATCTAAAATTAAAACTAAAAACTAACTATTTGTGTATCTGTTCCTTGAAATCGCAAGCGTTCAACATTTGTTTGAGAAGAGTCGGCTGGCCGACTTCCAACTTTAATTGTCCTATGAAAACGGAATCGGCAAGAGATGGCACCATCTTCTTGGCAGAATTGATGATACATTTGAGAGTCATGCACTGGCTGTGTGGTTTTACCAAATATGCCCAGTAAGAATCCCAATTCAACTTAGTTAATCTTTTTATTGATTCTACCTTTTCTTGAGCCTTCTGTCTCCAGCATGTCTGCAGTTGTTGTACTTTCGATAGATACCCTGGAGGGGTTTCTGAGATCAGATTTTCCTTATGCAAATTTTCATTTATGCAGTCAATAACACTGTTTGTTGTTGTGGCTACTTCTTCTGCCGCTTGCTCTGCTTTTCTGATTTTTGCATCCCACTTGTTAAAGAGCATTTTTTTGTGATTGTCGTTGATTATTGGTGCGCCTGCTCTTTTCCCCTCCTCTGTTTGTTGCCAAGAAAAATATTTGGTAACTCTTTTATCAATTAAAACATAATCATGTCGTAAGTCTACGACTTGATTTGTGATTTTATCGCTTATTTCACAATAATAATTCCACTGTGATATTCTTTTACACAATGCTTCCTATTGCTGCAGTAGTTGATAATTTAAGGAAATGGATTCTGTGATGAATTCTGTAAGCTTAGGATCATCCTTGTGCATCTCTTGCATAACCTGTAACAGTTTTTCTCTTTCAGCCAAACTGTTCTGGTACCCTATCTACATTTGTTGGAAGTCCTGCTATAATCTTTCAAGCTGTTTCTGTGCTTCGTTGTTGGCATTGGCTTGTTGTAGCTATTGTTGCAAAAGTTGTATTTGATCTTCTTTCTCTTTTAGCAGTTGTTATATCTCATATGCTTTATCAATGGTCACAGAGGCATATGCTCCTACGATCTGAGATGATTTGTTGAGATTTTCAGTGGGATCGGTGATAGGATCTTGCCATAGGATGTCTAATTGCTCTGCATTATGAGAGAGCACGTTTTCCAATTTCCTTTTCTTTGTCTTCTCACTACTTCCTTGTGCTGTGGATTATAAAATACATCAAGAGGAGGAATCTCCTCTATTTTGAGCATAAGTTCAGAGGATATGGTAATGGGAATATGTTCCATTTCTAAGACATTGCTAATTGTTCCTGTGACTATATCTTTTGTTGCACGTACATTACTCACAGGTGTCTTTGTGCTCTTTCCTTCAATATTTATTAAATCATTGAATGTCTCCCATTCTTTTTCTAGCTCGGTTTTGACTGATGGTGGTTGGACGATGAGAGGGGGAGGATCTAGCTGTGGAGAGGTCGAAACCTATTGCTGTGGGAGCTCCTTTGACTGGGCCATATCCCTTACTGTCCCTTCACTTTTATAATGGTCACTTTCAAACCTCTTAGAGTGTTCTGACGTTTCTCTTCCGGACTTAGATTTAGATCTGTCTGTGCCTGAAATTCCACTGAGACTAATACTAGGAGTTGGTTCCCTTATGGGTTCCAAGCGTAATTTATCCAAAGGGATATTATCTAACCTCCTTTCCTTGTATATCTTGAACTCTTGAAATTCTGCTGGAGGAAATCACATCTGGACCGAATGTAGAACCTCCTTAAGTGTACCTTTTTGTTGGAACATGTCATAAAAAAGATCATCTTCTTTAGAAAACACCTTTATTTTGACTGCAATAGTGAAATTTTTAGCAATATCATAAGGGTCTGGAAATTTGAACAATCGTAGACATGTTATGTTGTTTACTTCTTTGAATGCATGGCCTACATCAAATAGTGAAAAGGCCCCATAGGCCACAGGAAATTATGGCCAAATAGCCTTCTTTTTGTCCTTTAAATCTTTAGTCAAACTTCTTCCTCCGCAAGTTCGATAAGAAATTTCTCGTCCCATGAGTTTATTAGGAACATATAAAGGTAAGACATGAGGGGAAGAAAGACTTCCAAATACCCTGACATATGTAAACAGTTCTTCTCTAAACCATCTCGTGACAGGGAGAATATCTACCTCTGCTTTGGGAGAAAATCTTGGAGCGTCTTTATCATATAACATTTTGTACAGGGGCAACATGATTCCATGACAAATATTGTAAAAGTATGGAGTGAACTTGGAATCCCACAATTATTTATGATAAATATGAATGGGTAAGGGGTCTTGAGTCGTCCATTTCCAACCCATTAAAGGAAACTTGGAAATATAATAGATTTCATCCATCACATATGCAGATAAGTAGAAAGGGGGATAAATTCTCTGAGAAATAGTTCTTTTAGACCGATAATTTAAAATAGTTGTGGCTAAGTTGTCAGATAATATGTTAGCCCAATCAAAAACAGTAGCATTAATGGCGGCATTCAATAATGGTAGCCATTCAGATGAAAATTTATTAATGTCTAGCTTCCCAAAAAGTCTACAGGGCATAGTAGCAACAAAGCAATACGAGGAGGTGAGAGAACTAGTACTATACATACCATGTTTATCCCTTTTTAGTGGTTCATCCCTCCTTGACCAGTCCTTGGTGCATTCTGCCAGGTCTTCATTTTCTTTAGAAAACTTCTCCATGAACTGTTTGTTATAAGTCACTTGTGGCTCTGGTAAATGATACATGAGTCTCAAATCTTGTGGAGTGAATGAGACAATGAGTCCTTGACCCTGAGTCTTAAATTGTCTATTTGTGATGTCAGCACTGTCCAGTACCCATTTAACCATGTCCGTGTATGGAAGAATTTTCGGCCTCGCCGCTATCCGGTGCAAGAACGAGCAAGCTAGCTTTGTAACAGACGCCTCAGAAGACCCATGTGAGCCTGCAGTAGCTGTAACCTCCATTATTTTGAGATTCTCTTCCTCAAGTAGACTGTACATGCCTTCCCAAGTAGCAATACCATAATCTTTATTACAGGCGGTGTATGTATACAAGGGCGTCATTTCTTTGTCTTTAGAACTCGGAGCTTTGCCTTTCTTTCCCATAATATCCTGAATATTGCTTTGCATGTTTTTCTGTTCTTCGTTCCTGCAGTTTACAAATGAGGTGAGAATAACGATAAGAAAAAGATGACGGGAAAGCTTTAAATGCCGAAGACATATAAAATATACCACCTTACATGAAATGGCTCTTCGATCAGAACAAAACCATATTTCATTAATGATTGGCAACTAACTCATTGATTAACATTAAAGCGCATAACCAGGTCTCAGTTTATGGAAAAAAAACATTTTTCGTACAATGAGCCCTAAACATCTGTGATAAGGCGATCCAAGATTTCCTTTGCAATATCGCAGATCGCAGTATCACAGATCGCAATCTCGTGGAATTGCAATATCGCTGGAGCGTAGCATATGAAAATCATCTGTTAATGTGTTTTCTATGAAATGTGATTTGCGATATGTGCCATCGCATATCGGCGGTTTGAGGTTTTTCAACGTAAGTGATATTTGAGGCATGCGATGCAATGAATTTTTTTAATGCGTAGTTTCGCATCGCGATCTCGCAATATTAGAATTCCGCTTGTAAGAAGGTATCCATTACCTTTTTTGTGATGCGATATTTCTTTAGGAATGATTTTATCCTACCTTATCATAAAAATTAAGCCTTTTTAGATTTTTCAAGGAGTATTCTCCTAAGTTTATGATAGTAAGTTTTATTGAAAAAGGAAATACAAGCACTAATCGATTTTTTACATTTTTTGACTAAGGGTCCCCACTTATTTAGTATTAGTGATAATACTAAATAATAAGGGGGGTTGTTTCTGGACACAACAATTGGCGATCCACTTGGAAGAACCAGTTATCTTTGCGTTTCTTTTGAATTTTCTAAACTTCCAAAACAGAAAAAATTTCGGAAAATCAAACTTTATTATAGAAGGACAAAGTACATCATGCTTTTATTTATCAATGATATTTTGTTTCTTCTATATTTAACTTTGATTTTTTACTTCCTCAAGCTAGTCCTTGTATCTACATCTGTCACTACTTGGTTTATAAAGATAAAAACAAAGGCTTCTTTATAAATCAGTTTTAAATATGCTCATTTGTCGTAGGTAGAGCCTCTACTACCAGCAGGCGTTTATAGCCTCGACAGGGTTACCTGTTACCCAGCAATGATCTTGTATCCTACTTAGAGAAATATACAGTTTTCAAAGAGAAATCCATATCCACACTTATTTCTTTCATTTTCCTTTTACCCTTAAAGAACAATGTCTTGGTTTGGTAGCCAATTTATGACAGTGCCATTCACTTGATTTATAACTTTGATGAACAAGCTGGCTCATGATGAGACCCCTTGTCTTTTGATTGTAATAATCTTGAGTCATTACCCTATTGTGGTATGCAGTATTGGAAAAGTCAACAACCTATAATATCTATGATCATGATAAGTCGACTCGTGATGAGACCTCTTACTCTTTAAGTTAAAGTGTATCATTGGATTAATCCCTGAACATTGTAATTTCCTAGGTGGGGAGGAAGTCATTGTTTCCTTAAGATAGCTCTGGATGACAACGATAGAGTTTTTGGAAAGATATTTTCTACATAGAATCTTCGTTTTGTTATTAATACCTTTTATTGGACTGATATAAAACAATTTCCCACTAAAGGTCGCTTTTTATCAAAATTTACAAGGTTGAAAATAGTATCATTTCTAGGTGTAGAGCCTTTAACTATATATTTCAATAATAATGATCAATTTTCTAGAAGAATTATATTTATAAAAGTGAAAAAAAAAACAAAATCTAAAAGAGAATTTGTATCTTTTTCGTGAATTCCAAATGTAACCATTTACAACTGGTTTTATTATGAAAATAAAGAAAACTAATCTACAAAAATAGAAGAATGATCTCCTATGGAAAATATTTTTTGAGGATTTGTCCATTAACAGGTAAAGACTATATTTTTCCTGTTAAATCCTGTAACATAAAGGTAGATGGACCTATGACTTCTGCGATTTGAAAAGGGCCAAGCCACATTCATTGAAATTTCGTATGTTTCCCTTTTTCCTCATGAGCCTTGTCCCATTTTAAAACTAGATCTCTCATCTGAAAGTCCTTTCTGGATATGATGTTTGAATCAAAAGAAGCTTTTAATAATGCTTGGTAATGAGAATGAGTTATTTTGGCCTGTTCTCATTGCTCTTCTAGCTTAATTATTTCTAGTTGCCTTAGTTGTAAGGAAGAAGTTGGTGCTTCATCAATATATTGAACTAAGGCTAAAGAGGGAATTGCTAGATGAGTTGGAAGAACCAGTTATTTCCCATAAACTAAATTAAAGGGAGAAGTACCAATGGAGGCTTTCTGCGTTATTCGATCTGCCCATAAAGCATATATTAAAGACTTATGCCAATTTTTGTGATTTTGATCAATGGTTCGCTTAATGATTCTGATTAAGTTTTTATTTGTAGATTCAGCTAAACCATTCCCCTGTGGGTAAAATTTTTCAAAGTATTTAAGTTTGAGACCTCTTTTGAGTGAAAATTCAGTCATAGAATTACCAGAAAAATACAATGCATTAACAAACATTAAATCAGAAGGTAAACCAAACCTGGTGATTATGAACTGATCTATGAACTCGATGATATGCTCGACATTAGCCGTCTTGAGAGGAACTACTTCTACCCATTTAGTAAAATAATATGTTGTTGTAAGGATATACCTATGTTGTTTAGAAGAGTGAGGAACGATCTCACCTATTATGTCCAATCCCCATTGATCAAAAGGCTGCTCAATGTTGACTGGTTGCATCGACAATGATGGTTTCTTTTGTCTCCTAGTAGCGGTTTGACAAACTTGACATTTCCTTACGTAGCTATGTGAGTCTTTCAATAGTGTGGGCCAGCAATAGCCTGGGCGGAGGATTTTATGTGCAGTAGCATCTCTAGCATAATGTCCGCCTGCTGGCCCATCATGGAGATCCTGCAAGACATTTTCAGCTTCAGATTTCTCAAGACATCTAAGGAGAACAAAATCATAATTCATTCTAAAAATAACATCATTCACGAGCTGATATTGTTTAGCCTTCAACCTTAGAGCTCTTTTCTTGGTGTAATCGAGATTTGGAGGAGCATATCCATTCTTTAGATAAAATATGATATCAGTGTATAATGATTCAACATCGCTTAGGCTTACCTCATACATTTGTATCTCTACAGATGGTATTTCGGAAATAAACGATGCTCTAGCTAACATTTTGCAAAAGCCTTGAACTTTTACAATACTTGTTGGTTTGATTTCTATGTCATATTCTTATAAAGCAGTAACCCAATTGGCTCTTTTCTCACCCACATATTTTTGTACTAAGAGATTTCTTACTGCTGGAAACGGTACTATGATTTTTGTATGGGTTTTAAGTAGAAAGGGTCTGAAATATTTAATTTCTTTGAAAATAGCATAAGCTTGTTTCTCTACATATGAATAATTTAACTCACCCCCTTGTAAATTTGAACTGAAAAAAGCAATTGGGGCTTTTGCCTTGTCTTGATTTGCTTGAGTGAGTATCACAGCATATGATCTATTAGAGGAAAAAGTATATAAAATAAAAGGATCGAAAAAATTTGGAGTTGCTAAAGATGGAGCGTTAACAATTGCTTGATTGATCAGATTGAATGCCTCATATTCATCTTGGCCCCATTTGAATTTTGAGTTCTTTTTAATCATTTCTAGTAAAGGAGATACTATTCTTGAAAAATCTAGCACAAATCTCTTTACAAAATTAATCTGGCCAAGGAAAGATTGCATAGCTTTATTTTTGTGAGGTAGGGGTATTTCTAAAATCTCCTTGATTCTGTTAGGATTGATATAAATTCCAGATTTTTATACTATGAATCCAAGAATTTTACCTTCACTTAATGTAAAAAAGGATTTTTTTCAGGTTAAGTGAAATTCCATACCTTTGACAACATTGGAATATCTGTTTTAAATCTCTAAGATGATTTCCTCATTTCTTGGAATATACAGTTATATCATCCAAGTAAATTACCACTGATTTGTTAACTAATCCCTTGAATGCGATGTCCATGGCTCTCTGAAATGTGGCACCAGTGTTGATCAGACCAAAGGGAATCTTTTGATATGCGTAAGTTCCACATTTGGTTCTGAATGTGGTTTTCAATTGATCATCAGGATGGACCAACACTTGGTTGTAACCAGAGAAACCATCTAAGAAGGAAATTAATTCTGGTCTTGCGACTGCCTGCAGTATTTTATCCATGGTAGGCAAAGGAAAATTATCTTTTTGGCAGGCTTTGTTAAGATTTCAAAAGTAAATGCAAATTCTAATGTCTGCGCTCTTATTTCTAACGGGAACCATATTGGAAACCAATTTAGAATGTTGAATGGGAAAAATGATTTTGGCTTTCAATAACTTCTTGAGTTCAAATTTAATCTGATTTTCTAAATTGGGATGAATCTTTCTCAGCTTTTGCTGGACAGGTTTTTCATCATTTATCATTGGGATAGTATGTTGGATGATAGAAGTGTCATAATTTTTGAGTTCATCGTAGTTCCAAGCAAAGACACTTTTGTATTGTTTCAAAAGACAAACATACGCTAATTTTTCTTCAGGAGCTAGGCCACGGCTAGGTTGATATTTTGTGGTTTGGTATCAGTTCCTAGATTTACTAATTCATAGTTGAAAGTTAAACTTTGCGGTTTTGAATTGGTATATCTTTTGAATCGATCTTTCAAATCATAAAGGTCTTCTAACTTGACTACTGACTTTTGCATAGCATTATTAGTGCTATCTTTCTGCAATTATCTGTCATGTTGGTCCTCATCGATTATCTGATTAGTTTAAGATCCTTTAGATGTGAGGAAGCTTACAATATCATGATCATCGTTGAAAATCCTCCAATTGGTAATGTTATCGGGAATCGAGGGTCTAAAGATTAATTCGATTGAAAATCGATCAGGGCTATAGTCTTCTGAAGGAATGAGCTTGGAAGCTACATTAGCTAGGAGGCTTGCACTAGCATTCTGGAGTCTGGGGATTGATGAAATATTAAATGCTATAAAGTGTTCAGTCAGATCTTGAACTAAATATTGGTAATGCTTTAAATGACCTGATAAACAATGTATAGTATTGCGTACCTGTCTGATTACAATTTCAGAATATCCGAAAACTTGTAGATATTTGATGTCTAATGTGATTTCCTTGTATAATCCTTGGACTAAAGATTCATATTCTGCAGTATTATTGGTGCAATCGAACTCGAGTCTACAAGTTTGCATAGTTTTGTTTCCCTCTGGACTAATTAACACGCATCCTGCTCCTGCTCCTTCGTTAGACTTAGAACCGTCAAAAAATAACTTCCAAAATAAAGATTTATTTATACGAGCATCTATAAAATTAATACATTTAGAACTATCTGTTTGAGAAAAAATTTCTACTTGAGATAAAACAGAATGTTCTAAGTAAGGTGAAGTATGAGCATTAAAATTTCCTAAGAAAGAATCAACTGAGTAGTTGCCAATGATATTATTGTTGTATGCTACTGGTTCATTTTCTCCTTCCAGTTCTGTTACTATGTATTTCTTATGTCTTTCTTGCTCAACCTTTATTTGATTTGGTTTACCATTGTAAGGGATCCACATGTGCGACCAATCAGTTGCAAAATATCCCTAAAGTTTTTCTGACCAATCTCTGCTAAGAATTAAGCCATAAAATTCTGGAATATCTGCAACTAAAATGTCGATAACTTGACATACCTTTGGATTAGATGACAACCTTATGGTAACCTGATTTAATTCGCCGATCACTTCAACTTGCGATTGATCTAGCTGAACTATGCGCACAGCAGATTTTTGCGGTTGAACGTTCAACTTTGCACATATTGATTTTGGTAAAATATTAGATGAAGTTCCACAATTCACTAAGCAATTATGTAAATTTTTATTGAAAACTTCATAAGTAAGAAGAAATGGGGGAGTATGAGATCTCGACCTTCCTCCAATTAAAGCGATATCGTTTGGATCAACTTATTAATCACATTAGTTGGAGGTCTTCCCATTTCATGGGAAGCTTGAGAGATTACAACGGCGAGCAGAGGTTTTTCTGGTACAGCATGTAATTCTTTCAAAAGTACCTTTTGCTGGTGTTTTAACTTGCTCAATTCATAAAAAGTGATGTCAGCCCTAGTCTTCTTCATGTCTTCTATGATATTATACTCCATTTCATCTGAAATGATCAGCGTTTTAGATGGAGCTGACGAATCTGTTTGGACTGGGCTAATTTGAGTCGCTTTAGATGTCATTTTCTTGGCTGCGACTTTATCCTTAGCCATTGAGCTTTCGCTCTTTGGCTTAGGAGTAGGTTGAGGAGGATCAAGTTGATTTCTACTTCGAGTGTTAACCGGGGATGCCTCTTGATCTTCTTCATCTGGGAGGATAAAATCCCACACACCTTGTACCTCTACAACTTCTTCTTCATCGGTATTTTCTTCAGTAGCAATCTCCTCTTCTTCTTCTTCTGATTCAGCACTTGTGATAGCATTTTGCAGCTTTGAATCGGTCAAAGGGTTTCTTCTATAAGGCTTGTAAGGCTTTTTAGAAGATGTTTCTGCCACTTGTTTCTTAATGTCAACCATTTCATTGGACATGGTTTTCAGAACTTTCTGCAATCCTTCTAAATCGAATGGATATTTCGATTGTTTTTTCTTGGGATCTTCCTTAAAAGTAACCTTCTTGGATTTTCGTTCCTCTATCATGTTTTTCTTTTCTAGGGCTATGATACATTTCTCTACCACTATTGCTTCCTTCATATTGTCAGCTAAATTTGTTTTGTTAGCCCAATCAAAGAAGATTGCTATGTTTGATGGTAAAGCAGAGATGTACCATTCACTTTGCACTTCTTCGCAAGGCTTGGAAGCAGTAGGAATTTTATTTAATAATTTATTGAAACGTGAATTAAAATATTTGACAGGTTCTTTTGACTTGGCCCTAAGGTTAGACAGGTCATTAATCAATGTCGTCATAGACCTGTCATCACCGAACTTAGTCAAAAATTGATCTTGGAAGATATCCCAACTAGTGATAGATCTAGACAGTAATGAGAAATACCATGATCCGGCTACTCCTTGTAGAGTATAGGGAAAAACTCAGACGAAAATTTCTTCATTGGTAACTCCATTGAGATTTATGGACAACATAAATTTATTTATATGTTCTTCCGTTGTCATGCCTGCTTCAGGATTAAACTTAGGCAGCCATTTTTGAGGATGGGCCGGTATTTGACTTAAGGGGGCAGGCATTAAGACTGCCCCTGGGTTATTCCATGGAGATTGGGCCATCATTGAACTACCAATAGAGGAAAGAACAGAAGATGATCCCTGTGGTTGGGAAGATGAGGATATTACGATTCCAGATGCTTGAGAATGAGATGTGGAACTTCCAGTGGACTGACAGACAATAATCTGAAGTGGAGGGGTGGATGGTTGACTTCGTGGTGAATAGGTTGAGATGGATGATGATGATAAAAGAGTCTCGCTATTAGACCCTTTAGGTGATTTCCTTGCTCTCTTCCTTGTAGGTAGAGGTAACTCGGTTGGCTGAACACCAAACTTTTCACTCTTTAATCTGGTGAGAGGATGAGCAGGGTTATATTGTGAAGTCACGTTGCCTTGAGATTTATTAGATCTTTGAGGTGATATTGAAAATCGCTGAAGTTTATGGATCAAAGATTCAATTTCAGGATGTTCAATAGTAGATTCTTCTGAAATATCAGGGTTTGTGGCAGTGGCTATTTTTCTTTCAACTTCTGGCTCTAGATTTAAGGATTCTAAGTGCGATGGGGAAGTCGGGGGAGATGGTGAGGGCGATTTACTCATAGAATGGTATTTATATTTTGACATACTTGCCATTCATACTTCAAGGCCCTCCTTCTAGTGCAAAATATGTTGAAGCCCCGAAAATTGGGTCTACAACAAGGGGGATACCCACCCGATCCAGACCTTGGTTAGTAGCTCCTTTTCTGTTTGGTATAGTGGGTCTGACTGGGGATATGGGACCAGTTTCCAAATATGTGTGTGTGCGTGTTGAGAATTTATATTTCCTTTCTAAAAGTTCCTAAGAGAAATGCTTTTATTCTAACTCTAATCTAATAACATGCAATTGTATTCTAATAAACAGAAATATCTAATTCTACACTAACGCGGGATGTAATATTTCTGTTATGCGATCTAAAATGATTTCAAATAACAATTGGTAATAAATATCATTCAACTCTTATGAGAAAATAATTCAATGGAGATAAACCACTTCGTATAAAAAGTTAGACGAAGCAGTTGTGAAAAAGATATCGCATAATAAGCTACTTATATATTAAGCATAAATAAATAGCTATCACCATACAGAAGTGCCAAATGATAATTCAAACATACACACATCAATATATAAACAAATGAACATGAATATCACTTTAACAAAAGGGCAGAAATAGTGAAGAGATAAAAGTACCATTTATAACTAGTTCTACTCATGAGCTTCAAGAAATAACAATTTATCTCTTCTTAATCCAACATCCACTAAGAGTACAAAAGTGAAACATCAATAGTAGATATTAAATAGAGATATCAATAAATATTGTTCCATTCATTCATCAAAACCTCCTTAGAGGGTGCAAAAGTGCATGTTCTGAGGACACTTTTTTGACAAATTTCAGGACCCTTCTCTAAATGCATGAGAAGGGTTTAAATACTACTAACTAAACCTAAAAATAATTTATTACAAAAATGTAGGATATGGTTTAAATGATCGTACTCATTTCAGGAAAAAATAAATCAAAATTAATACTAACACTGAATCTAAAATTAAAACTAACAACTAACTATTTGTGTATCTATTCCTTGAAATCGCAAGCGTTCAACATTTGTTTGACAAGAGTCGGTTGGCCGACTTCCGACTTTAACTGTCTTGTGAAAACATAAGAGCTGGCACCATATTCTTAGCAGAATTGATGATACATTTGAGAGTCATGCACTGGCGGTGTGGTTTTACCAAATACGCGCAGTAAGAATCCCAATTGAACTTAGTTAATCTTTTGATTGATTCTGCCTTTTCTTGAGCCTTCTGTCTCTAGCCTATCTGCAGTTGCTGTACTTTCGATAGATATCCTAGAGTAGTTTCTGAGATCAGATTTTCCCTATGCAAATTTTCATTTATGCAGTCAATAACACTGTTTGCTGCTGTGGCTGTTTCTTCTGTGGCTTTCTCTGCTTTCCTGATTTGTGAATCCCACTTGTTAAAGAGCATTTCTTTGTGATTGTCGTTGATTATTGGTGTGCCTGCTCTTTTCCCCTCCTCTGTTTCTTGCCAAGAAAAATATTCAGTAACTCTTTTATCAATTAAATCGTAATCATGTCGTAATTCTACGACTTGATTTGTGATTTTAACACTTATTTCATAATAAGAGTTCCACTGTGATATTCTTTGGCACAATGCTTGCTATTGCTGCAGTAGTTGATCATTTAAGGAAATTGATTCTGTGATGAATTTTGTAAGCTTAGGATCATCCTTGTGCATCTCTTGCATAACCTATAACTATTTTTCTCTTTCAGCCAAAATGTTCTGGTACCCTATCTGCATTTGTTGGAAGTCCTGTTGTCTTCTTTCAAGCTATTTCTGTGCTTCGTTTTTGGCGCTGGCTTGTTGCAGCTGTTGCTGCAAAACCTGTATTTTATGTTATTTCTCTTTTAGTAGTTTTTGTACCTCAGATGCTTTATCAATGGTCGTAGAGGCATATTCTCCTGCGATCTGAGATAATTTGGTGAGATGTTCAGTGGGATCGGTGATAGGATCTTGCCATAGGATGTCTAATTACTCTGCATTATGAGAGAGCACGTTTTCCAATTTCCTTTTCTTTCTTTGTATTCTCACTACTGCCTTGTGTTGTGGACTATAAAATACATCAAGAGGAGGAATTTCCTTTATTTTGAGCATAAGTTCAGAGGATAGGGTAATGGGAATATGTTCCATTTCTGATACATTGCTAATTATTCCTGTGACTATATCTTTTTTTGCCCGTACATTACTCACAAGTGTCTTTGTGCTCTTTCTTTCAATATTGATTAAATCATTGAATGTCTCTCATTCTTTATCTAGCTCTATTCTAACTGATGGTGGCTGGACGATGAGAGGTGGAGGATCTAGCTGTGGAGAGGTCAAAAGTTGTTGTTGTGGGAGATCCTTTGACTGGGCAGTATCCCTTACTATCCCTTCACTTTTATCATGGTTACTTTTAGAACTCTTAGATTGTTCTGACGTTTCTCTCCCAGACTTAGATTTAGATCTTTCTGTGCCTAAACTTCCAGTGAGACTAATAGTGGGAGTTGGTTCCCTTATGGGTTCCAAGCATAATTTATCTAAAGGGATATTAGCTGACCTTCTTTCCCTCTATATCTTGAACTCTTGAAATTTTGCTGGAGGAAATCACATCTGGGTTGAATGTATAACCTCTTTAAGTGTACCTTTCTGTTGGAACATGTCATAAAAAATATCATCTTCTTTAGAAAACACCTTTATTTTGACTGCAATAGTGAATTTTTTAGCAATATCATAAGGGTCGAACGGTCTTCCTAGAAATTTGAACAATCGTAGACATGTTATGTTGTTTACTTCTTTGAATGCACGACCTACATCAAATAGTGAAAAGGCCCCACAGGCCACAAGAAATTGTAGCCAAATAGCCTTCTTTTAGTCCTTCAAATCTTTAGTCAAACCTCATTCTCCGTAGGTTTGATAAGCAATTTCTCCTGCCATGAGTTTATAAAGAACATATAAAGGTAATACATGAGGGGAAGAAAGACTTCTGAATACCCTGACATATGTAAATAGTTCTCCTCCGAACCATCTCGCGATAGGGAGAATATCTACCTCTACTTCGGGAGAAAATCTTGGAGCATCTTTATCATATAACATTTTGTACAGGGGCAACATGATTCCATGACAAATTTTGTAAAAATATAGAGTGAACTTGGAATCCCACAATTCAATATGATAAATATGAATGGGTAAGGGGTCTTGATTCGTCCATTTCCAACCCATTAAAGGAAACTTGGAAATATAACAGATTGCATCCATCACATATGTAGATAAGTAGAAAGGGGGATAAATTCTTTGGGAAATAGTTCTTTTAGACTGATAATTTAAAATGGTTGTGGCTAAGTTGTTAGATAATATCTTAGCCCAATCCACAATAGTAGCATTAATGGTGTCATTCAATAATGGTAGCCATTCAGATGAAAATTTATTAATGTCTGGCTTCCCAAAATGTCTACAGAGCATAGCAGCAGCAAAGCAATATGGGGAGGTGAGAGAACCAGTACTATACATACCATGTGTTAGTATGAATCTTTAGTCGTAAAAGATCACTTTAGCTACGCATAAAAAATAGCCCCAACATCGATTATGGCTGCAGAATATCTTTAAGTCTATTGCACAAATTCAGATCTAAGCATAAAAAGACATTAAGAAGATAAAATATAATATGGCTCCATGCATCCAATAGACAAGACAAGAAAAAAGTGTTTAAAATAATGATTTGTATTATATTAAAGAATGGGGCACCTGAGAGGAAAACAAGAAAGGTGTTTTCCGGTTCTCCTCAGTGGGATGGGTTCTTGGAAGTCCTCAGTGTTTCAAATATAAAATTCCTCTCTCTTATTGGTGTAGAAAAACAAACATGGAACTCAATGGGAGTTAATAAAGAAAAAATGGAAAATGGTGACCAAGAGTAGATCTAGAGTGATCTAATGCAATGAAGGTCACTAATGAATGGGAAAACCCTTCTATTTATAACAAAATATTGGGGTGTTCTAGAACTCGGTGCATGAATAAAATATTATTAATCAAATTCTAGAATCACCCTTCAGGAATATTTTATTATATTTTTTGGAGGGAAAAGGTCTTTTGACTTGGGTCAATTCCTTTATTTATAAAAAATAAATAAATAAATGGTTTATTATTATTTGAGGGACATGATGGGAATATAATTAAATAAATAATGATTTATTTAATTAATTTCCTTATTTTGGGTTAAATATGACCAGGAAATATAGATAAATGTTATTTTATATGGTGAAAGTAATTTTACTTAGAGTAAAATTGGTCTTACATGATGTAATTGGGTTCATCTAATGATAATGAGTTAGATGACCAAAAAAATGGTGTAACAGATTGCCCCCCAACGTACAAGTGTTAGGAGCAAATCGTATGACGGAACTACGTTGTAAGAACTCAATCACTAGGCGTTAAGAGGGAAGTGAGAGAGAGGAATGTAAGGTAGTCTATTGTGCTAAAGGACTAGACCTTGAGGAGACGAGACTTATAGGTGCAATAAGTCTCTAGGTGATGAAGTAGTGCCAGTGTGAAAGGCAACGGGGTAGGCATACCTATGCCCACCGATACAATAGTACAAAGAATAAGGTGCCTGGAAAACCACGGAACGCAAGGATGAAGCATATGCTGGCCTAAACATGAGCTAGATAAATAAACTGATGGATCCCACATACATGTGATGCCTAGAATAATCTTCAGGACTTATACAAGAAGATTAAAGTACATGAGATACAAATATACCCAAATTCCCCCTACACATGAGGAAGGGCTCACAACATCTAACTGATATATGCAAATCGAAGAGGCGCTGCAAACGGTTGAGGCCAATATCATAAAATGAGAGGAGCTGCATAAAGGGTGGAAATAAAAAGGTCATCCGGGCATGTGGGGGGCTACCAACAGGGCCACCCCCTCATGAGGTTTGAGACATCTCACACATGCCCGGGAATCATCAATAACTTCTGCTGCATCACTGGACCATCAAGTGTATAGATCATGATCATGATGAGAAGAGCTCTCGAACCAAGGTACACTGCTCCCTAGACCTGACTTCTAGATTAAATGACCTGATGTCGACAGAAGTAGGTCCACCATAGGTGAGGCAATAGGGGAACCCAAACTAAGGCACAAGGGAGAAAAGTAGAGCGATGAACAGAGAGACACTAATGATGATGATGGAATGAGGGATATGGAGGAGCGATTGGAAAACTTTCCTTGTTAGAGCGTAAAGGGCATGAATAGCTTGGCAGCGACTGAAAAAATATCATGAGGGATAGGGAACAAGGGTGCAGAAGTCCATAATGTGCAGCATGAGAGATGGATCAAGCAAGACAGGAAGGAGGACTATAGCGGGGTACAAAGGGACTGGGAATAGGCTCCATGAATGTGATGATGATTCGACTGGGATGCTCTAAAAAAGGGTGACTCGATGGTGTTGCCTCATAGTAAGGGTCCAGTGGGTAACCATAAAAGCATGAGTACAATAGGGTACCTCATGACGAAAATCAACACGAATGAAGATGAGGAAGAAGGCAAAGTGGTGCCCCGAGTACAAGTGTCGTAAGTGAAGAAATTTGATTTTGAGAAGAGGTGAATAGACATTTCATGGATGAATTGTGTCCTAGTGAAGTATCAAAACATAAAAAACTGACAAATACCCATTTGGGTGCTCGGTGAGAGCTTTCCAACGGTGTGGACAGTTTTTCAAATGGGGCTACGGTTTGGTCGCAGCGGGCGAAAGAAAAAATAGGGGTTTTCTTCTAATAGGGTGTTTTCCCTCCAAAATCATTCATTTGCTTGTGTAGCTATGGTAAATCTGGAGAGGAGAGAAGGCCCTAAATCTTGTGGTGATCATAGCGGACAAACTGACCGTTGGAATTGTGATCCATC
The DNA here is from genome assembly GCA_034641835.2 of Pinus albicaulis. Classification (NCBI taxonomy): domain Eukaryota; kingdom Viridiplantae; phylum Streptophyta; class Pinopsida; order Pinales; family Pinaceae; genus Pinus; species Pinus albicaulis. Next base: position 916,197,749 of record CM076572.1, on the reverse strand, counting down.
AGTTGCAGGTCAGAGGCCTAATCCTAAGATTTGTTTTTTATGGATTCAAATTGCAGATTAGGGCTTTAATTCTCAGTAACTGCCCCTACTTCATCATTACGGTCGAGTCAAACTTTTTGGGGCAAAAGCTGCGACCTGGGACGTAGGTTTGGGCCTGAAAAGTGCGACCTAGCCCAAGTTTTTCCCAAAAAGTGCGACCTATTAGATGTGGGGGGTTTCAGTGCTGTCATGTGCTGAGATGTTTTTTTGGTGTAAGTTAATGCAGTTTTGTTGGTCTGGAGGTTGAAAAAAATGATGTTTTTGTGCAGATATGGCAGATATATGGATCAAGTGGAGAGAGAGAGACTTAGGTACATTACGGACAGAAATCCAGGCGGATCAGGGTGTCCGTCGTGCACTAGCTAGGTATGGGGTTCTGAAATTTTTGGAGAACCCGTTGATGAGGGCTGGAGAGCCCTTGTTGGCCCGGATTATTAGTTATTGGGATCCAGATCATAAGGCTTTTGTAGTGCAGGGGCACAAGATCTAGCTGATGGTCCAGGATGTGTATTTCTTGACTGGTCTCCCACCATTATAGATGGTGGGAGACACACAGCCAGTGTTATCACGGGGGCGTAACATTATGGAGTTTATGGAGCAGCATTGTCGACCAGGTGTCCAAGTCAAAGGGACTCGGATATCCATTGGTGATCTAGAGAGGTTGGAGACCCGGGCAGTGGCCGCAACAGTGTTACGGATCTTGGGTAGCCAGGCATTCCATCACATCACTGGAGGGCAGATGATGATTGTGGAGAGTGTGTTGAGTGGGACATACTATGGGTGGGCCCAGATGATGTTGGTGTCAGTGAAACGACAGCTATTGCTATGCAAGCGACAAGTGAATCATGATTGTGCCTATGGGACTGTTTTGTGTTCTTTCTTCTTTGAGAAGATCCCAACCTTGCAACCTTGTATACAGTTACCTGATGGAGGTCTGAGAGAGCCTTGGATGCGTCGGTGGGGATGATTACTATGTAGAGGAGGAGGAGGAGCAGTCGGACTGGTGTTCCGACCAGAGTTCTTTTCCCATTGGGATCAGATGCCACTATACATAGACGACTATCCCTATAGTGGGATGAGTTATTGGGGAGATCCGGACTTGTCGCTTCCACCTAGTCGAGTGTGAGGGCCTGATGGTAAGTGACAAGCAACTAATCTGTTATGTGCATTTTAGATTTTGTGACTAGTATGCATGGTACTAATCGGTATATGTTTTGGAATGCAGATATAGCTCCAGTGAAACCGGCCGGATATATGGGGCGACTGGAAGCAGCAGGAGCTACAGGTGCAAGTGGATCAACGACAACGTAGAACAAGGATATGGCCGCTATGGTGGAGGACATCCGTCGTAGATGTGAGGGGTTGCTGAATGGTGTGTCAGAGCATGGTTGGCAGGATTTAGATGACCAGTACATAAAGTTATGTATTGGGCTACCCTCGGAATGGCGAGGTATCATGCGACACATGGCAATGGCCGGTCAGACTGTGCATGATCTACGAGTTGTGGGAGCAGAGCCATTGGCTCAGGATCCTCTGGAGAGTGATTAGATGTAGGGCAGATGGTGCCCCCCAGTGTTTTTGTAGGGGCAAGTGGTGCCCCCCCATTTTGTAGTTTTGCTTTTTGTACCATGCTATGGGCATGTGATATGTTTTAGAGTAGATGGACTCTAAAAAAACAGGTTATATGATATATATGATTTATGTATATGTTGTGGATGATGTGAAATGTTATTGTCTTGTGTGTGATAAATGCCAGTCTAGAACATGATTTGCAATTTGATCGGCGTAGTGATTTTGATGTCGAGGGATATGGTTAAAAGTAATGGATGTAAATGCACGTATCAAAAGTTTCACTCGTAAATATTGTCTAAACAGGATAGGGTTATGCACACGATAGAAACCATTAAGTTGTAGGACAAGAAGTAGGGAATCTAAATGAACATGCAGATGGAGGATGTGATGAGAGAGGGCATCAGCTAAGAGACCACACACGGCATCATATTCGGCCTGATTATTGGTGGCATTACCAATGCAGACCCCATTTGCAAGAACCAGGGTATGCAAGGGGGTAAAGATGGCCCATGCTGCTGAAGCGAGATTTCGGGAAGAGCGGCTTGCCCCATCGGCATAGCCAAGATAATGGTTGGGGGAGAAGGCCAAAATAATAGTGTCGCGGAACCACAAATGGGAGGGATGAGAAAAAAGAGGGCAGCGTGAGTAGAGGATAGATATCCACTGACGGATATGGGAGGGAACATCCTGGGTAGGAGGTCTAGGACTCATAGATCGATGAGAGGGAGATGGATGAGAACTATGGGAGGAAGAATGGGGACTCAGGCTGCGAAGAACATCGAAGATATGGATGGTATGATCATGATTATGGGAGGGAATGGAAGGGTCGATGGGACTATACGACGCTGCAAAGCTACCGAAATCAACAGTGTGGGAAGAGAGGCGCAAATACAGGTCATCATGGGGAATGAAAAACGAACAGGTAAAAATATGGTCAAAACATGAAGAGCCCACGAATGTGTCTGAAGGAGGATCGAGCAGAACAGAGGGAGTGGATTTGGAGGGAATGTACTCAGATGGTTGTGCAGATGATGATAGGTATAGGAGGGGAGCAACAGATTCTGACATTTCAACATCAGGGGGAGGAATGTCAATGGTAGCAGGAGGATCCTCGAGTACACCTGACGCATATTGAGCAAGGATGGGAGAGGCGGATTTATTTTGTTCAATTTCGTACTCGCGAATGATCTCTAAAGAGGGTTGGTAATGCGTGAGGTGAGGAAAATGGTGAGAGTAATGGCTGTGGACGCCACACAGAGCACAGGGTTTTTTGGTGCGAAGAGTCTTTGAGGTCTTGGCTATGGATGAGAAATAAATAGAGGTTTCAGCGACCGTTGATTCAGGGAATGCGACTTTAACCATGGGTTGGATACGGGGCAACTCAGGACAAGTATGAGTGGGGTGACCGATACCATCACACAAGGCACAAGGCTTGGGGGGTTGGGGAGGGGGAGGGGTGGGGTCAGGTGTGGTGGCCTTGTCTTTGGATGCCCCCTTTCGGGTTTTTCTTTTCTTCTTGTAGGGGTTGCTACATGGGGAGGGTCCTGCGGAGGGGCTAGGGGCACTGTAGCAGTAGAAGGAGCAAAGGGGATCGGTTGCACTGGTGTCACAACTATGTATGGTTTGGGGTGGTCGGGTGGGGTTTCAGTGGGAGGATTAAGATACCATACTGGTATTCCCAAGGTTAAATTAGGTAGGGAAAGGGTGGCCATGACGGGGACCGAGTAGACGCCAGGAGGGGGGCCAAGGAAAGGTATTTGACCAGTGGGGTAATGACCAGGGGGGACAGCTACCATATGGTGGAGACCTGAGGGAACTGACTCGGGAGGGTAGGGGGGGTACTGAGTGTGATGGGAAGGGTAAGGTGAAAAAGGTTCGATTGACTGAAGCAAAGGACTAGGAGCAGGAGGTGGTGGGCGAGATTGAGGTTGCTGACTAGCCGGAGCAGGTTGTGGAAGGCCAGCCTGAGACGATTGCATCATGCAAACATTAGTTAAGCTGGGGTCAGAGACAGGAGGAGGGGGAGGACCAGGAAAATTTCCAAGAAAAGGGGAGTCTTTGTAGACGCTAAGGGAAACACTGGTCAAAGAATCAATAGTTAGTTTATTGGTGACAATAGAGATGGTGGACTTAGGGGAGGTCTGATATTTTGGTTCATGGTAGGTCAATTGGTCAATGGTGAAAATCTTGCCATTATGAGGGAAAAACATCTTGCGGTGGACTGCGGACGGGACAGGTGACATGGCATAGGTGTAACTACGCCCTAAAAGGATGTTGTAGTCAAGATGGGCATCGATAACTTCAATGTCAACACAACCAGTCTTGACAGCAAGGGTGATAGGACAACTACGAAATAGGCCAATGGGCTGGGAGGCATGGCCATCCCACGCATGAAGGGTGATGGTGGAAGGGGCCATTTCAGGGGATCCGAGTTGTTTCCAAACCGAAGCGGACATGATGCAGGTAGATGCCCCCTCATCAATAATACACTGAGCAACATTGGCGTTTTAGATTCTGACTAGGATTTGTAAAGCAACCGAAGGAGGAAGAGGGGGATGTTCTGACTGACGGGCATCGAAAACAATCAATTGGTCATCAGAAGGATCTACAGCAACCACGGCAGATAGTAGAGCCCCATTTTGAGAAGGACACGACTGGAGGAGTTCCAGTGTTGAAATGGCGGCAAGAGATTGGGCCAAATCATCTACTATGTTGTATGAATGGGAAGCCCGACTAGAGGCAGAATTTTAGTGTAATGGTCCCTTGGGAGGTTTGGGATAAAACTTGGCTTTTGGCAAAGGGAGTTGTAATGGACCATTGGGTGTCGATAGAGGCTCTGTAGGACCGTACGATGGAGACTCGGAGACGGGAGGTGTGGAATACTGACGGGACTGAGTTTGAAGGTTGAGGTCGACGGTGAGAGGAGGGTCAGAGGCCATCATGAGAATCTGTTAATCAGGGGAACCATAAGGGGAAGGTTCAGTGGTTACCGGGGCATGAGGAGGTTGAGTGGCCACAAATCCTTGGTGAGGGAAAGGATCGGTAAACACAGCGGGTTAGGAAGTAGTCAGAGTAGGAGGGATAGTAGGGGAGGAGTGTTGCCCCCTCACGGTGGCCTGAGATTCCCACAAATGCCGCATTTGTGGTAATAAAGGACAATCGTGAGTGTAGTGACCATAAACACCATAAAAAGAACAGGGCTTATTGGTGCGAAATGGCCTGTTTGGCTTAGGCTGAGGGCCCTATGGCTAATTGGCAGTGGTAGAGTCAATATTGGAAGGATTGGATCCACGATTTCCAGAAGCGGATTGATTGCCTCTTCTCCTTCTTTGAGAAGGAGGAAAATTAGGTGCCCCCTGCTGTGCAAATACTTGCCCTGGAGGGGGTAGTAAGTACAATTGCGGGGGTGGAAAAGGCAAGGGAGTGGGAGGTCCAAATGCTGGAGGAGCTGGGACACCAGGTTGCGGATATGGATAAAGGGTAGGGGGGGTAGCAGTAAGGTAAGAAGAAGGGTGGGCAAAAGGAGGAGGCATGCCATAGCCTAAGTACATGCTACCTGGAGGGGAAAAAATGCCGGAGGGGCTGGCCCATGGAGGAAAACCATGGCCCGGAAGAGGTTGGGTAGAGGTATATGATAGGGTTCCAACAATACCGTCGGCAAAGTGAAATTCCCCCGAGGAATTAGGGCCATCGGGTTTGGGAAGGTCAGGGAGGACGGTATAAACATAACCATATTGGGCGTAGATAAGGTCATACTTCAAGGCTATTTGGAGGGCGGCTTCTTCGGTTTGGGGAAAATGGGATGCGACATCTTTGCCAATGGGAGGTAAGAGAAAGTGAAGGAACCAGTCCATGTAAACCCGATCTTCAAAGGGGGGATCATGACACAAGCTCCATCTTCGCCGCCATTCCTGGACATGAGCAGAAAGGCGGGTCGAAGAGGATTGATGGAAAGAAGTTAAGAGTTCAGTGCCAATGTCGTATTGGATAGGGAGCTGAAAATAGGATAAAAAGGCTTGGGCAATGGTCGTAAAGATGGTATGGGAAGAGGTGGCTTGATCAACATACCATTTGGAAGCTTCACCGGTAAGTGTGCTCTGGAACAAGCGAAGAGGGATGGAGTCATCGGTGATGGAATTGGAGGAACACCACATGTGGAAAGATCGGATATGGTTAGAGGGATCTTCACTAGCAAGGCCTTCGAACTTGGGAATGTCGGAGGGGAGCTTGGTTGGCATAGTAGGCCAACTCACATTGTGGTCAATAGGATCATTCATCAGCTGATTGAAATCAGGGAGACTGAGGCTGGACATATAAGGGAGTAATGGGGTAGTCGAGGTAAGTCCCATAGTGGTTGCACTGGAAAGGGACCCAGTAGTGGAACTGGGGTTAGCGTTAGGTATTGAACTAGACATGGTGCAGATAAAAGAGGGAGAACCAGAAGTAGTGGGAGAACCCAAACAATCAGAAGAAGAGTCGGAGTGCGGACTTAGGGGAGGACTTACTCGAGGATGATGGGAAGGAGGAAGTCGACCGAGCGGAAACTGAGGGTGAAGGCCAAGAATTATCCAAGAGAAGTGCCTTGGGGGCGCAATGATGATGGGAAGAGGAAAAATCGACAAGGGTAGGGAGGGATAAAATAAAGTGAGGTCAAGGGTGGAGAGGTGCAGTGAAAATTGATTTTAAAGTCTTTGCCAGGAGGTGTTAACCAGGCTCTTCTTCACTTAGGGTCAGTGTGTGGCATGTGTTAATTTTAATTGTTTAAACCCAGACGTTTTGAGAGTAAAAGAAAAAGTGTACTATGTAACTGAAAATAAAGTTGCAGGAAATAAAATGAAAAGAACAGGACATTAATAGCTACTAATGCGTCAATGTAACCCAAGAAGGCGGGTCTCTCAAAAATACTCTATAAGAGGGAAAAAACTAAGCCAAGCATGCAAAAAAGGAGGCCAATAGATCTAATGTCAGGAGGGACTGGGATCTAAAGGAGAAATCTGCTGAAAAGTGGTGCAGAGAACAACAAATAGGCATAGGTAAGGTTGCTGCTAAAAAGTAGGAGATCAGCTAAAAATAGAAGAGACAAGGTGGTGGTCATGGAAAGGAACCCAAAAAAAATGATATGAGGTGATTTTAGAGGGAGAAGAGCTGATCTAAAGGGATCTGAAAAGGAGGTATCAGATCTGAGAAAAATAAAGTTGAAAATCTGAAAATTCAGACTTCTGAAACAACAAAGACTCTCCCACAAAAAGTGGAGGGTAATAGATCCCTAAGGGGCAAGATTCCCTCTTAGTTGAGTGAAGAAGATCAGAAACAGGTCTAAACGAGAAAAAACGGAGGCTGGAAAACCCTGGCAGAAGTTTCAGACAAACCCAGAAAAAGTGCTGAAAATTTTGCAGAAAAAGTGCAGGTCATAGGTTCTGACCTGTTTTCAATCCTGGTCGCAGGTTTGGGGTAGAAAAGTGCGTCCTCAAGCTCAGGTCACACTTTTTGGGCTGATAAGTGCGACCTGCAGATCCGGCTGTCTCAGTGGCAGATTTTAGAAAATTTTGTCATCTAAGCTGCGGATGATGTCTGTCAGCTGCGCAATAAGGCCAGAAACACACGGAAGTTAAAAATTTGACTGTTTGAGGGTTTTAGGGGTGAAAAACAACATAAAAATAGGGAAAAAAGAAAATGGAAGAGAAACCCTAGGGTCTGAAACAGCTGGATATGCAGGAATAGATAAAACGACAGCAGTCGTAAAATAAAACCCGTGTGTAGTCGCCAATTGTTAGTATGAATCTTTAGTTGTAAACGATCACTTTAGCTACGCATAACAAATAGCCCTAACATCGATTATGGCTGCAAAATATCTTTAAGTTTGTTGAACAACTTCAGACCTAAGCACAAAAAGACATTAAGCAGATAAAATATAATATGGCTCCATGCATCCAATAGACACGACAAGAAAAAAGTGTTTAAAAGAATGATTTTTATTATATTAAAGAATGGGGCACCTGAGAGGAAAACAAGAAAGGTGTTTTCCGGTTCTCCTCAGTGGGATGGGTTCTTGGAAGTCCTCAGTGTTTCAGATCTAAAATTCCTCTCTCTTATTGGTGTAGAAAAACAAACATGGAACTCAATGGAAGTTTATAAAGCAAAATTGGAAAATGGTGACCAAGAGTAGATCTAGAGTGATCTAATGCAATGAAGGTCAGTAATGAATGGGGAAAACGCTTCTATTTATAACAAAATATTGGGGTGTTCTAGAACTCGGTGCATGAATAAAATATTATTAATCAAATTCTAGAATCACCCTTCAGGAATATTTTATTATATTTGTTCGAGGGAAAAGGTCTTTTGACTTGGGTCAATTCCTTTATTTATAAACAATAAATAAATAAATGGTTTATTTATTATTTTAGGGACATGATGGGAATATAATTAAATAAATAATGATTTATTTAATTAGTTTCCTTGTTTTGGGTTAAATATGACCAGGAAATATAGATAAATGTTATTTTATATGGTGAAAGCAATTTTACTTAGAGTAAAATTGGTCTTACATGGTGTACTTGGGTTCATATAATGATAATGAGTTAGATGACCAAAAAATTGTGTAACGCCATGTTTATCCTTTTTTAGTGGTTCGTCCCTCCTTGACAAGTCCTTGGTGCATTCTGCCAGGTCTTCATTTTCTTTAGCAAACTTCTCAATGAACTGTTTGTTATAAGTCGCTTGTAGCTCTGGTAAATGATACATGAGTCTCAAATCTTGTGGAGTGAATGAGCCAATGAGTCATTGACCCTGAGTCTTAAATTGTCTGCTTGTGATGTCATCACTATCCAGTACCCATTTAACCATGTCCGTGTATGGAAGAATTTTGGGCCTCGCCGCTATCCAGTGCAAGAACGAGCAAGCTAGCTCTGTAATAGACGCCTCAGAAGACCCATGTGAGCCTGCAGTGAATGTAACCTCCATTATTTTGGGATTCTCTTCCTCAAGTAGACTGTACATGCCTTCCCAAGTAGTAATACCAACATCTTTATTACAGGCGGTGTCTGTATACAAGGGCGTGATTTCTTTGTCCTTAGAACTTAGAGCTTTTCCTTTCTTTCCCATAATATCCTAAATACTGCTTTGCATATTTTTCTGTTCTTTGTTCCTGCAGTTTACAAATGAGGAGATAATAATGATAAGAAAAAGGTGATGGGAAAGCTTTAAATGCTAAAGGAATATAAAATATACCACCTTACGTGAAATGGCTCTTCGATCAGAACAGAACCATATTTCATTAATGATTGGAAACTAACTCATTGATTAACATTAAAGTGCATAACCAGGTCTCGGTTTATGGAAAAAAAAAAATTTCTTACAATGAGCCCTAAATATCTGCGATAAGGTGATCTTCGATTTGCTTCGTAATATCATAGATCGCGGTATCACAGATTGCAATCTCGTGGAATTTCAATATCGCAATACCGCAATATCGTTGGAGCGTAGCATATGACAATCATCCATTAATGTGTTTTCTGTGAAATGCGATTTGCGATATGTGCCATCGCATATAGGCGGTTTGAGGTTTTTCAACGTAAGTGATATTTGAGGCATGCGATGCGATGAATTATTTTAGTGCGTAGTTTCGCATCGTGATCTCGCAATATTAGAATTCCGCTTGTAAGGAGGTATCCATTACCTTTTTTGCGATGCGATATTTCTTAAGGAATGATTTTATCCTACCTTATCATAAAACTTAAGCTTTTCTAGATTTTTCAAGGAGTATCCTCCTAAGTTTGTGATAGTAAGTTTTATTGAAAAAGGAAATGCAAGCACTAATCGATTTTTAAAATTTTTTGACTAAGGATCCCCACTTATTTAGTATTAGTGATTATACTAAATAAGAAGGGGGGTTGTTGCTGGCCACAACAATTGGCGATCCACTTGGAAGAACCAGTTATCTCTGCTTTTCTTTTGAATTTTCTAAACTTCCAAAACAGAAATTTTTTCAGAAAATCAAACTTTATTATAGAAAGACAAAGTAAATCATGCTTTTATCTATCAATGATATTTCGTTTCTTCTATATTTAAATTTGATTGTTTACTTCCTCAAGCTAGTCCTTTTATCTACATCAGTCACTACTTGGTTTATAAAGATAAAAACAAAGGCTTCGCTGTGAATCAGTTTTAAATATGCTCATTTGTCGTAGGTAGAGCCTCTGCTACCAGCAGGCATTTATAGCCTCGACAGGGTTACCTATTACCCAGCAATGATCCTGTATCCTACTTAGAGAAATAGACAATTTTCAAAGAGAAATGCATATCCACACTTATTTCTTTCATTTTCTTTTTACCCTTAAATAACAATGTCTTGGTTTGGTAACCAATTTATGATAGTGCCATTCACTTGATTTATAACTTTGCTGAACAAGCTGGCTCGTGATGAAACCCCTTGTCTTTTGATTGCAATAATCTTGAGTCATTGCCCTGTTGTAGTATGCAGTATTGGCAAAGTCAGCAAGCTATAATATCTATGATCATGATAATTCAGCCCGTGATGAGACCTCTTACTCTTTAAGTTAAACTGTATCATTGGATTAATCCCTGAACGTTGTAATTTCCTAGGCAGGGAGGAAGTCATTGTTTCCTTAAGATAGCTCTGGACGACAATGGTAGAGTTTTTGGAAAGAGATTTTATACAAAGAATCTTTGTTTTGTTATTGATACCTTTTATTGGACTGATATAAAACAATTTCCCACTAAAGGACGCTTTTTATCAAAATTTACAAGGTTGAAACTAGTATCATTTCTAGGCCTAGAGCCGTTAACTGTATCTTTCAATAATAATGATCAATTTTCTAGAAGAATTCTATTTATACAAGTGAAAAAAAAAATATCTAAAAGAGAATTTTTATCTTTTTCGTGAATTCCAATTGTAACCATTTACAACTAGTTTTATTATGAAAATAAAGAAAACTAATCTACAAAAATAGAAGAATGATTTCCTATGGAAAATATTTTTTGAGGATTTGTCTGTTAACAGGTAAAGACTCTCTTTTTCCTCTTAAGTCCTGTAACATAAAGGTATATGGACCTATGAATTCTGCGATTTGGAAAGGGCCAAGCCACATTCGTTGAAATTTCGTATGTTTCCCCTTTTCCTCATGAGCCTTGTCCCATTTTAAAACTAGATCTCCCATCTAAAAGTCCTTTCTGGATATCATGTTTGAATCAAAAGAAGATTTTACTAATGCTTGCTGATGAGCATGAGTTATTTTGGCCTGTTCTCGTTGCTTTTCTAGCTTAATTATTTCTAGTTGCCTTACTTGTAAAGAAGAAGTTGGTGCTTCATCAATATATTGAACTAAGGCTAAAGAGGGAATTGCTAGATGAGTTGGAAGAACCAGTTCTTTCCCATAAACTAAATTAAAGGGAGAAGTGCCAATGGAGGCTTTCTTCGTTATTCGATCTTCCCATAAAGCATGTATTGAAGACTTATGCCAATTTTTGTGATTTTGATCAATGGTTCGCTTAATGATTCTGATTAAGTTTTTATTTGTAGATTCAGCTAACCCATTCCCCTGTGGGTAATAATTGGCAGAGTATTTAAGTTTTAAACCTCTTTTGAGTGAAAATTCAGTCATAGCATTACCAGAAAAATACGATGCATTATCAAACATTAAAGCAGAAGGTAAACCAAACCTGGTGATTATGAACTGATCTATGAACTCGATGATATGCTCGACATTAGCCATCTTGAGAGGAACTGTTTCTACCCATTTAGTAAAATAATCTATTGCTGTAAGGATATACCTATGTTGTTCAGAAGAGTGAGGAACAATCTCACCTATTATGTCCAATCCCCATTGATCAAAAGGCTACTCAATGTTGACTGGTTGCAGGGGCAATGATGGTTTGTTTTGTCTCCTAGCAGTGGTTTGACAAACTTGACATTTCCTTACGTAGCTATGTGAGTCTTTGAATACTGTGGGCCAGTAATAGCCTGCGCGAAGGATTTTATGTGCAGTAGCATCTCTAGAATAATGTCCGCCTATTGGCCCATCGTGGAGTTCCTGTAAGACTTTTTTCAGCTTCAGATTTCTCAAGACATCTAAGGAGAACAAAATCATAATTCATTCTAAAAGAAACATCATTCACAAGCTGATATTGTTTAGCCTTCAACCTTAGAGCTCTTTTCTTGGTATAATCAAGATTTGGAGGAGCATATCCATTCTTTAAATAAAATATGATATCAGCGTATAATGATTCAACATCATTTAGGCTTACCTCATACATTTGTATCTCTGCAGATGGTATTTCAGAAATGAGCGATGCTCTAGCTAGCATTTTACAAAAGCCTTGAAATTTTACAATACTCACTGGTTTGATTTCTACGTCATATTCTTGTAAGGTAGTAACCCAATTTTCTCTTTTCTCACCCACATCTTTCTATACTAAGAGATTTCTTACCACTAGAAATGGTACTATGATTTTTGTATGGGTTTTAAGTAGAAAGGGTCTGAAATATTTAATTTCTTTGAAAATAGCATAAGCTTGTTTCTCTACATCTGAATAATTTAACTTAGCCCCTTGTAAATTTGAACTGAAAAAAGAAATTGGGGCTTCTGCCTTGTCTTGATTTTCTTGAGTGAGTATCACAGCATATGATCTATCAGAGGCAAATGTATATAAAATAAAAGGATCAAAAAAATTTGGAGTTGCTAAATATGGACCGTTAGCAATTGCTTGTTTGATCAGATTGAATGCCTCATATTCGTCTTGGCCCCATTTGAAGTTTGAGTTCTTTTTAATCATTGCTTGTAAAGGAGATACAATTCTTGAAAAATCTGGCACAAATCTCCTTACAAAATTAATCTGGCCAAGGAAAGATTCCATAGCTTTCTTGTCGTGAGGTAGGGGTATTTTGGAAATCTCCTTGATTCTCTCAGGATCAATATGAATTCCAGATTTTTATACTATGAATCCAAGAATTTTACCTTCACTTAATGCAAAAAAGGATTTTTTCAGGTTAAGTGAAATTCCATACCTTTGACAACGTTGGAAGATCTCTTTTAAATCTCTAAGATGATTGCCTCATTTCTTGGAATATACAGTTATATCATACAAGTAAACTACCACTGATTTGTTAACTAGTCCCTTGAATGCGATGTCCATGGCTCTCTGAAATGTGGCACCAGCATTGATCAGACCAAAGTGCATCTTTTGATATGCATAAGTTCCCCATTTGGTTTTGAATGCAGTTTTCAATTGATCATCGAGATGGACCAACACTTGGTTGTAACCAGAGAAACCATATAAGAAGGACATTAATTCTGATCCTGTGACTACCTGCAGTATTTTATCCATGGGAGGCAAAGGAAAATTATCTTTTTGGCAGGCTTTGTTAATATTTCAAAAGTCAATGAAAATTCTAATGTCTTCGTTCTTCTTTCTAACGGGAACCATATTGGAAACCCATTTAGAATGTCGAACGGGAAAAATGATTTTGGCTTTCAATAACTTATTGAGTTGATATTTGATCTGATTTTCTAAATTGGGATGAATCTTTCTCAGCTTTTGCTGGACAGGTTTTTCATTGTTTATCATTGGGATAGTATGTTGGATGATAGAAGTGTCATAAGTTTTGAGTTCATCGTAGTTCTAAGCAAAGACACTTTTGTATTATTTCAAAAGACGAACATACGCTAATTTCTCTTCAGGAGCTAGGACATGGCCTAGGTTTATATTCTGTGGTTTGGTATTAGTTCCTAGATTTAATAATCCATAGTTCAAAGTTGAACTTTGCAGTTTTGAATTGGTAGATCTTTTGAATCGATCTTTCAAATCATAAAGGTCTTCTAACTTGACTACTGACTTTGGCATAACATTATTAGTGCTATCTTGTTGCAATTGACTGTCATATTGGTCCTCATCAATTATCTTATTAGTGTAAGGTCCTTCAGATGTGAGGAAGCTTACAATATCAGGATCATCGTTGAAAATACTCCAATTCGTAATGTTATCAGGAATCAAGGGTCTAAAGATTAATTCGATTGAAAATCAATCAGGGCTATAGTCTTTTGAAGGAATGAGCTTGGAAGCTATGTTAGCTAGGAGGCTTGCGCTAGCATTTTGGAGTCTGGGGATTGATGAAATATTAAATGCTATAAAGTGTTCAGTTAGATCTTGAACTAAAGATTGGTAATGATTTAAATGACCTGATAAACAATGTATAGTATTGCGTACCTATCTGATTACAATTTCAGAATATCCGAAAACTTGTAGATATTTTATATCTAATCTGATTGCTTTGTATAATCCTTGGACTAAAGCTCGTATTCTGTGGTATTATTGGTGCAATTGAACTCGAGTCTACAAGTTAGCATAGTTTTTTTTCCCTCTAGACAAATTAACACGCATCATGCTCCTGCTCCTTCGTTAGACTTAGAACCATCAAAAAAGAACTTCCAAAATAAAGATTTATTTATAGGAGCATCTATAAAATTAATACATTTAGAACTATCTATTTGAGAAAAAATTTCTACTTCAGATAAAATAGAATTTTCTAAGTAAGGTGGAGTATGAGCATTAAAATTTCCTAAGAAAGAATCAACTGAGTAGTTGCTAATCATATTATTGTTGTATGCTACCGGTTCATTTTCTCCTTCAAGTTTTGTTACTATGTATTTCTGATGTCTTTCTCGCTCAACCTTTATCTGATTTGGTTTACCATTCTAAGGGAGCCACATGTGTGACCAATCAGTTGCAAAATATCCGTGAAGTTTTTCTGACCAATCTCTGCTAAGAATTAAGCCATAAAATTCTGGAATATCTACAACTAAAATGTCGATAACTTGATATACCTTTGGATTGGATGACAGCCTTATGGTAACCTGATTTAATTCGCCGATCACTTCAAATTGAGATCGATCTAGCTGAAATATGCGCACAACAGATTTTTTCAATTGAACGGTCAACTTTGCACATATTGATTTTGGTAAAATATTAGATGAAGCTCTAGAATCCATTAAGCAATTATGCAAATTTTTATTGAAAACTTCATAAGTAAGAAGAAATGGGGGAGTATGAGATCTCGACCTTCCTCCAACTAAAGCAATATCGTTTGGATCAACTTTATTAATCAAATTAGTTGAAGGTCTTCCCATTTCATGTGAAGCTTGAGAGATTACAGCTGTGGGCAGAGGTTTTTCTGGTAAAACATGTAATTATTTCAAAATTACCTTTTCCTAGTGTTCTAACTTGCTCAATTCATAAAAAGTGATGTTAGCCCTAGTCTTCTTCATGTATTCTATGATATTATACTCCATTTCATCTAAAACAATCAGCGTTTTAGATGGAGTTGATGAATCAGTTTGGACTGGGATAGTTTGAGTCACTTTAGATGTCGTTTTCTTGGCTGCGACTTTATCCTTAGTCATTGAGCTTGCACTCTTTGGCTTAGGAGTAGGTTAAGGAGGATCAAGTTGATTTCTACTTCGAGTGTTAATCGTGGATGCCTCTTGATCTTCTTCATCTGGGAGGATAAAATCCCACATACCTTGTACCTCTACAACTTCTTCTTCATCGGTAGTTTCTTTAGTAGCAATCTACTCTTCTTCTTCTTCTGATCCAAGACTTGTGATAGCATTTGGCAGCTTTGAATCGGTCGAACGGTTTTTTCTATAAGTCTTGTACGAATTTTTAGAAGATGTTTCTGCCACTTGTTTCTTAATGTCAACCATTTCATTGGACATGGTTTTCAGAACTTTCTACAATCCTTCTAAATCGAATGGATATTTCGATTTTTTTTTCTTGCAGTCTTCCTTAAAAGTAACCTTTTTGGATTTTCATTCCTCTATCGTGTTTTTCTTCTCTAGGGCTATGATATGTTTCTCTACCACTATTGCTTCCTTGATATTGTCAGCTAAAGTTGTTTCGTTAGCCCTATCAAAGAATATTGCTATGTTTGATGGTAAAGCAAAGATGTACCATTCACTTCGCACTTCTTCGCTAGGCTTGGAAGCAGTAGGAATTTTATTTAACAATTTATTGAAACATGAATTAAAATATTTGATAGGTTCTTTTGACTTGGCCCTAAGGTTAGACAGGTCATTGATCAGTGTCGCCATAGACCTGTCATCACCGAAATTAGTCAAAAATTGATCTTGGAAGATATCCCAACTAGTGATAGATCCAGACGGTAATGAGAAATACCATGATCCGGCTGCTCCTTGTAGAGTATAGGCAAAAATTCGGACGACAAAATCTTCATTGGTAACTCCATTAAGATTTATGGACAACATAATGTTATTTATATGTTCTTCCGCTAGCATGCCTGCTTCAGGATTAAAATTAGGCAGCCATTTTTCAGGATGGGCCGGTATTTGACTCAAGGGCGCAGGCATTAAGACTACCCCTGGGTTATTCCATGGAGATTGGGCCATCGCAGAAATACCAACAGAGAAAAGCACAGAAGATGATCCCTGCAGCTGGGAAGATGAGGATATTACGATTCCAGATGTTTGAGAAGGAGATGTGGAAGTTCCAGTGGACTGATGGACAATAATCTGAAGTGGAGGGGTGGATGGTTGACTTCGCGGTGAAGAGGTTGAGATGGATGATGATGATGAAAGAGTCTCACTATCAAACCCTTTAGGTTATTTCCTTGCTCTCTTCCTTGTAGGTACAGGTAACTCAGTTGGATGAACACCAAACTTTTCACTCTTTAATCTGGTGAGAGGATGAGCAGGGTTATATTGCGAAGTCACGCTGCCTTGAGATTTATCAGATCTTTGAGGTGATATTGAAAATCTCTAAAGTTTATGGATCAAATATTCAACTTCAGGAGGTTCAATAGTAGATTCTTCTCAAATATCAGTGTTTGTGGCAGTGGCTATTGTTCTTTTGACTTCTGGATCTAGATTTAAAGATTCTAAGTGCGATGGGGAAGTCAGGGGAGATGGTGAGGGAAATTTACTCTCAGAATGGTATTCAGATTTTGACTTACTTTCCATTCATAGTTCGAGGCACTCCTTCTAGCGCAAAATATGTTCAAGCCCCGAAAATCGGGTCTACAACAAGGGGGATACCCACCCGGTCTAGACCTTGGTTAGAAACTCCTTTTCTGTTTGGTATAGTGGGTCCAATTGGGGATATGGGACCAGTTTCCCAATATGTGTGTGTGTGTGTTGAGAATTGATATTTCCTTTCTAAAAGTTCCTAAGTGAAATGATTTTATTCTAACTCTAATCTAATAACATGCAATTGTATTCTAATAAATAGAAATATCTAATTCTACACTAACCCAGGATGTAATATTTCCGTTATGAAATCTAAAATGATTTCAAATAACAATTGGTAATAAATATCATTCAACTGTTATGAGAAAAAAATTCAATGGAGATAAACCACTTCGTATAAAAAGTTAGACGAAACAGTTGTGAAAAACATATCGCATAATAAGCTACTTATATATTAAGCATAAATAAATAGCTATCACCATACAGAAGTTCCAAATGATAACTCAAACATTCACGCATCAATATATAAACAACTAAACATGAATATCACTTTAACACAAAGGCAGAAATAGTTAAGAGATAAAAGTACCATTTATAACTAGTTCTACTCATGAGCTTCAAGCAATAACGATTTATCTCTTCTTAATCCAACATCCACTAAGAGTACAAAAGTGCAACATCAGTAGTAGATATTAAATAGAGATATCAATAAGTCCTATTCCATTCATTCATCAAAACCTCCTCAGAGGGTGCAATAGTGCATGTTCTAAGGACAAGTTTTTTGACAAATTTCAGGACCCTTCTCTAAATGCATGAGAAGGGTTTAAATACTATTCACTAAATCTAAAAATAATTTATTACAAAAATGTAGGATATGGTTTAAATGACCGTCCTCATTTCAGGCAAAAATAAAGAAAAATTAATACTAACACTGAATCTAAAATTAAAGCTAACAACTAACTATTTGTGTATATGTTCCTTGAAATCACAAGCGTTCAGCATTTGTTTGAGAAGAGTCGGTTGGCCGACTTCTGACTTTAACTGTCCTGTGAAAATGGAATCGGCAAGAGTTGGTGCCATCTTCTTGGGAGAATTGATGATACATTTGAGAGTCATGCACTGGCTATGTGGTTTTACCAAATACGCCCAGTAAGAATCCCAATTCAACTTAGTTAATCTTTTGATCGATTATGCCTTTTCTTGAGCCTTCTGTCTCCATCCTGTCTGCAGTTGCTGTAGTTTCGGTAGATACCCTGGAGTGGTTTCTGAGATCAGCTTTTCCCCATGCAAATTTTCATTTATGCAGTGAATAACACTGTTTGTTGTTGTGGCTGCTTCTTCTGCCGCTTGCTCTGCTTTCCTGATTTGTGCATCCCACTTGTTAAATAGCATTTCTTTGTGATTGTCGTTGATTATTGGTGTGCCTGCTCTTTTCCCCTCCTCTGTTTCTTTCCAAGAGAAATATTAGGTAACTATTTTATCAATTAAATCGTAATCATGTCGTAAGTCTAGAACTTGATTTGTGATTTTATCGCTTATTTCACAATAAGAGTTCCAGTGTGATATTCTTTGGCACAATGCTTCCTATTTCTGTAGTAGTTGATCATTTAAGGAAATGGATTCTGTGATGAATTATGTAATATTAGGATCATCCTTGTGCATCTCTTGGATAACCTGTAACTATTTTTCTCTTTCAGCCAAACTGTTCTGGTACCCTATCTGCATTTGTTGGAAGTCCTGCTATAATATTTCAAGTTGTTTCTGTGCTTTGTTGTTGGCGTTGGCTTGTTGCAACTGTTGCTGTAAAACCTGTATTTGATCTTCTTTCTCTTTTAGTAGTTGTTGTACCTCATATGCTTTATCAATGGTCACAGAGGCATATGCTCCTGCGATCTGAGATAATTTGGTGAGATTTTCAGTGGGATCGGTGATATGATATTGCCATAGGATGTCTAATTGCTCTGCATTGTGAAAGAGAACGTTTTCCAATTTCCTTTTATTTATTTTTCTTTTGACTATTGCCTGGTGTTGTGGACTATAAAATACATTAAGAGGAGGAATTTCCTCTATTTTGAGCATAATTTCAGAGGATAGGGTAATGGGAATATGTTCCATTTCTGAGACATTGCTAATTATTCCTGTGACTATATATTTTTTTGCTCATACATTACTCACAGGTGTCTTTGTGCTCTGTCCTTAAATATTGATTAAATCATTGAATGTCTCCCATTCTTTATCTAGCTCGGTTCTGACTAATGGTTGTTGGACGATGAGAGGGGGAGGATCTAGCTGTGGAGAGGTCGAAACTTGTTGTTGTGGGAGCTCCTTTGACTAGGTAGTATCCCTTACTGTCCCTTCAATTTTATCATGGTCACTTTCAGACCTCTTAGAGTGTTCTGACGTTTCTCTACCAGAGTTAGATTAGATTTGTCTGTGCCTGAACTTCCACTGAGACTAATACTGGGAGTTGGTTCCCTTATGGGTTCCAAGCATAATTTATCCAAAGGGATATTAGCTAACCTCTTTTCCCTCTATATCTTGTACTCTTGAAATTCTGCTGGAGGAAATCACATCTGGGCCGAATGTAGAACCTCTTTAAGTGTACCTTTCTGTTGGAACATGTCATCAAAAAGATCATCTTCTTTAGAAAACACCTTTATTTTGACTGCAATAGTGAAATTTTTAGCAATATCATAAGGGTCGAACGGTCTTCTTGGAAATTTCAACAATCTTAGACATGTTATGTTGTTTACTTATTTAAATGCATGGCCTACATCAAATAGTGAAAATGCCCCACAGGCCACAGGAAACTGTGGCCAAATAGCCTTCTTTTTGTCCTTCAAATCTTTAGTCAAACCTCTTTCTCCGCAGGTTTGATAAGCAATTTCTCGTGCCATGAGTTTATCAGGAACATATAAAGGTAAGACATGAGGGGAAGAAAGACTTCCGAATACCCTGACATATGTAAACATTTCTTCTCCAAACCATCTCGCGATAGGGAGAATATCTACATTTGCTTTGGGATAAAATCTCGGAGCGTCTTTATCATATAACATTTTGTACAGGGGCAACATGATTCCATGACAAATATTGTAAATGTATGGAATGAACTTGGAATCCCATAATTATTTATGATAAATATGAATGGGTAAGGGGTCTTGAGTCGTCCATTTCCAACCCATTAAAGGAAACTTGGAAATATAACAGATTGCATCCATCACATATGCAGATAAGTATAAAGGGGGATAAATTCTCTAAGAAATATTTCTTTTAGACCGATAATTTAAAATGGATGTGGCTAAGTTTTCAGATAATATCTTAGCCCAATCCACAACATTAGCATGAATGGCAGCATTCAATAATGGTAGCCATTCAGATGAAAATTTCTTAATGTTTTGCTTCCGAAAAAGTCTACAGAGCATAGCAGCAGCAAAGCAATACGGGGAGGTGAGAGAACCAGTACTATACATACCATGTTTATCCTTTTTTAGTGGTTCGTCCCTCCTTGACCAGTCCTTGGTGCATTCTGCTAGGTCTTCATTTTCTTTAGAAAACTTCTCCATGAACGGTTTGTTATAAGTCGCTTGTGGCTATGGTAAATGATACATGAGTCTCAAATCTTGTGGAGTGAATGAGCCAATGAGTCCTTGACCCTGAGTCTTAAATTTTATTTTTGTGATGTCAGCGCTATCCAGTACCCATTTAACCATGTCCATGTATGGAATAATTTTGGGCCTCGCCGCTATCCAGTGCAAGAACGAGCAAGCTAGCTTTGTAATAGACGCCTTAGAAGACCCATGTGAGCCTACAGTAGCTGTAACCTCCATTTTGTTTGGATTCTCTTCCTCAAGTAGACTGTACATGCCTTCCCAAGTAGTAATACCAGAATCTTTATTACAGGCGGTGTCTGTATACAAGGGCGTCATTTCTTTGTCTTCAGAACTCGGAGATTTTCCTTTCTTTCCCATAATATCCTGAATACTGCTTTGCATATTTTTCTGTTCTTCATTCTTGCAGTTTACAAATGAGGTGAGAATAATGATAAGAAAAATGTGACGGGAAAGCTTTAAATGCCGAATACATATAAGATATACCACCTTACGTGAAATGGCTCTTCGATCAGAAGAAAACCATATTTCATTAATGATTGGCAACTAACTCATTGATTAACATTAAAGCGCATAACCAGGTCTCGGTTTATGGAAAAAAAACTTTTTCGTACAATGAGCCCTAAAGATCTGCGATAAGGCGATCTACGATTTGCTTCGCAATATCGCAGATCGTAATCTCGTGGAATTGCAATATCGCAATACCGCAATATCGCTAGAGCGTAGCATATGACAATCATCTGTTAATGTGTTTTTTGTGAAATGTGATTTGCGATATGTGCCATTGCATATCGGCGGTTTGAGGTTTTTCAGCGTAAGTGATATTTGAGGCATGTGATGCGATGATTTTTTTTAGTGCGTAGTTTCGCATCGTGATCTCGCAATCTTAGAATTCCACTTGTAAGGAGGTATCCATTACCTTTTTTGCGATGAAATATTTCCTAAGGAATGATTTTATCCTACCTTATCATAAAAATTAAGCCTTTTTAGATTTTTCAAGGAGTATTATCCTAAGTTTATGATAGTAAGTTTTCTTGAGAAAGGAAATACAAGCATTAATCGATTTTTTAAATTTTTTGACTAAGGGTCCCCACTTGTTTAGTATTAGTGATAATACTAAATAAGAAGGGGGGTTGTTGCTGGCCACAACAATTGGCGATCCACTTGGAAGAACCAGTTATCTCTGCTTTTCTTTTGAATTTTCTAAACTTCCAAAACAGAAAATTTTTCAGAAAATCAAACTTTATTATAGAAAGACAAAGTACATCATGCTTTTATCTATCAATGATATTTCGTTTCTTCTATATTTAACTTTAATTGTTTACTTCCTCAAGCTAGTCCCTGTATCTACATCAGTCACTACTTAGTTTACAAAGATAAAAACAAAGGCTTCTCTGTAAATCAGTTTTAAATATGCTCATTTGTCCTAGGTAGAGCCTCTACTGCCAGCAGGCGTTTATAGCCTCGACAGGGTTACCTGTTACCCAACAATGATCCTGTATCCTACTTAGAGAAATATACAATTTTCAAAGAGAAATCCATATCCATACTTATTGCTTTCATTTTCTTTTTACCCTTAAAGAATAATGTCTTGGTTTGGTAGCCAATTTATGACAGTGCCATTCACTTGATTTATAACTTTTTTGAACAAGCTAGCTCGTGATGGGACCCCTTGGCTTTTGATTGCAAAAATCTTGAGTCATTGCCCTGTTGTGGTATGCAGTATTGGCAAAGTCAGCAAGCTATAATATCTATGATCATGATAAGTCGGCTCGTGATGAGACCTCTTACTCTTTAAGTTAAAGTGTATCATTGGATTAATCCCTGAACGTTGTAATTTCCTAGGTGGGGAGGAAGTCATTGTTTCTTTAAGATAGCTCTGGACGACAATGGTAGAGTTTTTGGAAAGAGATTTTCTACAAAGAATATTCTTTTTTTTATTGATACCTTTTATTGGACTGATATAAAACAATTTCCCACTAAAGGTCACTTTTTATCAAAATTTACAAGGTTGAAACTAGTATCATTTCTAGGCCTAGAGCCTTTAACTGTATCTTTCAATAATAATGATCAATTTTCTAGAAGAATTCTATTTATTCAAGTGAAAAAAAAAACAAAATCTAAAAGAGAATTTGTATATTTTTCGTGAATTCCAAATGTAACCATTTACAACTGTTTTTATTATGAAAATAAAGAAAACTAATCTACAAAAATAGAAGAATGATCTCCTATGGAAAATATTTTTTGAGGATCTGTTCGTTAACAGGTAAGGACTCTCTTTTTCCTGTTAAATCCTGTAACATAAAGGTAGATGGACCTATGACTTCTGCGATTTGGAAAGGGCCAAGCCACATTCGATGAAATTTCGTATGTTTCCCTTTTTCCTCATGAGCCTTGTCCCATTTTAAAACTAGATCTCCCATTTGAAAGTCCTTTTTGGATATGATTTTTGAATCAAAAGAAGATTTTACTAATGCTTGGTGATGAGCATGAGTTATTTTGGCCTGTTCTCGTTGCTCTTCTAGCTTAATTATTTCTAGTTGCCTTAGTTTTAAGGAAGAAGTTGGTGCTTCGTCAATATATTGAACTAAGGCTAAAGATGGAATTGCTAGATGAGTTGGAAGAACCACTTCTTTCCCATAAAATAAATTAAAGGGAGAAGTGAAAATGGAGGCTTTCTGCGTTATTCGATCTGCCCATAAATCATATATTAAAGACTTATGCCAATTTTTGTGATTTTGATCAATGGTTCGCTTAATGATTCTGATTAAGTTTTTATTTGTAGATTCAGCTAACCCATTCCCCTGTGGGTAATAATTGGCAGAGTATTTAAGTTTTAAACCTATTTTGAGTGCAAATTCAGTCATAGCATTACCATAAAAATACAATCCATTATCAAACATTAAAGTAGAAGGTAAACTAAACCTGGTGATTATGAACTAATCTATGAACTCGATGATATGCTCGGAATTAGCTGTCTTGAGAGGAACTACTTCTACCCGTTTAGTAAAATAATCTGTTGCTGTAAGGATATACATATGTTGTTTAGAAGAGTGAGGAATGATCTCACCTATTATGTCCAATCCCCATTGATCAAAAGGCTGCTCAATGTTGACTGGTTGCAGCGGAAATGATGGTTTCTTTTGTCTCCCAGTAGCGGTTTGACAAAATTGACATTTCCTTACGTATCTATGTGAGTATTTGAATAGTGTGGGCCAGTAATAGCCTGCGCGGAGGATTTTATGTGCAGTAGCGTCTCCAACATAATGTCCTCCTGCTGGGCCATCGTGGATTTCATGCAAGACTTTTTCAGCTTTAGATTTCTCAAGACATCTAAGGAAAACAGAATCATAATTCATTCTAAAAATAACATCATTCATGAGCTAATATTGTTTAGCCTTAAACCTTAAAGCTCTTTTCTTGATGTAATCGAGATTTGGAGGAGCATATCCATTCTTTAGATAAAATATGATATCAACATATAATGATTCAACATCGTATAGGCTTACCTCATACATTTGTATTTCTGCAGATGGTATTTCGGGAATAAGCGATGCTCCAGTTAGCATTTTGCAAAAGCCTTGACCTTTTACAATACTCGCTGGTTTGATTTCTACGTCATATTCTTGTAAGGGAGTAATCCAATTGTCTCTTTTCTCACCCACATCTTTCTGTACTAAGAGATTTCCTACCACTAGAAATGGTACTATGATTTTTGTATGGGTTTTAAGTAGAAAAGGTCTGAAATATTTAATTTCTTTGAAAACAGCATAAGCTTGTTTCTCTACATCTGAATAATTTAACTCAGCCCCTTGTAAATTTGAACTGAAAAAATAAATTGGGGCGTCTTCCTTGTCTTGATTTGCTTGACTGAGTATCGTAGTATATGATCTATCAGAGGCAAATGTATATAAAATAAAAGGATCGAAAAAATTTCGAGTTGCAAAAGATGGGGCAGTAACAATTTCTTGTTTGATCAGATTGAATGCCTCATATTCGTCTTGGCCCCATTTGAAGTTTGAGTTCTTTTTAAATATTGCTTGTAAAGGAGATACAATTCTTGAAAAAATTGGCACAAATCTCTTTACAAAATTAATCTCGCCAAGGAAAGATTGCATAGCTTTCTTGTTATGAGGTAGGGGTATTTCGGAAATCTCCTTGATTCTCTTAGGATCAATATGAATTCCAGATTTTGATACTATGAATCAAAGAAGTTTACCTTCACTTAATGCGAAAAAGGATTTTTTAAATCTCTAATATGATTGCCTCGTTTCTCGGAATATACAGTTATATCATCCAAGTAAATTACCACTGATTTGTTAAATAATCCCTTGAATGTATTGTCCATGGCTCTTTCAAATGTGGCACCAGCGTTGATCAAACCAAAGGGCATCTTTTGATATGCGTAAGTTCCCCATTTGGTTCTGAATGTGGTTTTCAATTGATCATCGGGATGGACCAACACTTGGTTGTAACCAGAGAAATCATCTAAGAAGGACATTAATTCTGATCCTGCGACTGCCTGCAGTATTTTCTCCATGGGAGCCAAAGGAAAATTATCTTTTTGGCAAGCTTTGTTAAGATTTCAAAATTCAATGCAAATTCTAATGTCTCTGTTCTTCTTTCTAACGGGAACCATATTGGAAACCCATTTAGAATGTCGAACGGGAAAAGTGATTTTGGCTTTCAATAACTTATTGAGTTTAGATTTGATCTGATTTTCTAAATTGGGATGAATCTTTCTCAGTTTTTGCTGGACAGGTTTTTCATCATTTATCATTGGGATAGTATGTTGGATGATAGAAGTGTCATAAGTTTTGAGTTCATCGTAGTTCCAAGCAAAGACACTTTTGTATTGTTTCAAAAGATGAACATACGCTAATTTTTCTTCAGGAGCCAGGCCACAGCCTAGGTTGATATTTTGTGGTTTGGTATCAGTTCCTAGATTTACTAATTTATAGTTCAAATTTGAACTTTGTAGTTTTGAATTGGTAGATATTTTGAATAGATCTTTCAAATCATAAAGGTCTTCTAACTTGACTAGTGACTTTGACATAGCATTATTAGTGCTATCTTGTTGCAATTGTCTGTCATGTTGGTCCTCATGAATTATCTGATTAGTGTAAGATCCTTCAGATGTGAGGAAGCTTACAATATCGGGATCATCGTTGAAAATCCTCCAATTGGTAATGTTATCAAGAAACGAGGGTCTAAAGATTAATTCAATTGAAAATCGATCAGGGCTATAGTGTTCTGAAGGAATGAGCTTGGAAGCTACATTAGCTAGGAGGCCTGCACTAGCATTCTAGAGTCTAGGGATTGATGAAATATTAAATGCTATAAAGTGTTCAGTCAGATCTTGAACTAAAGATTGGTAATGCTTTAAATGACCTGATAAAAAATGTATAGTATTGCGTACCTGTCTGATTACAATTTTAGAATCTCCAAAAACTTGTAGATATTTGATGTCTAATCCGATTGCTTTGTATAATCCTTGGACTAAAGCCTCGTATTCTGCGGTATTATTGGTGCAATTGAACTCGAGTCTACAAGTTAGCATAGTTTTGTTTTCTTCTGGACTAATTAACATGTATCCTGATCCTACTCCTTCGTTAGATTTAGAACCGTCAAAAAATAACTTCCAAAATAAAGATTTATTTACAGGAGAATCTATAAAATTAATACATTTAGAACTATCTGTTTGAGAAAAATTTTCTACTTGAGATAAAACAGAATGTTCTAAGTAAAGTGAAGTATGAGCATTAAAATTTCCTAAGAAAGAATCAACTGAGTAGTTGCCAATGATATTATTGTTGTATGTTACCGGTTCATTTTCTCCTTCCAGTTCTGTTACTATGTATTTTTGATCTCTTTCTCGCTCAATCTTTATCTTATTTGGTTTACCATTGTAAGGGAGCCACATGTGCGACCAATCAGTTGCAAAATATTCGTGAAGCTTTTCTGACCAATCTCTACTAAGAATTAAGCCATAAAATTATGGAATATCTACAACTAAAATGTCAATAAATTGACATACCTTTGGATTAGATGACAGCCTTATGTTAACCTGATTTAATTCGCCGATCACTTCAACTTGTGATCGATCTAGCTGAACTATGTGCACAACAAATTTTTGCGGTTGAACGTTCAACTTTGCACATATTGATTTTGGTAAAATATTAGATGAAGCTCCACAATCCACTAAGCAATTATGAAATTTTTTATTGATAACTTCATAAGTAAGAAGAAATGGGGGAGTATGAGATCTCGACCTTCCTCCAATTAAAGCGATATTGTTTGGATCAACTTTATTAATCACATTAGTTGGAGGTCTTCCCATTTCATGGGAAGCTTGAGAGATTACAGTGGCGGGCAGAGGTTTTTCTAGTACAAGATGTAATTCTTTCAAAAGTACCTTTTGCTGGTGTTTTAACTTGCTCAATTCATAAAAAGTGATGTTAGCCCTAGTCTTCTTCATGTCTTCTATGATATTATACTCCATTTCATCCGAAACAATCAGTGTTTTTGATGGAGTTGATGAATCTGTTTGGACTGGGCTAGTTTGAGTTGCTTTGGATGTCGTTTTCTTGGCTGCAACTTTATCCTTAGTCATTGAGCTTGCGCTCTTTGGCTTAGGAGTAGGTTGAGGAGGATCAAGTTGATTTCTACTTCGAGTGCTAACCGGGGATGCCTCTTGATCTTCTTCATCTGGGAGGATGAAATCCCACATACCTTGTATTTCTACAACTTCTTCTTCATCGGTAGTTTCTTCAGTAGCAATCTCCTCTTCTTCTTCTTCTGATTCAGCACTTGTGATAGCATTTGGCGGCTTTGAATCGGTTGAAGGGTTTCTTCTATAAGGCCTGTACGGATTTTTAGAAGATGTTTCTGCCACTTTTTTCTTAATGTCAACCATTTCGTTGGACATGGTTTTCAGAACTTTCTGCAATCCTTCTAAATTGAATGGATCTTTCGATTGTTTTTTCTTGGGGTCTTCCTTAAAATTAACCTTCTTGGATTTTCGTTCCTCTATCGTGTTTTTCTTTTCTAGGGCTATGATACATTTCTCTACTGCTATTGCTTCCTTCATATTGTCAGCTAAAGTTGTTTTGTTAGCCCTATCAACGAAGATTGCTATGTTTGATGGTAAAGCAGAAATGTACCATTCACTTCGCACTTCTTCGCTAGGCTTGGAAGCAGTAGGAATTTTATTTAACAGTTTATTGAAACGTGAATTAAAATCTTTGATAGGTTCTTTTGACTCGGCCCTAAGGTTAGACAGGTCATTGATCAGTGTCGTCGTAGACCTGTCATCACCGAACTTAGTCAAAAATTGATCTTGGAAGATATCCCAACTAGTGATAGATCTAGACGGTAATGAGAAATACCATGATCCGGCTGCTCCTTGTAGAGTATAGGGAAAACGTCGAATGACAACGTCTTCATTGGTAGCTCCATTGAGATTTATGGACAAAATAAAGTTATTTATATGTTCTTCCGCTAGCATGCCTGCTTCAGGATTAAACTTAGGCAGCCATTTTTCAAGATGGGCCGGTATTTGACTCAAGGGCACAGGCATTAAGACCGCCCTTGGGTTATTCCATGGAGATTGGGCCATCATTGAACTACCAACAGAGGAAAGCACAGAAGATGATCCCTGTGGTTGGGAAGATGAGGATATTACGATTCTATATGTTTGAGAAGGAGATGTGGAAGTTCCAGTGGACTGACGGACAATAATCTGAAGTGGAGGGGTGGATGGTTGACTTCGCGGTGAAGAGGTTGAGATGGATGATGACGATGAAAGAGTCTTGCTATCAGACCCTTTAGGTGATTTCCTTGCTCTCTTCCTTGTAGGTAGAGGTAACTCGGTTGGCTGAACACCAAAATTTTCACTCTTTAATCTGGTGAGAGGATGAGCAGGGTTATATTGCGAAGTCACGCTGCCTTGAGATTTATCAGATCTTTGAGGTGATATTGAAAATTGCTGAAGTTTATGGATCAAAGATTCAACTTTAGGAGGTTCAATAGCAGATTCTTCTGAAATGTCAGGGTTTGTGGCAGTGGCTGTTGTTCTTTCGACTTCTAGCTCTAGATTTAAAGATTCTAAGTGCGATGGGGAATTCGGGGGAGATGGTGAGGGAAATTTACTCTCAGAATGGTATTTATATTTTGACTTACTTTCCATTCATAGTTCGAGGCCCTCCTTCTAGCGCCAAATATGTTTAAGCCCCGAAAATCGGGTCTACAACAAGGGGGATACCCACTCGATCCGGACCTTGGTTAGCAACTCCTTTTCCGTTTGGTATAGTGGGTCCGACTGGGGATATGGGACCAGATTCCCAATATGTGTGTGTGTGTGTTGAGAATTGAAATTGCCTTTCTAAAAGTTCCTAAGTGAAATGATTTTATTCTAACTCTAATCTAATAACATGCAATTGTATTCTAATAAACAGAAATATCTAATTCTACACTAACCCGGGATGTAATATTTCCGTTATGCGATCTAAAATGATTTCAAATAACAATTGGTAATAAATATCATTCAACTGTTATGAGAAAAGAATTCAATGGAGATAAACCACTTCGTATAAAAGTTAGACGAAACAGTTGGGAAAAACATATCGCATAATAAGCTACTCATATATTAAGCATAAATAAATAGCTATCACCGTACAGAAGTGCCAAATGATAACTCAAACATTCACGCATCAATATATAAACAACTGAACATGAATATCACTTTAACACAAAGGCAGAAATAGTTAAGAGATAAAAGTACCATTTATAACTAGTTCTACTCATGAGCTTCAAGCAATAATGATTTATCTCTTCTTAATCCAACATCCACTAAGAGTACAAAAGTGCAACATCAGTAGTAGATATTAAATGTAGATATCAATAAATCCTATTCCATTCATTCATCAAAACCTCCTCGGAGGGTGCAAAAGTGCATGTTCCGAGGACAAGTTTTTGACAAATTTCAGGACCCTTCTTTAAATGCATGAGAAGGGTTTAAATACTACTAACTAAATCTAAGAATAATTTATTACAAAAATGTAGGATACGGTTTAAATGACCGTCCTCATTTCAGGGAAACATAAAGCAAAATTAATACTAACACTGAATCTAGTAGTTCAGCGATGGCTGGCCAACTTCCGACTTTAACTGTCCTATGAAAACGGAATCGGCAAGAGCTAGCGCCATCTTCTCGGTAGAATTTGATGATACATTTCAGAGTCATGCACTGGCTGTGTGGTTTTACCAAATACGCCCAGTAAGAATCCCAATTCAACTTAGTTAATATTTTAATTGATTTTTCCTTTTCTTGAGCCTTCTGTCTCCAGCCTGTCTGCAGTCGCTGTACTTTTGGTAGATACCCTGAAGTGGTTTCTAAGATCAGATTTGCCTTGTGAAAATTTTCATTTATGCATTTAATAACACTGTTTGCTACTGTGGCTGCTTCTTCTGCCACTTGCTCTGCTTTCCTAATTTGTGCATCCCAATTTTTAAGGAGAATTTCTTTGTGATTGTCGTTGATTATTGGTGCACCTACTCTTTTCCCCTCCTCTGTTTCTTGCCAAGCCAAATATTCGGTAACTCTTTTATCAATTAAATCGTAATAATGTCATAATTCTACGACTTGATTTGTGATTTTATCGCTTATTTTACAATAAGAGTTCCACTGTGATATTCTTTGGCACAATGCTTCCTATTGCTGCAGTAGTTGATCATTTAAGGAAATGGATTTAGTGATGAATTGTGTAAGCTTAGGATCATCCTTGTGCACCTCTTGCATAACCTGTAACTATTTTTCTCTTTCAGCCAAACTGTTCTGGTACCCTATGTGCATTTTTTGGAAGTCCTGCTATAATCTTTCAAGTTGTTTCTCTGCTTCGTTGTTGGTGTTGCCTTGTTGCAGCTGTTGCTGCAAAACCTGTATTTGATCTTATTTCTCTTTCAGTAGTTTATGTACCTCAGATGCTTTATCAATGGTCATAGAGGAATATTCTCCTGCGATCTAAGATAATTTAGTGAGATTTTCAGTGGGATCGATGATAGGATCTTACCATAAGATGTCTAATTTTTCTGCATTATGAGAGAGCATGTTTTCCAATTTCCTTTTCTTTCTTTGTCTTCTCACTACTGCCTTGTGTTGTGGACTATAAAATACATCAAGAGGAGGAATTTCCTCTATTTTGAGCATAAGTTCAGAGAATAGGGTAATGGGAATACGTTCCATTTCTGAGACATTGCTAATTGTTCCTGTGACTATATCTTTCGTTGCCCGTACGTTACTCATAGGTGTCTTTGTGCTCTGTCCTTAAATACTGATTAAATCATTGAATGTCTCCCATTATTTATCTAAATCGGTTCTGACCGATGGTGGCTGGACGATGAGAGGGGGAGTATCTAGCTGTGGAGAGGTCAAAACTTTTTGTGGGAGCTCCTTTGACTGGGCAGTATCCCTTACTGTCCCTTCACTTTTATCATGGCCACTTTCAGACCTCTTAGAGTGTTCTGACGTTTCTCTCCCAGACTTAGATTTAGATCTGTCT
The DNA here is from genome assembly GCA_034641835.2 of Pinus albicaulis. Lineage (NCBI taxonomy): Eukaryota > Viridiplantae > Streptophyta > Pinopsida > Pinales > Pinaceae > Pinus > Pinus albicaulis. The sequence continues at coordinate 916,166,975 of CM076572.1, read as the reverse complement.
GTGCCTGAACTTCCACTGAGACTAATACTGGGATTTGGTTCCCTTATGGGTTCCAAGCGTAATTTATCCAAAGGGATATTAGCTAACCTCCTTTCCCTCTATATCTTGAACTCTTGAAATTCTGCTGGAGGGAATCGCATCTGGGCTGAATGTAGAACCTCTTTAAGTGTACCTTTTTGTTGGAACATGTCATCAAAAAGTTCATCTTCTTTAGAAAACACCTTTATTTTGACTACAATACTAAAAATTTTAGCAATATCATAAGGGTCGAACAGTCTTCCTGGAAATTTGAACAATCGTAGACATGTTATGTTGTTTACTTCTTTGAATGCATGGCCTACATCAAATAGTGAAAAGGCCCCACAGGCCACAGGAAATTGTGGCAAATAGCCTTCTTTTTGTCCTTCAAATATTTAGTCAAACCTCTTTCTCCATAGGTTTGATAAGCAATTTATTGTGCCATGAGTTTATCAAGAACATATAAAGGTAAGACATTATGGGAAGAAAGACTTACGAATACCCTGACATATGTAAACAGTTCTTCTCTGAACCATCTCGCGAAAGGGAGAATATCTACCTCTGCTTTGGGAGAAAATCTTGGAGCGTCTTTATCATATAACATTTTGTACAGGGGCAACATGATTTCATTAAAAATCTTGTAAAAGTACAGAGTGAACTTGGAATCCCACAATTCTTTATGATAAATATGAATGGGTAAGGGGTCTTGAGTCGTCCATTTCCAACCCATTAAAGGAAACTTGGAAATATAACAGATTGCATCCAAAACATATGCAGATAGGTAGAAAGCGAGATAAATTCTCTGAGAAATAGTTCTTTTAGACCGATAATTTAAAATGGCTGTGGCTAAGTTGTCAGATAATATATTAGCCCAATCCACAATAGTAGCATTAATGGTGGCATTCAATAATGGTAGCCATTCAAATGAAAATTTATTAATGTCTGGCTTCCCAAAAATTCTACAGAGCATAGCAGCAGCAAAGCAATACGGGGAGGTGAGAGAACCAGTACTATACATACCATGTTTATCATTTTTTAGTGGTTTGTCCCTCCTTGACCAATCCTTGGTGCATTCTGCCAGGTCTTCATTTTCTTTAGCAAACTTCTCCATGAACTATTTATTATAAGTCGCTTGTGGCTCTAGTAAATGATACATGAGTCTCAAATCTTGTGGAGTGAATGAGCCAATGAGTCCTTGACCCTGAGTCTTAAATTGTCTATTTTTGATGTCAACGTTGTCCAGTACCCATTTAACCATGTCTGTGTATGGAAGAATTTTGGGCGTCGTCGCTATCCGGTGCAAGAACGAGCAAGCTAGCTCTATAATAGATGCCTCAGAAGACCCATGTGAGCTTGCAGTACCTGTAACCTACATTATTTTTGGATTTTGTTCCTCAATTCGACTGTACATGCCTTCCCAAGTAGTAATACCAACATCTTTATTACAGGTGGTGTTTGTATACAAGGGCGTCATTTCTTTTTCTTCAGAACTCGGAGCTTTGCCTTTCCTTCCCATAATATCCTGAATACTGCTTTGCATATTTTTTTGTTCTTCATTCCTGCAGTTTACAAATGAGGTGAGAATAATGATAAGAAAAAGGTGACTGGAAAGATTTAAATTGTGAAGACATATAAAATATACCACCTTACGTGAAATGGCTCTTCGATCAGAAGAAAACCATATTTCATTAATGATTGGAAACTAACTCATTGATTAACATTAAAGCGCATAACCAGGTCTTGGTTTATGGAAAAAAACTTTTTCATACAATGAGCCCTAAAAATATGCGATAAGGCGATCTGCGATTTTCTTCGGTATATCGCAGATCGCAGTATCACAGATCACAATCTCGTGGAATTGCAATATCGCAATACCGCAATATCGCTAGAGTGTAGCATATGAAAATCATCCGTTAATGTGTTTTATATGAAATGAGATTTGTGATATCTGCCATCGCATATCGGCGGTTTGAGGTTTTTCAGCGTAAGTGATATTTGAGGCATGCGATGCGATGAATGTTTTTAGTGCGTAGTTTCACATCGCGATCTCGCAATCTTAGAATTCCGCTTGTAAGGAGGTATCCATTACCTTTTTTGTGATGCAATATTTCTTAAGGAATGATTTTATCCTACCTTATCATAAAACTTAAGCCTTTTTAGATTTTTCAAGGAGTATTCTCCTAAGTTTATGATAGTAAGTTTTATTGAAAAAGGAAATACAAGCAGTAATCGATTTTTTAAATTTTTTGACTAAGGGTCCCCACTTATTTAGTATTAGTGATAATACTAAATAAGAAGGGGGGTTGTTGCTAGCCACAACAGAAGGACGCACCAGCATTCATCGGTCGAAAATTCATTTTTACATACATAAAAGTGCCCCATGGAGTGGTGAAACCGGTCTTGAGTTGGTCTTCTGGGTGTACCAAAACTTGGTTATAACCTGAAAAGCCATCTAACAGGGAGATCCTCTTTGAGCCTACTACACTTTGTAGAATGTGTTCCATCTTCGGAAAAGGGTAATTGTCCTTAAGTGAGGCTTTGTTAAGGTCCCTGAAATCAATGCACAGTCTGATCTCACATGTTTTCTTTCTCATAGCTACAAGGTTGGAGACCCAGTCAGAGAACCTCACAGGAACTATTATTCCTACCTCGTACATTTTTTTTATTTCCTTTTCAACTACAGGCAGTTGTTTTGGGTTAATTCTGTGAAGTTTCTGTCTGAAGGGTTTTTGATTCTCTTTCAAAGGTATTTTGTGTTGTATAATGTTTTTGTCATAGGCCTTTAAGTCCTCGTAGCTCCAGGCAAACACATCAATGAATTATTTGAATAAGTCAATGTATTTATTTTTCATGTCTGTGGGCAAGGACTTAGCCAGTTTAATCATTTTAGGCTCATCTCTAGTGCTTGTGTTGCATTCCTCGACATCAGAGTCTGAGTGCTCTATGGTGGGTTTTTTCGCTACGTCGTCGAAATCTAATAAGTCCTCTAAAGGTGCCAGACCCTCGGGGTATGTTTTTATCTTTTGCCTATAGCAACTCTATTTCCTCTTTATCTACATTCTTATATTCTTCGGTTGGATTTCCAATTCCTTCCATTCACATGTTTATTTCAATGTTATGGGGTGAGTTTTCTTCGTCAGGGGGCTCTTCGCTCAGGCAGCTATCATCAGATTTAAAGTCTAAATTAGAGAATTCAAACTCATTCCTGCCTATCAAGAAATCCTGAATCTTCTTATCGCCCTCAAAGAACTGCCAATATTTCTCATTATCAGGCACCGCAGGTCTGTATTTTGTCTGAATGATGATTTTTTTGTCACTGGGAGGCTTATGATATGAAATACCTATATAGGCTAATCCATTTGTAATTACATTCTGACTCCTAGGAACAAACACCAGTTCATATTCCGCAAAGGTTTTCAATAAATCCATGGCATCATTACTGTACGCTCTCAACCTAGGGTGTTTCGCTGTGTATTCTTCGTTCACTTATTTTATGATTAACTCAGAGTCTCCATGCACAGCTATCTTATGGGCTCCTATTTTTCTCAGTAAATTTAGGCCTAGGATAAGAGCCTCATATTTCGCGATACTGTTTGTACACTTGAAGTTTATATTGAAGGCATGACTCTCAACATAGCCACTCTCAGTGTTATGTAACCACACTCTCGCCCCTACAGTATTTCTAGTACAGGACCCATCAAAATTCATTTCCCATAAAGGTTTTTCCTCGAGCTTATCATTGGTTTCTTTCCTAGCACTGGTTTCATTGTTATGCTGCAATGGGGGGTCTGTTTTGTAGTGTGGAGGGTTTCATTCTTCATGCTATGTGTGGGTTTCAGAGAGAAGGCTAGTTAGTTGTTTGCATTTTGTTTCTTTTTCACTCTGAGTTTGAGCTTCAGTGTACTGTCCAGAGGATTCTTCTTCGTTTTCTTCTAAGTCTAGAGTGGCCATTATGTCAAAATCTATGGGCTCTGTTTCATTTTCTGTATCTCTGTTTTCTAGTTCTGGCTCTTCTATAGATTCATTATTGTAGAGGATAAAGGAGTCCAGATCAATGTGTACAGAGTACAAAGGTGACTTTTCAGGCTTTTTAGGGCTTCTGACCAAGAATTTCATTAGTTCCTATCTATACAGTCTCCTAAGTTGGCTAAAGACAGGGATTGTGGCATATGCCCCATCCATCTACATTGTACCTTGCAGCTTGGCTCCCCATGACCTTGATAATAGCATACCATACTTAGGTGGCACATCTACCACTACAACATCCATAACCATACATTTTTCTAGAATCCGGGTCAAGCTCACACAAAAATATTTGTTCAGGCCAAGACATTTTACTCTGCTAGAGTCAAATGAATATAAGTCTTTATAGGGACGAGTTATATCTAGGCCTAACCTCTCCATAACTACCTTACGCATCAGGTTGTGTGATGCCCCAGAGTCATGCATCGAGTTGTGAAGGATCTTGTCATGGATGTTGAGACTAATGTAAAAATTAGGTACTACCCCTTCCTGAAACTTCCGTTCTATCTTTGGACCAAACAGAAGGGTGGTTGATCATCACTCAAATTGACAGTATCCCTGTTTTCACCTAGATTTAAAGCTTTCAAAATTTTTCCTTTATATGCATCTTGAGTGGCTAGCTTAGAGAGTGGAACAGAGATTTTAATTTTTGCAATCTCACTCTCCAAATTGAAGGTGGATTGACTCTTCGTGATACTCAACTCTATTTTGTTAGTCACTATCTTAGTGGCTGAATCAGTGTGCAGATTCTCACTATTTACAGTGTTAGGAATTGTTTTATCTGGATCACTAACTGCAGTGCTAGAGCTGCTAGTTGGATGACTTTGTTTTTCAGTATTTTTTGTTGTCTTTCTCTTTGTCCTTCCCAGAACTCTCAAATGCTGAATTTCTACTTTCAGCAGTTGCTTTAGAAGTTTTCTTAGGCTGTTTCTTAATGGTAATCTTAGAAACCTTTGATTTGGAATTGTTTAAGCTCCTTTTTCTTCTAAGTTCATACTGTTTTCTGATCTGCATGATAGTGTTTTCAAACCTGAGCCTGTAATCCTCAGATTCTAATCTTTCCTCATCCCAATATGAGGGTGAGGGATGATCTTCTTTTGTGGAATAGTTGTGGATTGAGTTTTCTATTTCAAACATATTTATTGTGGTTCCCTCAGACTCTTCTATGATTCCCTCATCTTCATCAAGAAAGTTCCCTTGAAATGGGGGAATAACTTTTTGATCTAATTCTCTTTGTCTGTTTGGAGTGGCATTGTTTCTCCTAAAGTTATGGTTCTGGTTATGATTTTGGTTTCTGTTTTGATTACTGACTCAGAAAACCATTCTTTCCATCATTTGTTGTAGCTTCTCCATATTTTTGGCTAAATGGTCATACTTGGGATCAGATGTGGAAGCTACAGTGTCATCCCTATATGTTACCCTCTTCTCAGCCCTCATTTTGGCTTTCTTCCCAATCAGGTTGGCCTCAAAACTCACTGCTCCCCTTTTCATATCTTCCAATGTGTTGTAATATCTCTCCCTAAGCTGGTAGGACATGTCAGCATCAAAGCCTTTAGGGTACTTGACTAAATCCATACCTTGGGGAGGTTTCATATGTGGAGGAAGAGTGTTATAAATGCTGTTAAACCTTGTACAATAATAATGGAAACTCTCTCCTACATTCCTTTTAAGGTTCTTGTATTCTGCTAAGATTTGGAGAGGATTGGTCTTGACCTCCCATTTATTTATGAAGGACTGATATAAAGAGGGAAGATCAGGGATGCTATTAGGGGGCAGGAATTTGAACCATTTCTTTACATCACCTCCTAAAATTTGTGCAGAGATTCTCATTTTGATTGTCTCATCATCTATCTCCATATAATCAAAAGAATCTTCCATCCTATCTACATGGTGCTGAGCTATGGTAGACTCTTTAGCAGGGAAGTGTGGGATCTTTGATTGGTAATCATTGGGTAAAGGCACTAGAGGCTGAGGTAACACTAGAGCTGCATACTAGGCTACCATAATGATATTTTGATGAGGTAACGGATTTTCTTGTGCAGCAGGTATGTGGATGACAGGGATACTAGGTCCAACAGAAGTCTGTTGAGCAGATTTAGGGTGACAGAGTCCCAAGTTTTGAATGAAATGAATATCATGAGGTGTAGATGGAGGGGTTTGTCTATCCCTATTGTGTTTACCATTGTGGGATGGTGAACCAGGGAGCTCAAGGTCTGGCTGGTCTAGAGTACCGAATGACCTAGTTCTAGGTAAACTGCTTGGTAAGTCTAGGTCAAAACGAGAGTCTAATAGAGCTATTAAGTGTTCTGCTGCAGAGTTAGCTCTAAGGATATGTCTGGAGACAGTTGGTCTTCTAGGTGTAGGATATTTCTTGAGAATGCTCTCGGGGTTGTCAACTATTCCAGGTGGGTTTGGGTTAGGATAAGCTCTTTTGTGAATGGTTCTTGAAGCCATAATGTTGTCTTCAAACAAAGCCGCTTAATCCTACATGTTACCTCTAATATGGATGTTGTTGTTGTGAATGCTGGTCTCCCAGTGGAGTCTTATGTGAACCAAGATAATCAACAGGCCTACTGATTACCAATGGAGTATTTAATCATTAATAAATTATGGAGTCGCCAGGTGGAAGGTTAAGAATGTTTTAAGGAGGTATACTATCCACCACAGTGATTAACCACAAAACTAAGGCTACTATGGTCTTCTCTGAGTGTTTAAAGGTGTGTCTTACTCAAAGCTCCCAAGCAGAGTTGCCATTATGTTAGGGTTCCCATGTTTTGGCAAGTTTGAAAATACCAAAATATGAGACAACATCAGAACCACTTTCGGACCTCAGGATCTATCCCTCCTGGGTCCAGAGAGGGATCTCTCTATGATAGGAAAAATTATATGTCTTTGAAACTCTGGTTTTAGGTTTTAGGCTAGTTATAGGCACATGTTTGTTTGTTTGTTTAATTGTTTGTTTGGTTGTTGAGAAACAGGAAGGAAGGATTCACTATGAGACAAAGCTGAATAAAGAGGATTCTAGACAAAGGAGGAATGATTTCAGGGAACACTCGAGACCATTGGGCAATGGAGTTAGGAAAGGGTTTACTTTCTATCCAATATGCAGGCTTTCAGTTGGGCTAGTCATCTAAAGCGTTGGATATTAAAGATGATAGTGGGGCGCGAAATGGTAAGAAAGAAGGTGAAAGGAAAGGAAACTACCAAGGTGACCATTTAGGAGTCAGGTCCAGGGACAGGACATGCCATTGGAAACCTATGATCCAACTCCTAAAGGGTAAACTCTTTAGACAAAGGGAACATTAAAGATTTAAACACAAAGGTTAAAACTTGAGATCAGAGAGAGACTTTGAACTCTCAATGCTTCGGCGTCCAACTTAAGGGAACTTAAAAAGATTCAATTAATTGAAAAGGACCCTAGTCAGGTAGAAACCAACAATTCTAAACTCCCAGTATCCCAATTCATTCAATTAAATCCAACCAGAACATCCAAGAATAGATTCATTAATCCCTACATCAGCTAGTAGTAAATTATAGCCACTACACTGGTTAAATTTACTTGAATCATTTCTCAGATAACACATACAGCAGAAAAAATCGTATGTAGGGAGAGAAGAAACATAGGGTACCATGAGAGGGTAAATCCTATGCCAAATTTCTGATGTTTACCAAAAGAAATGAAATATGATGAATCACAAAGGGAAACAGAGACAGAGATAGAAAAACATCACCGCTGCTTTAAATCAGGATCCAAAGAAATGTGCTTGTCATATTAAAGAGCAACACCAGTCATGTACAACATTGCCAACAACTTGATATTCAGTTTGAAAACATCTTCCTCAGCCTATCTTACAACTTTACACAGAAAACTATATCTCAAGAGAAACAGCTTACAATTCACTGATATTCGATCAACAAACTTTACAATGAGTTCCTTCATGTGTTTTATAGCTGAAAGAGAGGCAGAGGAGGTAGATGAAACACTAAATGAAACATTAAAACAAAGTAGAAGGAGAGGGTCGAGGCCCAATCTATCTTAATATCTGAGCATTAATTTTCAGTACTCTTTGGATGAAAGAGTGGTCTTCGACAGACTAAAATTTACTCCAGGTATGTTCTTGATTTTCCTTCACTGCAGTACTTGTAGTACTCTGGTGAATAAAAAAAAAGACAGATAAATGATTTCAGGATCTGCCATGCTGCATAAAAATTCTCTGGTAGCATAGGACGGTTGTCATGGCGGAAATCTTCTCAGGGACACAATGTAGAATAAAGACAGTATGGGTACTGTGTCCTTTCTCCGGAGGAAATTTCTGCCGATGTGAAACATTGATGATATTGTTTTCTATGCGTTAGGAACTATTAGACCTTCTGTGATAATCATGAGGTCTTAAATCTGGTACATTTTCCCTTTAAACAATTAATCAGAGCTTAAATTCTTCAATTGCAGGCATTAAACTCTTTGATTATCCACTGATACCCTTTTCCGCTTCATTACTGTCTCTATCTGCAAAATTTGAGCTTTATTGGTGCTGGAGAATTTTTTCAGAGTTTAACTCTGTTCTTTGATGAAAAATTAATTTTAACACCCTCCCAGGCATTTCTTTGTGATCACAGGCTCTGAAAAGGGTTCATCTACGCTCTACGCCACTATATGAGTGACCATGAGCAATGGCGGTTTTCACCGCCTGTAACCTGCAAAAGCACACAAACCTATTAAGAAATCCATTTAGTGGGAGGATGGATGCAGTGGAATGGCATGAATATGGTAGCACAGTAGAACCGAATGCTGTGGATGCAATGGAAAGCCGTGGAAACATGTAGTGAACAGTGAAAATTGATCTGATGAAAGTTGGGCAACATGAAATAACTTTAATGTAAAACATTAAAATTTTAATGCTTGGAGGGATGATATAATGTTTTAATGCAAAACCCAAGGTTTGGGCCTTCGAACGAAATACACAAAAAATGCGTGGAAAAAATATGAAATGGGTTGATATGGTGGGACTCGGTCATGGCGAAGGGTGATTTAACCTGGGCTGCTGGATCTCAGGAGGAGATCGATGGCTATGATGACCCAATGAGGTTCAATGGTCACGCGATGATAAAATGTGAATGGAACACGAAATGCAACGTGGACCATTGATCTAGCTGAGATGGACATCTGAGATTAGATATGGAGGCTCTGGGGACTCAAGGGGGAAAGTGGTTTTCGGGTTCAAAACTGCTAGTTTCACGCGACCAGAAGGTTGGAAAGCTGATTTCACTTTTTTGACGCGATATGGGTCTTTAGCTGACACGTGGCTTCAGAAAACTGCCCATATCGCATGAGTTTTAACAGTTAAAGCCCAGAAGCATAATCGTTGCAATATTGATGTGGAGCGTTGGATCTAGGCCTGTGAGATCTGACGGTGGGAGGTGGAGCGCAATACGGGAACGTGCGCGATTGGTAAAGGTGGGGTTAACAAACGGTGGTTTCGTTGTGGGACATCTGATCTAAGGGTGATGGGCTAAGATCTGCGAAGGAAATACACAGGTGGACGACATGGTTAGTAGGCGGGGGAATATTGAGCCGTTAGATCATCAAGGATGGACGGTTGTGATCTAATGGGAGGGCCAAAACTCCAATGAGCGATGGTGTGATTAGCTTTGGATCGTCGGATCTATGAGAGATCGACGGCTACGATTGGATCGGAGGAACCCAATTGGGGGACATATGGCAGAAAGAGGGTAGATCCTGGCCATTGGTTCTTGTGGATTCAATGGCCAGGATCTCGTCGAAGGGTTGCAATCGGGAGGGGCAGAGGATGGCATAGTTTAAAATTTACTATTGCAATCAGAGCGAGGGTGTGAGGGCCATCATATTAAAAGTGAATCAACAGTGGGCATGCAATCAAAGGGGTGATGAAGGGGAGATGCGGGCACGATGGGACTTGTGATGACTGTTGGATCTATTTCAATCAACGACGGAAATCAATTCAAAAGCCAACAGACTATAACACCATCGCATCGGAACTTTTGGTTTTACAATGGAAAAGCATGTCCTGCTCCAATTCTCTGATGCGATTAGCTCATTAAGGACTAGTGCTTGGTATCAGCACTCAAGCTTATGGAGGGGAAGTGGTTAGGGGCTGGTTGAAAGGGGCTTAGCCTTCACATGGAAAAATATGGGTTCTTAGCCAAAAACAAAGCCTTTAAGGCTAAAATTAGGCTTTAGGTTAGGGGAGAAACAAAGTTGCAATCAAATGAAAGGATTTCACTTGGTTTAAAAGGAAGAATTTGATGGTTTGGGAAACTTAGGAGGGATTTTTGATGTTAAAGGGGAGATTTTGCAAAGGGAAAAAAAGGCCAAGATGGGGCATTTTGCAGAGATACAAGGGCAGATGAAGGCTCTTCAAAGAACAATTTTTTCATAGATAGTGAGGATTTTTTGGATGGAGGCAGCAATGAAGATCTTTTTAAAGGAAATGAACACACAAAGGCTTCAAGGATGAGAGATTTTCATGGGAAATGCATCCCTTGATGTCTCATAAAACAATTTAGCCGCCTGTTTTCTTGACAAAAATTTCATAGGTGGCTAACACAATGAAAAGGTGTTTTTACTTTGTAAAGAAAAAAAAATCATTTTTGTTTTTTTTCAAAGGATTTATATCATTGGACATTTTTTTTTACTACCCCCGCTCTATTGTATTACTCCATCGCTCCATCGCAATCACATTTATTTGCTGTGTGTTAAACCCACTCTCGTTTTTGTCCCAATTTGTGATTGCGATTGTCCCCGGTCCCACTAAAACCTCCACTCTTTTCAATGAAAAATTATTTTTTCCTTTGTAAAAGCACCAAACCGTTTTTATTTGTTTTGAAAGGGATCTCCCCATTATTCCTTCGGCTTATCTATTCACCTCATCGCACTTCTCCCCATCGCATCTTAAGTTATCAATACTTTGTGCCCATGCCTTTGCCGCTCCAATCTCCAATTGGCGATTTCCATCTCCCCTTTCCCCTTATATGCCATCGGATCACATATTTCCAATCGCTCTATTCCAAAATACCTTCCCTCCCTTCCGAATGTGATTTCGATTGCGATCTAGATCACAATCGGGCCCACCATCCTTTCCTTTACTTTTTCCACTCGAAAGGGACTTTTCTTCATTGAAAGGCATAATTTCAATTTTGTTGTTTTCAGAAGGCATTTTCTCCAAAAGTCAGTTTTTATTCAAAGGAAAAATACAAAGATAACAATCAAAGGCCAAGAGCTAAATGTGAAACAAAAGCTTCTGTAGCAACGATAAAATAGGGATCTGTTCTTCAGATTTCCTATTTTCGTTCATTCAGTGTAACAACAAATCTTTAAAATGGTCAATACGTATTGTTTCTCCCTCTTTTTAGTGGCCAATTTTTGGTCTTCTTCCTATGTTCAGATTTCAGTTTCTGAGCTGGTAAAACAACTCCTTTTTCTGTGGATTCGCTCCCCTCAAATTTCTGTCTATTTAATGAAATTTTTGAGTGATTATAAAGGTGGGAATATAAGTGTGGAATTAGTTTAGAAATCACTGAGGACGCTATTTGCTCCATTTGTAACAATTTGACAGGGAATTAATAAAGATATGCAAATATGATTTGTTGGATCCCCGTGGTATGGATTTTAGCATTGTTATTTCCTTTGTTTTCATATGTTAAATGTTATGTTTTCCATTCACTCATTCAAATCTCTGGTTGAATATTTTCAAGATAGAAAGGTAGAATCCATTGTTTAATGCTCTTCCTTGGGAAATCATTCAATGTTCTATGTTTTTCCTCTATTTGAAAAGGATCCATTTCCTATGCCCTTTTCAGCTCCTCACCAGTCTTAATCATCTCATCATTATTTAAAATTAATTGTTAAAATTCCTGCCTACCTTTCCCCATGAAATACCCTGTATCTCTAATTTAATTCCCCAGATTCAAACTGCCCCATCTTTTCCATATAACCCTAGAATTTATAAAAACATTTATTTTTATTATACCTAGCCTAAAATTAGTTTAATCTTATACTTCATTGAATATTTTTCATGGAGAGAGCCCTCTCATGACCTTCTAGGGCTAGCTACAAGGCTAAGCGTGGTTTGAGGATACCCTCATTTGCCTTCTTTTAGCCTAAGATCCAAATTAGGTGCTAACAAGTTGCATGCTAATTTCAGGAATATTACAATCCTCCCCTCTCAAGGATTTCTTGTCCTCAAGCAAGTGCAATGGTAGACTAAGTTATGTTCCCTCCTCCCCATGTAGCATCCATGTATGAAGGTCTCTTCCAAGTAAATAGATGTTGTCTCAACAATGAATCCTCATAGTGGCTGTCCCAAGAAAACAAATTAGCATTTGGTGGACACCCCAATTGTCTATCATCATGCAGAAGTAACATACTCAACGAGACAACTATGTGCCGTCTAGAGGTACTCTCAAGGCATGGAGTATGAAATGTATGGGAAATCCTCATTCCCAAGTGAAACCTCCACTCCCAAGCTATCATCCATATGAAATGAGTCACCCTCCAACATGGCAACTCATTAATAATCTCCTCCACCTTTGGCTCCTGAAGTGCAGGTGGGTTGAATAAATGCACATGATAGGCAAGAGGTCCTATCCCACACTGTTCCCCTCTCCACTTATGATAAGTGTAGAGAGCATGCTAATCTTGGGCTGCAACATGATTTCCCTCCATTGGCAATATGAATGCTATATCCCCAAGGATCTCTCCTCCAACGTTGTGAATCAAGCTGGCCCAAACAATCTCATACATGATGGATAAGAAATCACCATCATATGGCACCCCATCCATCTCATGGACCTCCTCATAAAGACATAAAAATCTTGCTGTAGTGGCCATACCTCTTCCCATGCTCCTCTGAGAGCATGTGATGCAGAAAGTGTGGGGATGCTCCTCCCCCAAGAACACAATCATCCAATATGTTCCACCTCTAATCATACTCCCCATAAAGGTAAAAACAAAATAAAAAATTGGGATCATGATAAAAATCATAATAAAATAAATACTGAAGGTTGTATGTGGTGCTGGAAGGTACCAACAGTCTCCCAAGTGATCACAGCGCAGTATTCCCCACTGCAACTTCTGACAATAGCATGGCAAGTTATTTCTTGATAGATGGCTAGTTGTGTACGTCACCACAAATACTAGCAAGTAGTAAATGGTTGAGTGTATCAACTGAGAATATAAGGAGTGACCAAACACTTTCCCCAGATCATATAGTATATGGTTGTCTCGATTAGAATAGTTGGTTAAAAATGGTCCATGGAGCCTAAAGAAAAACTTGACCCTTTGTAGAGAAATGCACTGCAATGAAATGGTAATATCATGAAAATATTGTGTTGAACAATCAATAAATGCAAAAATAGAATTCTTACCATGTAATGTAAGCAATATGGTGACAAAATCCACATATGGATCCTCCATTGTGGTATGAAATACCCATATGAAGAGGAATGAACCACATGCTGCATGAAAATCCTCCCCCTCATGCCCGGAAACCCAAGTCAAAGAGAACATACCATAATGACAAATGAGTCCATGCACTCCTATACCAATCTCACCTCCTCTATGCCCACTAAGTGCATCAAATATTAAGTGATCCTAGGAACACTCCATCAACAAGTTTCTACTCCATAGTGACAACACTGTTGGCCTATGCAAATAGGTTCTTGCCAACTCATAAATCCATTCTTTGACATCCCCCATGTCAAACACTCCTCCCATAATGTTGCTGCATACAAGAAGTTTCTTCCAAGGTGGAAGTACCTCCAGATCATCCAAGGTTAAGGAGTAGCCTCCTTGCTCTATGATAGTGCCATCCCCTACTCTTGCAGCATCATGCCAAGTGTGAGATCAAATATTCCCTTGCTCTCTCCCAATCCTGCAAAGAAAAAAAATTCTTTGCTGCCTCCACATACCTCCATCATAAAACCCATGTGGTGAAAACATAGTGATCACATCATCATATTGCGTCCATCCTCCTCACTGCCACATGATGCAAGTATCCGGCCAACTGTCTTCCTCCCTCATACCCTTAGGAGAAGGATATGCCTCCTGATGGAAAAAATCTCTCAAGAGTAGCCAGCATAGCTTTGCTTATTACTCCCCTATGTCTTAGATCTGCAAGTGGCTCACAAGCCTCCCTTCATCCAAGTGTGGATGCCCCCAATCATTCTCTCCACTAGCATCTTCCCAATGAAGACTACCAACCTCCCAAAGCAAGTATTCCTCCTTACACCTCATGGGAAGTTGAGATGTAACTCCTTGGAGATATTTCAAGGAAGACCTCTCACCCATCAACCCCTTGAATTCAAAATAATCCAAGTGTGTTGGAAACCAAACATCATTAGAAAGTCACACAACATGCATTATGCTTTCCAAGGTATTGCACCCTATCACTTCATGTGGCATGTAACTCAATAAAGGTGCAAGGGGATGGATGTTTATCCCTTCTTGGATCAAACCAAGGTTGCAAAACAATGTGCAAGATTTTTTCTCCTCATCAGTAATGTGTTTCGATCCTGGGCCATGTGAGCACAAATTTCCGAAGTCTTCCATAAATTTTTTTGAAATGCTAGAACATGCAAATTTATGCATAACTTTGTGAACCTTTGGAACATCTTGTATGGCTACAAGAGTCCCTCCCATCAAAGTGTTGGCTGATCCAACTACTGTTATGGATGGCTGCCCCCTCATGAATATGACAGTGTTGGTAAAGGTCTCCTCAAGTGGAGAAGATAACTCCTCTTCCTCTGGCCTTCTACTGCCAAATCTTCTGATTATCTGCTGAGTTAAATCAACAAAAGTAGGTACTATTGCATGAATTCCATGGCTGACCCACCAAGAGCTTGCCTTTCCCTCCAAGTGCAGCACTGAGATCTCCACAGCCTCTTCTTCCACTACTGTATGTAGTAAGAAAAATGTTTCTAGTGTAGGTTTTAACCCTGAACAGCAATTATCTACACGAATCTTATAACAGAAAATAAACAATAGCGAGAGCATAAAACATAAAACAGATCAATACAGAGATTTTCCCCTAGATCCCAAATTGGGACGACCAGCTTGATTTTTCATTATATTCCTTTCAGTGTTACAACACATATATATACATGCCGAAGCATACATAAACCCCAATCCATAAACCCTGGATTATAACATAATCGTAGTTCCCTTGACCGGATCTAAAAAAATACCAGGGGCCGAAAACCATGGACGCGGACTACCCACTGCAAATTAAGGACCAAAAATTTTTGCCAGGGCGCTGCCCCGGACCCCGACAGGGGGGGCTACCGCCCCCCCTGTGGCCCCTTTGTTGGGCCCAGTGCAAAGGGGGGGCTATCGCCCCCCCTCTTACCCCCCCGCGCGTGCTTATTCATGGAAAGAATATAACACATACCCAACATTCTCCCACGTGTTGTTTTCTTTCCACAGGGGGTCACAAGAGAGCTTAGTCATTGGCCCAATTCTTCAACACCCATTGTTTCTCTACACCAAGAGAACTTCTGAGTGCTCACAGACTTTGTTAATGCATCTGAAACATTCTTCAAATTGTCCACCTTTACCGACAACACCCTTTTAGCCTCAACCATATCTCTAACAAAGTGATATTGAACATCAATGTGCTTTGTCTTTGAATGATAAGAAGGGTTCTTAGGCAAAAAAATTTCCCTTTGGCTATCACAATCTATCCTTATAGCTTGCTGTACCAACCTCATACTTGAACACAATCTCTGCAACCAAATTGCTTCCTTGCTTGCATGAGTGGCTGCTATGTATTCTGCCATTGTAGTTGAAAGAGCCACTACAGACTGTCTTTTACTCATCCAACTGACTGCGCCTCCAAATAGGCTAAACACATACCCACTTGTAGATCTTCTTTGGTCCAGATCTCCAGCCCAGTCTGCATCAACAAAACCATGAATTTCCAACATTCTTTCCAATCCTAGTCTTCCCTGGTAGCACAAGCCATAATCACTAATGCCACGTAAATATCTGAAAACCCGCTTCACTACTATCCAATGCTCCTTCCCTGGGTTTGACATAAACCTGCTCAATACTCCCACTGCATGTGCAATGTCTGGTCTAGTACAGACCATTGCATACATCAGGCTACCCACTGCACTTGCATATGGAACACGAGACATATACTCCTCTTCTTCTTGTGTCTCGGGACACTGTTCAGCAGACAGCTTTACACCTACAGGAATAGGAACCTTCACCGGTTTACTATCCTGCATATTGAACCTCTGCAATATAGTCTCGACATACTTCCTCCGGTTTAACCAGAGCTTCCTCTTTGCCCGATCTCTCTTAATTTCCATGCCCAAAATATAGTTTGCAGCACCAAGATCCTTCATGTCGAATTTGGAGAACAGTTGGGTCTTCAAATCTTGGATAATTTCTTTGTCATTTCCAATCAACAACATATCATCCACATACAATACCAAATAAATAACATGGTCACTAATTAATTTAAAATAAACACAGTGATCCTCCTTGCTTCTGGTGAAGCCAAGTCCCCGTATATAGGTATCAAATTTCTGATACCACATCCTTGGTGACTGTTTTAACCCATACAGAGACTTCTTCAACCTGCATACCAGTTCTTTCTTACCCTTCACCATAAAACCTTCAGGTTGCTTTATGTAGATCTCCTCTTCTAGATCTCTGTGAAGAAATTTTGTCTTCAAATCCATCTGTTCTATCTCAAAATCAAATGCAGCAGCAACATATAAAATTAATCTAATAGAAGTGACTTTGGCAACAGGAGAAAAAATATCACCGAAATCAATTCCCGGCACATGGGAATAACCTTTCGCTACCAATCGAGCTTTGTATTTCTCCACCTTCCCTTCTACATTCATCTTCTTCTTAAACACCCATTTTCTCCCAATGGGCTTCCTTCCAGCCGGCAACTCCACCAGATCCCATGCATCGTTTTTGTGCAAGGATGCCATTTCATCAACCATTGCCTTCTTCCAGATTTTTCCATCCTCTGAATCTACTGCTTCCCTAATAGTTCTAGGTTCATCATCAGTTATAGTTAAGGCAAAACCTAAATAGAAAGCAGATGGACTATACCTTTCTGGTTGCCTTCTTTCCTGAACTGATCTTCTGAAAGATGGAGTTTGTGGCTCTTCATCTTCTGAGTCTTCTTCTATTGTAGAGTCTGATTCATCCTCCTTTAGCTTAAACTCTATCTTCTCAGGTTCCTTTGGTAGGAATTCATGTTTAACAACATCTTTCACTTCTCTAAACACCACATCTTGGCTATACACAACCTTCCTTGTTTCTGGGTTCCAAAGCTTGTAACCCTTTAAACGATCCTTATACCCAATAAAGATGCACCTTTTAGATTTATTATCCAACTTGGTCCTTTTCTCCTTTGGAACATGTACATATGCATCACATCCAAATACCCTTAGATGTGAAAGAGAGGGTTTCTTACCAGTCCATACCTCATGTGGAGTCTTATCCTCCAACGCTAATGAAGGTGATCTGTTAACTAAGTAACATGCAGTCTCCACTGCCTCTACCCAGAATTCTTGTCCTAACCCAGTACCACTGAGCATGCTTCTTGCCTTTTCCATCAGTGTTCTATTAATTCTTTCTGCAACTCCATTTTGCTGAGGTGTATATGGATTACTCTTTTTTCATTCTATACCACACTTCTTACAGAACTCTTCAAATTCATTCTTGCAAAACTCCCCACCATTATCTGTCCTCAGCGCCTTTATCTTCTTCTCTGTCTCGTTTTCCACTAGAGCCTTAAATTCTTTAAATTTGTCAAAGACTTCAGATTTCTTCCTCAAGAAATACATCCATGTATTCCTTGAGAATTCATCTATGAATGAAACATAGTACACAGACCTTCCCAGTGATGGAACTGACACAAGCCCAAACACATCACTATGCACAAGTTCTAATATCTTGTTCGCCCTCTTAGCACCAGAAGGAAAACTCACCCGATTCTGCTTACCATATACACAATGTTCACAGAAATCAAAATCCAGAGAGAAATTAGACATACCTTCTACCATACCATTTCTATGTAGTATCTGAAGGCCCTTCTCTCCAATATGTCCAAGCCTTTGATGCCATAGCATGGTCTTTTCTCCAGACACAGCTAGGCTTTCCGTCCCACTTTCAGGAACCACAGAACTGTTACACCCATCAATAACTGTGCTACCTTGTATCTTGTACAGAGTTCCAGTCCGAACTCCCCGCATTAATACCAGTGCTCCCCGAACCATCTTGCAGGCATCTTTCTCGAACACTGTTTTTACACCTGCATCATCCATCTTGCTTACAAAAATCAGATTCTTGGCCAATGTAGGAATATGCAGAACACCAGGAAGTGTTCTAATCCTTCCACCTTGCAGCTTCAGCTTGAATTTTCCACATCCGACGATTCTGGCCTTCCTATCATCCCCTAGGAAGACATCACCACCATCATATTTCTCATACTCGCAGAACCACTCCCTATGGGGAGTGAAGTGAAAGGATGCACCTGAGTCAATCAACCATGACTCATGATCTACATGTATATTTGAAGAAGAAGCCAAATACACATCCCCACCTTCATCCGAGGTGGTTTTTGCCTCTGCAGAAGGAGCATCATCAGATCCCTTTCCTTTCTCAGGAGCTTTAGATCTGCAGTCCTTCTTGTAGTGCCCTTCCTTTCCGCATTTCCAGCACACCTTTACAAACTTTCCAGGAGATTTAGATCTCCCTCTAGATTTAGATCTCCCACTCGAAACCTTATTCTTGTTTCTGTTCTGGGACCTTCCTCGTACAGATAAGGCATCTCCATTCCGACCCTCCATATTTCTCCGTCTCATTTCTTCCGACAGCAAGGCTGAGACAATGTCATCAAAGTTCAAGGTAGTTGTATTGCTACCTATTGCAATAACCAGACTGTCCCACGAGTCTGGTAAAGAACACAACAAACTGATGCACTTATCTTCATCTGAGATTTTAATATCAACAGATGACAGCTGACTTACCACAGTATTGAAGGCGTTCAGATGCTCTGTCACCGAATCTCCATCCTTCATCCTCAGGTTATACAGCTTTTTCCGCAGGAACAAATTATTCACTAGAGACTTAGATTGGTACAAAGTCCCTAGCTTTTCCCACAAGGTCTTCACCATAGCTTCCCTAGATACATTCAACAATACTGAATCTAAGACACACAACCGTATTGTGCTTTTAGCCTTCTGATCCAGTTTCTTCCAGTCATCATCTGACATTCCTGTTGGCTTAGTACCTAGATCTACTGCGATCCACTGATCTTTATCCACCAGTAGATCCTCCATCTTGAGCTTCCACAACTCAAAACTTTGACCATTAAATTTCTCGATCTCTATCTTTTCGCCGCTCACCATCTTCTCTCACCGCAAGAATTTATCCCGCAGATCTCCCATTGAACAGGGTCTACCTCAGGCCTGAACAAAAAACCCTCAGCAGAAAAGGCGTCCCCTTGAAGCCGAAACAGCTCTGATACCAAATGTAGGTTTTAAACCTGAACAGCAATTATCTACACACAAATCTTATAACAGAAAATAAACAATAGCGAGAGCATAAAACATAAAACAGATCAACATAGAGATTTTCCCCTGGATCCCAAATCGGGATGACCAGCTTGATTTTTCATTATATTCCTTTTAGTTTTACAACACATATATATACATGCCGAAGCAAACATAAACCCCAATACATAAACCCTGGATTAGAACATAACCGTAGTTCCCTTGACCAGATCTACACAAATACCAGGGGCCGAAAACCATCATACCCCAAAACCATGTGCAAAACCATGCACAAAACCATGGACGTGGACTACCCACCTGAAATTAAGGACCAAAAATTTTTGCCGGGGCGCTGCCCCCGACCCCGACAGGGGGGGCTACCGCCCCCCTTGTGACCCCCCCGTTGCGCCCAGCACAAAGCGGGGGCTATCACCCCCCCTCTTACCCCCCCACGCGTGCTTAGTCGTGGAAAGAATATAACACATACCCAACATCTAGTTTCATCACCCAAGTCTTTGCTGCACACTTGAGTGAACCATCAAATGTACACAACAAAAATCTGTTCCCTCTTATCATTATATTGCTACATGGCCTTTTTCTTCTCTCAGTTGAATAAACTAAGGAAATTCTAGGGTCTCTTTGAAAGCCCTAGGTTGGCACTTGTATTTTTCCAAATATCTACTCAGGACCTCCCATTCTAAGTGGTCTTCTTGCTCTCCACTCCCTCTATGAGAATAGGAAGTACATGGGTCTTATTATTCTTCTTGAAACCTTCTAGAGGACTCACTGTAGCTTCCTCTTTCTTGAAACCCTCTTGGAGTTCCATTGCATCTTTATTCTTTCATCGGTTGAACCTCCTTGTAGAGGCTCTCCTTAGATCTGAAAATGGATGAGAATAATCTCAACCTCTCCACAATTTTTTTCTCCTCTTCTTCTTATCTTCTAATTGGATCTGGATCCATAGGCTGAGCCAAGATGGCAGCTATGATACCACTGTAAGATCCCAAAATGGGAACAACTACACTATTGGGAATAATTTGAGTTATTACCAATGTGGAGCTTCATCAAATAATGAGCATGGAAATGTATAGCAGCTCATTATATGTCAAATAACATCAAACTAGCAGACGAAAGAACCTCAGCAAGTAGATCGCCTATATCCTCCTTTCCAAGTGGGAAAATGCATCAATATAGGGCAGAATCAACTGTCTTCATAAAATAACGCTATACAAGTGAGAAATTGGACTTTGATTCCTTAGAATACATGATAATAAACTCACATTCAAAATTATAGGTGAAACAAATCACTCTAGCCAACATAAACAGATCTCCCCATGTCAATACAGCTCAAATAAGCCCAAATCCCATAGCTTAGATCATGCAGAAAGTACTGAAGCAAGGAATAAGTTATTTTAATGAGGGCTTATGCATAAAATTATAAGAAAAAATAGATAATAGGTGTTCAATCATCCAATGGCAGAGAAAATGGATATTCCTTCTTTTTTATAAAAAATAAGATCACCCGGCAACGGATTACATGAAAGTACAATGTATAAATATGCAGATCCACAGATATGGATCCGAAAAATGTAGTTTTACTATAGAACTAAATGGATATGACTAAAATATACAAATTATGGAATAAGAATGAAATACAAAGCTTTCCAGGATAGAGGTTGGCCTCTCCTCCAAGGAACTAGCTCACAAACAAGGGATCAAACCCTGCAACTGCTGCTCTGGAAAAAATGACACAGTTTCCCCAATAAAATACACTTTAGTGGATGGGAAATAATTTTTACACTTTCTAATATGTCAAATAAGCTTTGGGACCTCCTGTACAGATCTTTCAAAGAAAGGGAGGGCTCCCTCCTCTAAAAGATAAGCTCAGGAGATGGTGTTGTGAATCTCCCATTGCACACCCGACAACACAGTGTTTCCTGCTACAAGAATAACATTGTAGTTGTAGGATATGCTAGGCCTAAAACTTGGATATGGGAGAATGAAGAAAAAAACTCCTCCAAGTGATCTCTCAAATAAGGAGAAGGAATCCCTAAGCAGGAATGCCTTGTGCTGAACAACACTGCATACTCAACTCAACAGCTAAAGAATGCTCAAGTGTCTAAGTAGACATGAAAATTTAATCCATAAGCTAACCCCAAAATTCTATCATCTTCCTCCTTATAATGTTTGTGAGCCTCCTCGCCTTGGGTCCCACCTATTAGGGTTTCCAACACCATGTGAATACATTCCCTTCAAAACTATGTTGTCTTCTCAAGCAAGCCACACCTCCATAGGCAGCGCTGTTGACTTTGTCAAATTTGGTTGAATCTTAATGATCCTCTTCCTGTTCACACATGGGAAGTGTAAAATCCAGCCACTAAGTTATCCCCTTTTAACAAGAGGGATTTTATGTCAATACAAGTTAAAAATGGGTCTTTTTCCTAATTATTCATCTACTAGGTGAAAAAATAAAAATCTAATATTCTTATTAGATGCATGCTAATTTTAGGAATATTACATGTTGGAAGAATATGAAGGCATACAAGAAATCGTTGAAGCGAAGAAAACTTGCTCAAAAGCTGCAAAAGTGTTGCACACATTGCCAGAGAAAGGGACATGTTTTTGCCCAATGTTGGACATTGCAACCAACTAATCATCCCAAGCACATGAAGCAAGAGGATAGAAAGGCTAGAAAAACTAGAACCAAAGATTCCATCATTGATGTGAGAACATATGTTTCACATGATGAATATTTTCAACAGCAAAAATCACCATGGAAGTGGCTTGGTAAGAACTAGTTTGACTTCTTAATCCAATAAGACATACATTCATTTGTACATATGCAAATTCTAGTTATGTATGCATTTTTATGTTGAAAATTTTTGTTTGTTTGAGCCACATTGGATCGATGACCAAGGACATGTTGTTCAGCTACCTTCAGTTGAAGATTTCTCCCTAGAAATTTCTGAATGATTTCAAGGAAGATGCAGTTCTTGACAGAAGGACAAGCGCATCCAAGAAGGGAAGTGTTGACTACCTTCAAGATGGGGCTCAAAGCCACTAAGCTAAGCAAGGCAAAGTGTATGGAGGTTGGAAAAGTGAGGATGTTGTACTCTCATCTACTGAATAGATTATCTAATCAGTCTTTTGGGGTCAAAAATATTCCCAATGGGGAGGTGTGATCATATTTGGATCAAGGACCTAAGTGCTAAATCAAATTTCAAAGTTTTCAAAAGAGTGTCAAACTTGAGTGACTGGATAGATCTCGTCTTCCTGATTCTAGCCCCGTGAACGGTTCAAAAAATCGACACCATATGAAGAAGTTATCGTAATTTGATAAGTCCAGTAACTGCAAATTTCTGACCTTTGACCAGGTTTGACTGGGTATTTTCACAGTCAGCAAAAATAATATTCTAGGGAATATTCCTCAAAATATTCCCTAAAATATTCCTTCTGGGAAAACGGGATGATAACAAGTGTCAGATTATTAATGGCGGTTGGACTATACGAATATTTTTTTGGGCCAATCAGAGGTTGCCACATGGCAGGCCTGAACTCTACCACGTGGCCTAGGAGTGGTCGTGTAAAATTTTGGTGGAGGGCTAGAGGATCGATTGCATGAACTCATGCATAGCACCCCCACGCCTTACCATCTAGGCTATCAATTGGTTCTTAACCTTCTAATATGCAGCTTATATTTAAGGTTTAAAGATATCTAAGTTGGGGGATTAGAGGGGTTAGCCCCTCGGTCCAGACCCTGCCCATATGGCCTTACTGCCCAGGACCCAGAGCCAACACAACTCGTAACAGTTAAAAAAACTATCTCTGTCGATTGTTTTGGTGTCACATGCCACAGTTAGCAACATCTGTCGATGGTTTCACTCCACATTTAACGTGACTACAGGGTATGGGGCCATGTGGCCACCCTGACAGTTAGAATTAATGCTAACAGTTAGCCACAGGAGTAAATGTAGCAGTGCTCCAAATTTTCAAAATTTTCCCTATTTTAACTGGATTTTAACTACAGTGCTCCAAAATTAGTGGAGTTGATTAGGGGGTTACTAGACAAAACTGTTTAGGCTCTATATTGAGCTAGATTCGACCATTATGAGAGTTTGAATAGTCAATTTAAGCTATATCATACATTTCAGACTCATTGGTGAGGCTTTCAAAGCCATTAAAGGACTTCTAAGTGAGATTTTTCTTTAGATAAGTTCTAGGGGCCAACGACGGTTTGAGGCCTAGGCAGGGCAGCTAGAGGCATTTCTCTACAAGAAAATAGTCAATTTTGGATGTTTTAGACATTCTCAAACTAATGGTGAGGTTTTTAGAGCTAGTATAGGACTTTAGAAGGCCAACATGATTCATATATGTTTTAGGGGCGACTAGGTGCCAACAAGAGAATGAGGCCTATCAAGAGCAGCCAATATCAATTCTCAACAAACCAATAGTCTATTATGAAAATTTTGAGTCTTCTGAATCCAATGGAGAGATTTCTAGAATATTTTGAAGAATTTTGAAGATCGAGATACTTCAGATAAGTTCTCATTGAATCGAGGGCCAAGGGGTGCCACTAGGTGTTGGAGGAGTAACCGGAGTAGTCAGAGGCCAATTTCAATAAATGAATAGTATATTATGACTAATTTTGACATTATAAGTCAAATGGAAGTATTTTAAATTTCATTTGGAGACTTATAAAGGTCAAGAAGCCACAGGGATGTTTCGGGCAGCTTAGAGCCAACAATGGATGGAGGCCTAGATTGGGGAGCCAGAGCTCATTTTGAGCAAATGATCAATATAATTTGGAGGTATGATATATGATGGAGACCGTAGGTGCATTTTTAAGGATAGGAAAGGACTTCTAGGGTGTTTGTGCCAAATAGAAGCTCAGGGAAGCTTAATGGCACTGACAGATGAGGTCAAGTCAAAGGAACCCTAGTTCTATATTCAGAGTGATGAAAACCATTCCAGGGATATGATGATATTATAAGCCCAATGGTACATCAAAAAAAACCTTTGGAGTTAAGTATTTACTTGTAAAATAAATTTCTCATCATAATCCCAAAGAGCCAAGTCAGTTGACATAGGCTCAAGGAGACGTAGCCCATGATATTCGGGTGAAATCCTTTATTAAATTTGTTTTTATGTGTTGATGCTTATTTTATACACTTTATGGTTGTTTTAAGTACTTAACACTAGTAAAAAAAATGTTCTTAAAGCACTTAAACAGTTAAAAAAAAACATACACTTGTTTCAAGTATTAATTTCCACACAGTCATGTATAATAAAGATATTTTATTTGTTTAACTGATTGGGAGGTGCTTGCGCATAAGAATTTCAAGTTTTCCACCCATTTTCATATTAATGGTATGCTTTTCTTGGTGGATATCTACGTCAACGAGGGTTCAAGAAAGGTATTGCAGATGGAAATATTTATGTACAAATAGAAAAAATTAATTTATCAATTGCTGAGGTATATGTGTATGATATATTCTTTGGTAGCAATGATGATTGACTAAGTAAGAACTTTTCTACAAATATGAAAAGTGAGTTCAAGATGTATTTACTTGGTGAGATGATATACTTCTTATGGCTTCAAATATCTGAGCAAGAGAAAGAAATATTTATATGTCAAGCCAAGTACATCAAGGAAATTCTCAAGAAATTCAAAATTGAAGATTGCAAACCTGTCCTTACTCCAATGATAATAGGTTGCAAATTGAGCATAGAAAACTCATCTAAGGACGTGGATCATAGGTTGTACATATCTATGATTGGTAGCCTTCTATATGTAACAAGCTCCTGATCAGATGCTATGCAAGAAGTTGGACAAGTAGCAAGATTCCAAGCAACACCAAAAGAATCACATATTATTTTCATCAAAAGAATTCTTCGATATCTAAAGGGTACAACAGAATATGGCTTGTGGTATCCCAAGGGTAAAAATCTCATTATTCAAGCCTTTACAGACACAAATTGGGCAAGAAGAATTGATGATCGTAAGAGTACTAGTGGAGTAGAATTTTATCTAGGTGGTTTCCTCGTATCATGGTTGAGAAAAAAGAAAATGTCAATCTCGTTATCTACAGCAGAAGCAAAATGAATTGCAACGGTGAATTATTGTACTCAAGGCCTTTGGATGAAACAAACTTTGCAAGATATTCAAGTACAATTTAGTGAGGATATTCCCACCTTCTATGATAACATCAGTGCCATCAACATCTACAAGAATCCTGTCATGTATTCAAAAACAAAACACATTTCGATCAAATATCATTTTTGTAGAGAAAAAGTCACAGAAAAGAATATCAAACTTGAATATATTGGTACAAAAGAACAAATCGCTGATATCTTCACTAAACCTTTACCTCGTGAAGCATTTGAACATCTTCACTAGAAGTTTGGAATTCTCCTAATTTCTCATTAGATTTTCCTTATTCAGAAAATAAAGGGGGAGTGGGTGTGTGTACAGGTCTTTAGGATGGTTGTCTTTCATGGAGAGTTACCCTTTTCCATTGATGTCAAAGGGGAGAGAATCTTGTAGTAAGACGTGTCATGATTGTAGGGGGAGTACTTGTGTTGTCATCAATGCCAAAGGGGGATATTTTTTATTAATGGTTATCATTGATGTCAATCCAAGAATCACCAAGGGCTATCTTGATCTTTCATGGGAAAAGTGACGCACCAAATTACTATATTATGAGTAAATAATATTCTTTATGGTTTATACTTGTCGAGATGTTTCCGGTGATATATTTCTCGCCACGTAATTCCTCACGGTTTGAGAGATATTCATGTTTGAAGTTAGTAACCCCAGTTAGTGGGCTAAAACCCCATGGGGTTGTGGCATGAAACTAATAATTTGATGTGGTCATTGAAAAATAAATAATTAATAATTTTTAAGCTCCTAAAATCCCTCCCACATTCTCATGTTGAAGACCCTCTCAACCTAAGAATTTATATAAATTCTGATCCTCATATCCTTCTCATGTAGGGATTTCGCTACTTGAAACATGTCATCGTGCAATTTTTGCTGTAATATTTATTTACAAAGGTTAAAAAGCCAAAACTTTTAACACACGAGGCCAAAATCCTAAGGAAGCTCATGTAAAACTTTTAGATCATGGTTCACAATATATTCAAAGATTCGATGTCTTGAATTTAGGGTCTTTGCAGGATCCTGAACTTCATATCAAAGAGGTGACCTTGGGAAAATAGTCATAACTCTCTCTTTGAGCATCAGATTTGAATTTTGTAAAAAGTGATAGATAGTACACGGAATATAGTTTTCTGTGTATCAATTTTAGAGCTGAAGGAGGAAACCGTGACACGTGGCACATCGTACAAGTTCACTCTCTTGAAATATTCCATAATTAGGTCATTTTGAAAGATTGGGCATAAATTTGTCTTAAAAAATCCAAATTGGGTCAGACCTATGTGTAATATTCCAAAATTTGCAAGCAGAAAATTGGAATATTATTTTTTTCTTATGTCATCTAGGAGATGAATAAAATGGGTAAAAGGCCCATTAGTAGGAATAATATCCTTGATAGTGTGAAAAGGATCAATGGAGCTGCTTAATTTTGCACCTTTCAGTGTGAAAAGGGGAAATTGCATGAGGACAAGGTCAAGTTTGACCAAGTCAATAGTGCTGCCTAAGAGGAGTAGCTTCCATGAGAAGACAACACAATTTGAGAGGGAGGAATATTCTTCATGGAAGAAACCCTAATGTGTGGGGTCCAGGGCAAAGAGACATTCACTTGCATAAAATGAGGAGGAGGCAGCCATAGTGAGACATCTTTGAGCATTTGATCATTTGTCTAATTAGACTATTTGTAGTCTCCAGCTATTCAGCTGAGTTGCAGTGTTGTTTAGAACGAGGGATTCCTATTTAGGATTTCCTCTCCTTCTTGAGAGGCCTCTTGAAGGATTCCTCTTCATTTTATCCACATATTGGCTCAAGGCTGAAGCCACTTCTTCATTCACTGCATTATTATCTTCTGAAGTATAACGTAGTGTTGCTGGGTGTTGCAGTGGAGGGGTTGCACAACACCATTCCTTGTCTCATATTTCAGAGGAGGGAGTCTCTATTCCTCGAAAAGGTTAGTAAGGAAGGTTTCGAAGCTGATTCTCATATCTTTGCATCAAGGCGAACCATCTCCCATCATTTACTAAGAACTCCATTCTCCATACTACATTATTTTAGTGCATACTTGCAGTGAGGGTTTGCACCATCTTCTTGGAGGGAAAGATCTTCAGTGTCGGGATCACCCTTTCACTTGAGAGATCCATTGGAGGAGGTTTATTTCAGATTTAGCATCATCTTCAACCATCTCCATTTATTTCCAGTATTGAGTTGCAGCTGTTACTCAGCAACTCTGGCATTTCTGTAGATTTTCCATTTTCATGTATATTGTAGCCAATCCTTCCAAGGATTGTGTATTATTGTTGTATTAGTGTTATCAGGGGTTGAGAGCTTGCTCCTCCTCATTCATTGAGCTAATATTGTCATATCATTACATTTTCATTTTGTATATTGTAGTTTCTCCATATAAACTGTGCAATCATAGCTTAGGTATATTTATGTAGCAGTGTTTTGTCACATTTGATGTACATGTCTTATTGAGGCTTTCATTGCCTAGCTTGAGTGATTGATTCCTGAAATAATTGTCCTCTCTTGTTTTTATATTATACATTGATCAGCTATTTAAATCTTCATGTGTCATGGCTCATTAAAATAACATTGTGTATTCAATCCTTGTTCAAGTATTTTTGCAGTCCCTTCATCGGGAACTTTTTGAGGACATCTAAGTGTGGGATATATGTTTAACCCACTTAGAAGGATTTCTTTGGAGCATCCTATTGGATTTAGCACTTAGACACATTTTTCTAAGGGATCTAGGTCTTGGTTTCAATTCCTGTAGTAGCCATTACTGGAAAATGTGTTTTCCAGTCATGCCTTGCTAGCTGTTCCAGATTTGGAATATTAAAGTGGTATCAAAGAAACTTTCTTAGCTCAGCTTGTGAGTCTAAGCCCGAGAATATCAGACTATTTAAGAGGATGGGTTTTATCTCATAATATTTCAGATCCATGAATAACCTCCCCAAGGATTATAAGAAGAAAGAAGAGGAAGAACCCTGCAGTTCCTATTCTCATTGAGAGGGAGATAAAGAAATAAGAAGGAAAAATACTCCATCTTTTGGAGAAGAAAAAGGGGATAAGATTACAAAGCTTCTTACTAAATAATTACATATGATTCATGAAGAATTCAAGGATATCAGGAGGAAGATGTATGGAGAATCTCCTAGAGGGTTTGAATCAAAAGCAAACTCTAGATTGTCACATGAGGAGTGTAAGCAAGAAGTTACACAGCCTAACACACAGTGGAGTCACATGCCTAGGATTGCCGAAAGAGATATGGAAAAATAAGAAGAGGTTTTTAGGAGGGAAACCCTTAGTGATTTATTGAAAGAGTATGAACTTCAAACTCAGAAATTCCAAGAACATCTCAGTTTTTTAGAGTTTTTCAGGATGAAGGTGAATGGAAGAAAGCAGCGGGATAGATTTCATATATCTACCTTTGAAAGTTCACCTACGTGTTCATCCAAAGCTTGGGTGGAGGAGTAGGGACCTTCTTGCAACAGCACCACATTCTTGGAGATGAAGCCATCAAAGTTGCAGTGCTGCATTTGAGAGGTAAGGCCTATGCCTGGTGGATCTTTGAATCCTTTTATTTAAGAATTATAAAAATTGCATCCTATGCTAGTTTCACTAAATCATTAGTGAAAATTTTTTATAGAAGGATTCATGAAACACACATGGTGGAGCCAAACAATAAAAATCAAACAAAACCCTTTCATGAGAACGCAGTACCATTGCAAAAAACCAAGGGAAAGGCTAAAAACTTGCACCATACATTGCCAGAAGAGGAAATTCCATCTCACACCTTTGAGCAAGGGAGCATGGGGGTTTCTTTTTCAAAGAGGGATCAAATCATGGGAGGGTTGCACATTCATGTTGTAGAGCTCAAGGGAAATAGTGTTGTTAGATCTGGAGTTGATCTAGCACCTCATGCAGAGGAAGGAGGAGCTCTTGCTCCAATTAGAGGGATGCTTACATCCTTGCAAGAAAGTTCCTAGGATCTCATGTGTGGAGATCAAGGCACAACTCATGTTCTACATGTGCCATTGTTGAGGAGGTGTGGAACCATGGAGACAGAAGGAGGAGGTAGGGAGAAGACCCAACATTATGAGTTGAGGAGTGCACATCCATGTCCATTTTGGGAGGTTAATGCACCTAAGAAGGTGATTGGATTGCGCAGTGGAAGCATAGAGAGTTTTCTCCATTCATATATTCACTCATCTCTTATTGAGGATGTCTCATTGCATGGAGACATTTTGCCAGGGAGACCACTATATTAGCAGAGGAGGATGGATGCTTCACCATTCGAGGCATCACTCAGTGATTTCAGAGGAGTGGGAACCTTGGGAGAGCTTGATAAAACACTGGGAGTCTTGGGTAGACTCAAGGAGAGAGAGAGCATTCTCTCAACATCATCAGTACCCACTTCCATTTCAAATTCTGCGCTATGGAAGAAACAGCAGGGAAAGGATAGAATCCTTCCAAATTGCATCTTTGGCATAGAGGATTTTAGAGAGGATGATGACCATATGATAGGTGCTCTCCATGAGAGATCATCAGCACTGTCACTATGGAGGGTAGATCCATATTGGAACTCCCAACTGTTAGTGGAGTATTCCAAGGATCTTCACACTTGCATGATCTTGGATGGCCAGTTGCATATGGAGGAGTATTCAGTCAGAGATGGGGTCATCTTTTATCATGGTAGGATCTTCTTTACTAGAGCTTCCAAGCTCAAGGAGAAGTTTCTACAAGTAGCTCATGAGGATTTCCTTTTTAGCCCCACTTGTTCTTTGAGAGCATACCACACCATCATTGGGGGGGTATTTTTTTATGGGCTTTAAGGAGGAGATATATCAGCATATGAGGAGATGCATGGACCAGATGGAGATGGAGGAGAGACATAACTCTTTGAAAGATTTAGCACAGCCACCTCTTTTCTCTTTGAGGATGAGAGGAGACTCATCTATGAGCCACTCCACTTTTATGATCAAAACATATGGTAAGGGTGTTGATTGTTTACATGATTTCTCTAATGTATGTATGTATCCCTTGACCATATATGTTCAAGATGTTGCTCCAAGGAGGAGCATTCGTTTTGCTAGACCACATGGTTTATTTGAGGCCATACGCATGGTTGATGGCCATCCCCTAGGAGGACTTGGGGAAGATAGATATTATGGCGGACATGCTCATTGTACACCTTACATTATTCACTTCCTCCATACTTATGAGGAGATTGGAGCAGCAAGCAAGTGGTTGAGAGGCCACACTTTTTATCAGTCTTTATTGTAGTTGAGGGTCAAGTTGCATTAGTTGCACTTGAGGGACCATTGTCCTTCTCATTTGTTACATATGGTAGAAATTATGATTCTCATCTTTGCTCCCTATGGCTTTATTGTTTATGTATTTATGAGGAGCATACTTGGGAGAGAGACACATTGGGTGAATGTGTCCTTTGAGGGAGAAATTCCTCACACTTTTTGCACTACATGTTATAATGGGAACATGGGAGATGATATGGCCACTGGAGAAACTCATTTGTTTCCATATGAGGTGAGCCATATGATAGAAGACATGCCATATGTTGATGACTTCAAAATCATCATATATGGAGATACTTGGGCCATCATGATTTGCAACGTTGGAGGAGAGATCCTTGGAGATCTAGTCTTCATATTGCCACTTGAGGGCAAGTATTTTACAATCTAGGATCACCACTTTCTCTACACTTATCATAATTTGAGAGATGGACAGCGTGGGGTAGGCGACATTGTCTACAATGTGCATAGTTTCAGCCCACCTTCTTTGGCGAAGCCAAAGGTGGAAGACAATTTTTAGGAGTTGCCTAGCTGGGAGGTGACTCATTTTGCATGGATAATAGCTTGGAGATGGAGGATCCATATGGGAAAGATAGTTCCAATTATATTTCAGATCCCATTCTTCAAGGGGACCTCTAGACATCACTTTGCTATCCTCTTGAGTATTTCACCTTTACATGATGATGGATTGATATCTAACTTACATGTTGAGGAGGGGAAATGTGGAGGCTTGATTGATGAGATAACATCACTTTACTTGTATAATATCATCATACATGGATGCTACAAGGAGAGGAGAAAATAATTCAGTCTATCCTTGTACTTGCTTGAGGACAAGAAATCTTTGAGAGGGGAGGACTATAATATTCCAAAATTTGCAAGCAACAAATTGGAATATTAATTTTTTCTTATGTCATATAGGAGATGAATAAAATGGGTAAAAGGCCCATGACTAGGAATAATATCCTTCATATTGTGAAAAGGATCAATGGGGAAGTTTAATTTTGCACTTTTCAGTGTGAAAAGGGGCAATTGCATGAGGACAAGGTCAAGTTTGACCAAGTCAACAGCGTTGCCTAAGAGGAGTAGCTTGCATGAGAAGACAATGGAGTTTGAGAGGGAGGAAAATTCTTTGTGGAAGAAACCCTAATGTGTGGGGTCCAGGGAAAAGAGACATTCACTTGCATAAAAGGAGGAGGAGGAAGCCATGTGAGATATCTTTGAGCATTTGATCATTTTTCTGATTACACTATTTGCAGTCTCTAGCTCTTCAGCTGAGTTGTAGTGTTGTTTAGCACGAGGGATTCTTATTTAGGATTTCCTCTCCTTCTTGAGAGGCCTCTTGAAGGATTTCTCTTCATTTTCTCCACATCTTGTCTCAAGGATAAAGCCACTTCTTCATTCACTACGTTATTTCTACTGAAGTATAACGTAGTGTTTCTAGGTGTTACAGTGGAGGGGTTCCACAACACCATTCCTTGTCTCATATTTCAAAGGAGGGAGTCTCTATTCCTCGGAAAGGTTAGTAAGGAAGGTTTCAGAGATGATTTTCTTATCTTAGCATCAAGGCCAAGCATCTCCCATCATTTACTGAGCACTCCATTCTCCATATTGCGTTATTTTAGTGCATACTTGCAGTGAGGGTTTGCATTAGCTTCTTGGAGGGCAAGATCTTCAGTGTCGAGATCAGCCTTGCACTTGAGAGATCCATTGGAGGAGGTTTATTTCAGATTGAGCATCATCTTCAACCATATCCATGTATTTCCAGTATTGAGTTGCAGTTGCTACCCAACAACACTGACATTTCTGCATATTTTCCATTTTCATGTATATTGTAGCCAATCCTTCCAAGGATTGTGTATTATTTCTGTATTAGTGTTTTCATGGGTAGAGAGCTTGCTCCCCCTCATTTATTGAGCTGATATTGTCATATCATTACATTTTCATTTTGTATATTACAGTGTCTCCATATAAACTATGCAGACATAGCTTGGGTATATTTATGTAGTAGTGTTTTGTCACATTTGATGTACATGTATTATTGAGGCTTTCATTGCCTAGCTTGAGTGATTGATTCCTCAAAGCATTGTACTCTCTTTCTACTATATTATACATCAATCAACTATTTACATCTTCATGTGTCATGGCTCATTAAAATAACGCTTTGTATTCAATCCTTGTTCAAGTATTCTTGCAGTCCCTTCATCGAGCACTCTTTGAGGACATCTAAGTGTGGGAGATCTGTTTAACCCACTTAAAAGGATTTCTTTGGAGCCTCCTCTTGAATTTAGCACTTAGACAAATTTTTCTAAGGGATCCAGGTGTTGGTTTCAATTCCTGTAGCATCCATTACTGGAAAATGTGTTTTACAGTCATGCCTTGCTAGCTGTTCCATATTTGGAATATTACACTATGAAATTGGAAAGAAGACTTATAGGCCTACTACAGGACCAAAAATCACATATTTGGTATATAAAATAATAGATATAAATTAGATTCAATATTGAGCTCCTATAAGGCAAGAAAAAGTCAAATCATATGTTTTCAAGGTCTGCAAAGGACCATAATTTCTAGGGCAGAAATGTAAAGAAAGGTGCAGTAGTGGTAAGCTCCAGGTAAGTATATTATATATATTCATGTTCATCTCTTAATTTCATTAGGTTATTTTTATTCTAATTTTTTTTTTGTTTAGTACCGACATATGCTCTGTAGGATGAGGTAATTTTTTCTATCATCATGTCATGGGCATTTCCTTGAAGAATATTTGCAGGTATTATATATTCATCAAGATAAGACTCAATGCATGATCTAATGTTTTAAAGGGTGAGAAAGGGTAGCAAGACAAGAGCAGAAATCAAGGTGAAAAACAATAAAACCAAGTTCACCACATGAAGTCTTCAAATGGGAAACACTGCATAGAGTCATTGTAAAGGTATCATTGTACTGAGTCATTGTAAAAGCATCATTCTAAAATTTGTACAAGTGTCAATCTACTAAGGATTTAAGAGGTAGTGTCAGGAGATATAGGATCATAATTAGGTGGTTGTGTCATAGATGGGGTTATGGTCTAGTGTGTCTTCTTCTTCTACATCATTCTATATCATTGTAAAGTGGACCATTTCCCCTGCTATGGGATTCCATTCTTCTTTTACTCTTCTATAGGGTGGTAGGCTGGTGCATGAAGTCACCTACAGGTTCAAGCCTATGAAAACTACAGGGCGGTAGGGTGTTGATAGGGTGAGTTGTAGCTCATTAGGTATTGGGGCATCCGTTCAGTTGACTACTGAATAATCTGAGGCATTGGAGTGTCCATATAGTGGGAGCTGGAGAAGAATTTTTTTCTAGATTCTAGGAAGTTGGATATTTCTTTTCAATTTTATTTGAATATTAAAGAATTACTAGAAAATCATTCAGGTGGTTTTTATCCTGGAGGGTGTTTCCACCTTCAAAATTGTGTTAATTTATGTTCCTTTTGTTTACTGTTATCATAGTACAAACATTGATAATAATTAAAGATTAAATAATGCTCTGAAATATTAATAATAATAATAATTCAGAGGAATATTTATTCACCACACCTCTCAGTATTTCCAGCAATATCTAGTGAGATCGAGAAAATTTTTAATTTTTTTTTGACATGTTAGAACTGCTAATTTGGAAATTAGTTCAACTTTAGATGAGTCCACTTTTATTCCATTTCCTGAAATATGGTGTCCTAAAAATATTCCCTTAGTAAAAATCATAAATCATGTTTCATGACTTAATGAGAGATTTTATTCCTTACATCTTATGAGAATTTTTTTCAAAAATTTCAAGGGATTCTTCAAAAGAATTTCCATACACTGTAAAATCATCAATTTAAACTTCCACACAATCATGGATTAAATCAGATAAAATACCAAATAATTCTGTTTGGAATGTTTTTGGTGCATTGCATAATCCAAAAGGAGGTACTCGGTAAGCATAATTTCCTAATGGGTAGGAAAAAGTGGTTTTGTCCTGATATTCTTGTGTTATCTGAATTTGATGATATCCACTAAAACTGTCCAAGAATGAAAAATATTTATTCCCTGCTAATGTATGTAAAACTTGATCTATGAAAGGTAACGTAAAATAATATTCTAAGCTAGCCTTATTCATCTCCCTATAATCAATACATACTCTCAATTTTCCATTGTTTTTAGGAAAAATTACTAAAGGTGAAGCCCACTAATTGTCTGATATTGGATAAATAAATTTTACATTCAACAGTTTTTGTAGTTCCTCCTTCACAATTTCCCTTAAGTTTGGATTCATTATTTTCAAAGGTTTTCATATTAGTTTGCCATTTTCTTCAATATATATGTGATGCATGTAGGTTTCAGGATTAATTCCTTTCATGCCAATATATTCCCATGCATATGCAAAAGAGTGTTTTTGTAATGTTTCTATTAATTACTTATTTTGAAATTGTCTCATATTTTTGTTCAAATTTAAAGTTTTATGTGGAAAAATTCTATTGAAGAATTGAAAATTTATTCCATATATTATAAAGACATTTTTCTGGATGACAAATACTCAGTATTGCATTTTTCCTGAAATTTTTGACTATTCTCACATTGTGAAGATAATTCATTATTTTCTATTGAATTTAAAATCTGATTTTCTTCACTACTTTGAGAGACAGTAAAAATAGGTTGTATGACATTGTCATCATCCATCCATTCTTCATTTTCTACTTCTGTCATTTTTTTTCTGGTGGGTACAATGTCAATTTCTTCATTGAACCTCCATTAGAGATAAACATATCACTAGATCTATAATTGATAAAAGCATACGATGTAGCTAACCAAGGTCTTCATAAGATTAATGGATATCCTCGTAAGTTATTCTTGGGGGTTAAAATCATAAAATAAATTGGATATTCCCAATAATATAAGGATACATAAATGTCTTCTAACAAACCATCAATTTTAATTACAAATCTATCTTCTAATTGTAATAATGCTAGTGTATATTAAAGATTTGGAAGTCTTAGTTGATCTATAGTTTGTTTACTCATGATGTTTATGGATGCTCCTAAATTGATCAATGTGTTTTTAATTTCAATGCCATCAATTTTTCTCTTCACAATGGGACATCATGGATCCAAATATTTTTGTATTGTAGTTTTTCTCATCATGATGTTTGCAATTTTACCAACTAATTGTATTATTTTTACTTCTTTCATTTTTCTTTCGGGTTTCTTTATACTTAAATCTCTTATTTTCGTTGCAAGGATTGGAATTTATTTGATATATTGCAACAATTGAATCTTTATACAATCATTCTTAAACTCATATAACATATCATAATCAGGAAACATGATTTGTTTTTATATCCCTTTGTCAATTTGTAATCTTTCAGGGAAAGCTGGTTTTGAGACAAATATTGAATATTGTTCTATAATGGGAGTTGAGTTTATTGGTGTTTCATATTTTTTTTAATATTTTTATTTGGAGCATAAAGTGGTTTAGAGCCTACACATTTTTACGTTTGAAGGATTAATTAGGTTGGACAATAAAGATAGTTGGATCCTACTCATTTCTAAGGTTCAAGGCTAAAGAAGGTTGGATCCTACTCATTGATAAGGTTAGAGAGTCAATCAGGTTGGACACTACTCATCTTTGAGTTTTGAGCCTCATTCAAGTTATAGCATACAATGGAAAGTTTCTTTCTTATTCAAGGTTGGTGAATCAAACAAGTTGTAGCCTACCATAAGTGGCAACTTGTATATTTTGGGAGAAGTTTCCTCCCACATGTTAGAGCCTGTCAATTGATGTAAAAATTTGAAGACTAATAAGAAGGAGAGTTGATGGTTTCCTACTATTTTGGTTTTTACCCAAGAATTTTGTGTCCCCTTATGATGTGATGTCTTATTTTTGTTTCTAGTTATGTTAACTACATAACTAGAAGCATTGTGATAACTAATGACAATTTGTTTATGAACACTGAAACTAAATGTATTAGTGATTAAGATTGCTAAATTGTATAACTGACTCCACACTCACTCACTCTCACCTCTTAGTGTGTATTTAAGGCCAACAATAACAATAAAATTCCAAAATTGGTTAGATATTTATTTGGTGAAACAAATATTTTATTATTTTACCACATCAAATTCAACCAATCATTTTAATTTAAATGGATAGGTTTTCTCTTCTCATTTTAACTCATGATTCTCATTCTCCTACTTTTTATCCTGTGAAATTTGAGTGCTATTAAGTACTAGAGCCTCATATATTTTATTTTTATTTTATTTCTTATGTCTTTGGATCATTCAACAAGTTGCAGAGAGAGGGAGTCATTTCAACCATTGAAAAAATATCATCAAATAACCCTTGCAAGGAGGAGGCCCTCTTGATACATTTTCATAGGGAGATTATAAGCTTATGTAAAGTGTTTAATAATAGATATTTATCTTTGGGTAATGGAGCTGGAAACTATTATGTGATTTAGATTGCTTTTATACTTCCTAGTTTCTATTTCCTTTATTTTATGCATATCTTTTTAATTACACATGAATAATTTCCACTTATATGAGCTAACCATCATATTTTTTTGTTTGAATAATAGCCACCGTAGAAAGGCCCTCCATTTCCAACCCTTATGTAGCAAGACATTTTCCATAATTCATCCAATAATTTTATTTCTGTTGAAATGAATTAAAATTCCTTGCAATTAATGTGGGTCATGGTTTCCTTTCTCAAAATATGATGTTCCCATTGTTAATATTATTCATAATTGACTAAATCTCCTTCAAAGGAATGGAAATTTTTCAAATAATATCAAAAATGTTTCACTAGGTAGGAAACTACATGTCCCTGCTATGTGAGGAAGATATTGATATCATAGCCAAAGGGATTTGTCTAAATAACCAAAGGTTGGAATTCTAGAAACATGAGGAATAGTGTAGAGTAGATGTGGTATTTTATATCCTAAAATGTGTTTTAATATCACTCATTCTATGCAAAATGATATTTAGCTCCACCTTTGGTCACTTGAATTAAGAGCTAAGAAATGTGAGAGAACAATAATATGAACCTATGGTAGAATATGGAAAATCCAAAGAATATCTAAAACTATATTAGTGTGAATTTTTTCCAATGATGTATGAATTGGATCTCTAATGGGTCCATGTGCATCTAAATTTCAACCACATTGTATCTTAGATATTGAATTTGATGTACAAAAAATGGGAATTTCTCCAAATGGCCATATATCTTGTGTTTTTAAATGGTTCTTAAAACAAGCTAGACTTCTTGGTCTAATTTTCTTTCCAAGATAGAATAAATATGCGAATTGTTGGAA
This sequence comes from Pinus albicaulis, assembly GCA_034641835.2. Lineage (NCBI taxonomy): Eukaryota > Viridiplantae > Streptophyta > Pinopsida > Pinales > Pinaceae > Pinus > Pinus albicaulis. The sequence goes on along the minus strand of CM076572.1, from coordinate 916,128,584 downwards.
ATTTTGTCATTTATGGCAAAGCAGATGGCAAAGGAGACACCATAGAAGCAAAGAGATAGCAAAACAAGACTGTTGAAAGGCAAAGAGAGAAAAGTAGGTAGAGTAGTAGCATAGAGGGAGAAGAGATCTAAAGAGAAACAACCAGAGAGGGTCGAGAAATAGAGACAGGATGCAGAGAATACAGAGAAACTGTAGAGAGGGTCGAGCAGAAGAGAAAGGTTGCAGAGAGTACAATGAAACAGTCATGCACAGAGACAAAGAATAAAGAGGCAGAGCCATTAACAAATCCACTGTGAAATGAAAACAAACAGAGAGAATACAAAGACAGATCCGTTAAAAAATCCACTCTGAAATGAAAATAGAAGATGTGGAACCATGTAGAATGAGTGGAACCGAAAGGCCAAAGGAATAAATTGATAAATATAAACTCTAGTTATAATGCAGGGTTAATATACAAACTGCGCATGTAAAAAAAATATGGAGGACAAATAAAATTTGAAGTGGAATCATTAGAACCGGAACCTTGAGCCAGAGGATGTGAAACCTTGCATGAACAACAAAACTGGGGGTGAAAACACCAGCAGTATCATGTGAGTTTGGAGATGGTAAGTGGTTTCACCTTTTTGAATGTGATTAGGGTCGCCGCTCACCACGTGTCCTTGGGTGGTATTTGAATACGACTTACATCGCGCAATTTTTATGTGTTAACCCTTGGCCCAAAGAAAAACATTATATTGTGCGTCATCCATTGGATGTGCGCCCAAAGTTCAGTTAGAGCACGAGAGCAGATTGACCGTCTGATCAAAAGAGAAGTTGGAGGGAAGAGAACTGAGGTAAGTTGGTCAGTGGGCCCGAGAAAGTCATTTTAACATATGTTGAAATCAATCTTTAAAATACTTTTGTCGCATGAGTTCATATGTATCAGTATTGGGATATAAATCCAAAGCCAAAGGTTCTTATAGTGGTTTTAACGTTTGTTGACATATGTTATGTAAAACATGCTATGGGACCTACATTCATTGCTGCGGGGCCAAGTATTATGCGAAGTTCAGTGTATTGTGTGTATTATAAAAGTTAATAAATAGGTGAAAGGTAAGTAACAATGCATTGTGGGCCCGAAGGTCGGTTTTAATTCAAGTCGTGGTATAATGTTTGAAAGATCTTGTTTATGTGTCAAGGTTGATATAAACTGTAGTATTAGTACAATGTGGAGGAAGGTGGGCCCGAAAACGATTATATATGTTATCACTTGGGTAATTCCAAAGGGATTTTCTATAATGCATGACAGAGGAGGTAATATATGTCAAAATAGTAGTTTGAATATGAAATACCACAAAGGGTGCACATATAAGACATTGTATATGTGGATATAAGTTGTGGTGGGCCCAGTTGAATTGTTGCGTTAATGGTTAGTTATTAACCATAAGAGAAAATGTTGAATGATTGATATGTATATATATATGAATTGTGGACCCCGACTATGTTGCGAATTAACGAGAAGTAAGCAAAGCCTTAGACACTGCATTATATTATTATAACCAAGGCGAGTTAAATTAAATCTGGAGCACATGCATAGGAGTGAAGCATATGAATTGACATGGTTTTAATATAAGCCACGAGTTATTAATTTTTACAACATTTGATTGGGGAATACATATATATGATGGTATATATATATGTGTGTGTGTGTTACATTTGATATGCGGGTGAATAGAGATGTGGGCCCCCATGTATAAAGGAAGAGCTCAATGCATGTTTATTCGAGAATCTTAACCCAAGCTGAAGGATATATAAAAGCTAAATTTACAAAGTATATATATGAAACAATACACATATATACATATATCTGTGAATAGTGAACCATCTCATCAGAGAAAAACATAACAGTGGAACATGTTAATAAAGGTTGTGATTTCAATTGCGATAAAGAAACAGACCCGATATGTTATAAATGGTGACTCATATGTGTTTGAGTTCCGGCTTAAAGTTCATCGAAGTAGTTCATCGCATCGGAGGTGAAAGAGTGACGAAAAAATTGAAATTTTCGATTGCGATTGAGCGATCGGATGATAGCCGTCAGATTTTCTGAAGGATGGACGGTGGATATGAATCATTTTATTACATGGTGGGGCCTTTGCTAATCGCTTCGGAGTAAATCAAATAACCAAAGCTGAAGAGTAAAACAAAAGTAAGCGGAAAGTATGTATATATATATATATATATATATATATATATATATATATATATATATATATATATATATATATATATATATATATATATATAAAGGAAGAAGAGATATTTATTTACTCTCATCAGTGAACAGTAATCCATCGCATCGAAATAAAAGGAGCAATGGCACAATACCATTGAAAGTTCCGATTGCGATCATCACATCGGAACCAACGCAAAGGAAGCAATCACATCAGAACAAGCCAACACAACAGAACAGGTTAATGAAGTTTGCGATTGCGATCAATTGCAATCGGAAAAATCTGGAGAAGGCTCATCACATCAGAGCATAAGAAAAGTTCAGCTGGTGGGCCAAAAAGGGAATTTTATATGTTGAAAGGTCTTTTATTATTACTCTGAGAGTTGATTTTCATTATATAAAAAGAATAGTTAAATATATGCAGGAGTTATGCAATATAACTGAACAAAAAATCATACAGAGAGGAAAAAGGCAGAGACAGCTACAAAAAAGACAACATGCAGTGATCCAGAAGGCTGAATGGGTTGAGTTGGAATTCACATAGTAACTAAATGTAAATGTTTTAATTTTTTTATATTGTTTGTGATGAACTAGAAAGTCTCCGTAAGAAACAAAACACCATTGTAAAACTAAAAGTTGTGCAAATTTCTATAGTTTTCTGAATGAGCTGGATAAATAAGTGAGGAGGTAGAAGGCGAAGTGTCAGGGATATTCTCTTTGAATTCAATGTGGAATATGAATAGTTATGAGGAAAACTATATAAAGGATATCATAGTAATATGCATAGAGATGTTAGAGAATGCAGAGTATGAAGAATTGAGGCAGAGAAGATAAGAATAAGGATGATCAGAAAGAGATGCTATAAGATAGAGTTGAAGACTGGAGGACAACACAAAAGAAGGTAAAGAACAAAGTTGATATCTAAGGTAAATCAAAGAATTCTTTCTTTTGATAGAATGAGGAAGTTTAAGCTTCCCTATCAAGTTGTGGCTTGATAGATGTCAGTTGTAGCTGATTGAGGTTTGAGCCTACTGTAGGTTGGTGCTTGCAGAAAATTGCTGGGAGTTGGAGCTTCCTTGCAAGTTGTAGCTTGTAGAATTGAGGTTGGAGCCTCCTATGGGTTGGTGCGTACAGAAAATCAGTGGTGAGAGGGAGTTGGAGCTTGCCTTTACATCACAACAATAATAAGATGTGGTTTTATCCCACTATGGGTTTCCACTTATATCTGATGTCTCGCTGTGTGATGCCTATGTGTTGATATGGACTATTAAATCTGCTTAATACTTACTTCTCTCATAATAAGTCTGCTATCACATGATTTTAATACTTGCTTCTTACATATATATATTGTTCACACATAAAGTTGATTATGAAACTATGTTGTAAATAATCTTAATGAAAAGTTTAAAAGTTCATGAATGTGTTAAACTGATTCACCCCCCCCCCCCCCCTCTCAGTTTAACTATGGTTTCAACAATTGGTATCAAAGAGGGTTCCTCTTGTATCAGTTTAACAACTGAAAGGAGATCCTAGGTCCCCAGGATGGCTATTCAAGAAGGAAGCTCAACCAATAAAGCCCCTTTTTTCACCGGTGCTAATTATGCCTTCTGGAAAATCAGAATGAGAGTATACATAATGTCTCTAGAAATAGAAGTTTGGGCTATTGTGGAATTTGGATATGCCCCAAAGGCAACTGACTCAGAGAAAGAAGCTAAACAATACTTTGTAGATAATGCAAAGGCCATGAATGCAATCTTATATGGACTGTGTGAGGAAATATTTATCAAATTAATGCACAAAAAGACTGCCAAAGAGATGTGGGATACTCTAGAGAACATCCATGAGGGAGACAAGAAGGTGAAGACTGCCAAACTTCAAGTATATAGAGCCCAATATGAAAATTTAAAAAAGAATGATGATGAAGACATTGCCAGCTTATTTTTAAGGACTGCAGAAATAGTGAATAACATGAAAGCTCTAGGGGAAACCATAAAAGAAGTTGTAATTGTTCAAAATATTTTGAGATCTCTACCACCCAGCTTTAACCCCAAGGTTTCTGCCATAGAAGAAACAACTGATTGGGAAACCTTGACCATGAACCAGTTACTTGGAAATATAACAGCCTATGAGATGAGACTGCCACAGAGGAAGTCAAATGTGAGGGAGGCAGCCTTTAAGACAGAGGATAAGAAAGAAGAAAAGGAAGATATATGTTCTTGCTCTGATGAAGAAGAGGCCAAATTTGTCAAGAAATTGGATATAGGCTCAAGTAAATATAAAGGTAAACTTCCATTTAAATGCTTTAACTGTGGAAGAGTTGGACACTGTGCTGCTAAGTGTCCTCATAAGAAAAAAAGGAATCAGGCTCAAGAATCAGAGAAAAATATATCAAAGTATTGGAAAAAAGGAAAGAAATTCAATAGAAAATCTTTCTATGCTCAACAAGACAGCAGTGCATCTGAAGACTCAGATGATCCCTCAAGTGAAGAAGTAACCTCTGAATTTATATTGATGGCCGTAGAAGAACCTGAAGGACTCCTTCTAGAAGATGAAGAAGAAGGTGAAGTTGATCTTGAGGGGGAGCAAAGAAGTGCCCTGGAGGAGATTGACAGACTCAAACTAAAGTGTAGAAAACAAAAAGACATTCTCCTCAAGTATGTAAGAGAAGAACAAAATTTATAAGTTCTCATTCAGTTGAAAGTAGAGCTTGAAGAATCCAAGAAGGTAGAATATATTTTACTTAAGAAAATTAAGGAGCAAGAGAAATTGGAAGAAGAAGTAATATGTTTGAGGAAGAAATTAGAAAATTCCCAAAGGAGAGTGTCAATAAATTCTTCTCAAATGATAAGCTCTAGTAAGTTGAATGAAATTTTGGATGCTCAAAGATCCCCTCTGATAAAAACTGGGATAGGCTATGAAGGAGAATCAAGTAAAGGAGAAGAAAAGGAAAACAAAAATATTATTTTTGTAAAAGCAGATAAGGATGATGAAGTAGCTCAAATGATTCCTACAGAAAAAGAAACCAGCAATGAAGGAGATAGAAACTAGAAGAAACCTCCAATGACAAAGAATGAAATAAATACTCAGCCAACAAAAAAAGGCTCATATGCTCCTGAGTATGTCAAATTTCAAAGCCATTAAAGGAGATTCTTCCCTCCTATGAAAAATGCCACCTGTTATGCCTACCACAAGCTGGGACATATTACTGCATACTGTCATACAAGGAGAATTAATTCAAGCTAGTAACGGATGCAAACATTGAAGAGATTATGTCAAGAAAACAAATGGAGAGGACAACCTTTCATCAGGTGTGCAAATTGTTTCTATGGATACTGTTTTAACTGTAAGTATTTTGGCCATAAAATCATAGAATGCAGAAAATATGGACAAAGGCTGATGTTCAAAACCTCAAGGATGTTTATGAATCATGGAGAGTTTACTCATACTCATAATTCAGAAAAAAATATGATCAAATGCTATGTATGCAATAAAATTGGACATATGCCTTCCAAATGTCCTATCAGAGAATGTGGTCCGTCATCTCAGAAAAGGTACCAAACAAAAAAATGCATGCAGTGGAAAAAGAAGGTGAATAAATGTGACCTGGCTCTAACTTCTCAAGACCTGAAAAGCCAATGGTATTTGGACAGTGGCTGCTCAAAGCATATGACTGGAGATAGAAGCAATTTCATAACCTTTGATGAAAATAAATCTAGAAATGTTACTTTTGGCAATGATAAAGCAGGGAAAATAAAAGGAAAAGGATTAGTTAGTCTAGATAATGGTAGAGGAAAGGCCCAAGATGTACTATTTGTGGATGGGCTGAAAGAAAATCTGTTGTGTCAGTCAAATGTGTGATAAAGGCTGTGAGGTTCTTTTAGAGCACAAGACTGTGAAGTCAGATCAAGCATCACAGCGAAGACACTGATCAAGGGTGTTCAAACATAGAGTAATTTCTACATAGTGAAAGAAGAGAATGAAGCTTTCTACCTTATCAAACTTGAGGAGTCATGGCTATGGCATAGGAGATTGGGACATCTTAACTTCGATCATATCATCAGTCTGAGCAAGAAGAAAGCAGTCAGAGATATGCCAGCAATAAAGAAACCTTCAAATACTATGTGTAAATCTTGCCAATTGGGCAAACAGACCTAGACATCCTTTAAGACCAAAGATGAGCTATCAACAAGTAGGCCACTTCAGCTTGTACATAAGGACCTGTGTGGACCTTCAAGAACTAGAACACAAAGTGGAGAATCCTACTTCATGATGATAATAGATGATTTCTCCAGAATGACATGGGTTGCCTTTCTCAAATATAAATCAGAAAGACTTGAGAAATTAAAGATATTCAAGGCATTGGAAAAAAATCAAATAGGATGCAAGCTAAAGTGCATCAGATTAGACAAAGGAGGGGAATTCACATACTATGATTTTTCAGATCTATGCAATGAACATGGGATAAAACAACAATTTACTATTGCAGGGACTCCTCAACAGAATGGAGTGGCAGAGAGACAAAACATGTCTATACAACAAATTTCTAGAGCCATGATGAAAGAAAGTAATATTCCCCAAATATTCTGGGTAGAAGCAGTACACACAGCTGTGCATATTCTTAACAAATCTCATTTAAGACCAAATAGTGAAAATAATCCTTATGAACTATGGCATGGTAAACCTGCATCAATCAAGCACTTTAGAGTCTTTGGAAGCAAGTGTAACATAATGAATAATGATGAAAATCCGGGGAAGTTTGATGCAAGAGCAGATGAAGGAATATTTTTAGGATATGCATCCAAGAGTAAAGGTTACAGGTGCTACAACAAGACACTTTGAAAATTTTTGGAAAGCATTGATGTAAGATTTGATGAAGAACTACCAAAAAAGACAAGAAGTATATATTGCAGCAATCCTCCAGAAGATCATGAAGAAGAGAACCAAGATGATGATGAAATAAGCAAGACAACAAAATATCCTGAGCTAAACTAAAAGGCCCCCTCAAGATACACTCAAAAGAAACATCCAAAAGATCAAATCATTAGGGAAAAGAGTGTAGGAGTCCATACAAGAAGACAGCTAACTGAATAGACAGAAGAGGTATACCTAGCTATGTTATCACAAGTAGAGCCAAAGAAGTTTGAAGAAGCCAACACGGAAAAGTATTGGGTGAATGCTATGAATGACGAATTGGAACAAATTGAGAAGAACAATACCTAGGAATTAGTTCCAAGACCCACTGAGAAAAATGTCATAGGATCAAAATGGGTATTGAAGAACAAGATGAATGAATAAGGACAAGTAATCAGAAATAAAGCCAGACTTGTCTGCAAGGGATATTCACAAATTGAGGGTCTTGATTATGATGAAACATTTTCCCTTGTAGCCAGAATGGAAGCTATCATAATTTTTTTGGCCTTTGCATGCTACCATGACTTCAAGGTATATCAAATGGATGTGAAATCTTCCTTCCTGAATGGATATCTAGAAGAAGAAGTCTACATGGAACAACCTGAAGGATTCTCACTAACAGATAAAGAAGACTATGTGTGCAGACTAAAGAAGTCCCTATATGGGCTGAAACAACCTCCTTGAGCATGGTATTCAAGGCTGGACAAGTACTTGCAAAAACAAGGCTTTAAGAGAGGAGGAGTAGACAAGAATTTATACATAAAGGCCAATGAAAATGAACTCCCGAATGTAGTAGTGTATGTAGATGACATCATGTTTGGAAGCAGCAAAGATGAGTTAGAAAAAGGATTTGCTGAGGAGATGAAATCAGAGTTTGAGATGTCTATGATTGGAGAGCTCACCTTCTACTTAGGACTTAAAATTCAGCAAAAGAACACAGGAAAATTCATTTCACAAGAAAAATACCTAAGAGAAATGTTGAAAAGGTTCAAAATGGAAGACTGCAAACCTGTGTCAACCCTCATGATCATTGGATGCAAGCTGTGTGTTGATGATGGATCTACAGATACAGATCAAAGACATTACAGATCAATGATAGGAAGTCTGCTATACCTAACAGCTTCTAGACTAGACATTATGTTGGTAGTAAGACTTGTGGCTAGATATCAAGCAGCACCAAAAAAAAATCACCTTCTAGTAGTTAAAAGAATATTCAGATATCTACAAGGAACTCCACAGTATGGGCTATGGTATCCAAAAGGTAAGAGCTTCATTTTGACAACATATACAGATGCATATTGGGCCAACTGTATGGATGACAGGAAAAGCACAAGTGGAGGTGCATTCTATTTGGGAAAAAGTCTGGTGGCATGGCTAAGCAAGAAACAAACATCTATCTCTCTATCTACAGCAGAAGTAGAATACATAGCAGTAACAACATGTTGCACACAAGTCATGTGGATGAAACAAACCCTCCAAGACATGAAGGTAAGCATTGATGAACCTATCTCTATCAAATGCAATAATACAAGTGCAATAAGTATATCAGAAAATCTTGTACTTCATTCAAAAACTAAACACATCCCAATCAAGTACCATTTCCTCAGAGAACAAGTAGCACAAAAGGTAGTGAAGTTGGAATATATGCCAACAAAATAAATAGTAGATATATTCACAAAACCTCTTACTAGAGAACCACTCGAATATCTAAGAGACAAAATAGGGGTAGTATCTACAGATTCTACTCTATGACAGAAAAATAAAGCATCATTCCAGGGGGAGAATAGAAAATAAGACATCATTCCAGGGGGAGATCAGTCAACAAAGAGAGTCACAAAAGAGCCAGAGCAACTAAGCAGGGCATGAAATGGGTCCTCAAGATCAGAGTAACATGGAAGAGATTTAAAATCACATTGGGAAATGGGAAACCCTTTGTGATTGATGTCAAAGGGGGAGGAAAAGCAAGCAACAAAAGAAAGGGTCCTAAAAGGCAAGCAGAGGAAGCGTATTTCCATCAATGCCAAAGGGGGAGACTGTTGGAAATGTTTTCATTGATGGCAAAGGAGATGGTAAAGGAGACATCATAGAAGTAGAGAGATAGCAAAAGAATACTATTGAAATGCAAAGAGATAAATAGAGGTAGAGTAGTAGAAGAGAGGCAGTAGAGATCTAAAGAGAAATGGTCAGAGAGGGTCGAGCAGTAGAGACTGGATGCAAAGAATACAGAGAAACTGTAGAGAGGGTCGAGCATCAGAGAAAGGTTGTAGAGAGTACAGTGAAACAGTGAAACAGTCATGCACAGAGACAGAGAATACAGAGGAAGAGTCGTTAACAAATCCACTGTGAAATGAAAATAGAGACAAAGAATACAGAGTCAGAGCCATTAACAAATCCACTATGAAATGAAAATAAAAGATGTGGAACCATGCAGAACGAGCGTAACTGAAAGGCAAAAGGAATAAATTGATAAATATACACTCTATTTATAATGCAGGGTTAATACACAAACTACGTATGTAAACTAAATATGGAGGAAAAATAAACTTTGAAGCGGAATCATCAGAACTAGAACCTTGAGCCAGAGGAAATGGAACCTTGCATGAACAACAAAACCGGGGGTGAAAACACCACCAGTATCACGTGAATTTGGAGATGGTAAGTGGTTTCACCTTTCTGAACGTGATTAGGGTCGCTTCTTGCCACGTGTCCTTGGGTGGTATTTTAATACCACTTACATCGCGCAATTTTCATGTGTTAACCCTTAGCCCAAAGAAAAACGCGATATTGCACATCATTCATCAGATGTGCGCCCAAATTTTAGTTGGAGCACGAGAACATATTGACCATCCGATCAGAAGAGAAGTTGTGGGGAAGAGAACCGAGGTAAGTTTGTCAATGGGCCTGAGAAAGTCATTTTAACATATGTGGAAATCAATCATTAAAATACTTTGGTCGCATGAGTTCATATGTATCAGTATTGGGATATAAATCCAAAGCCAAAATTTCTTGTAATGGTTTTAACATTTGTTGACATATGTTATGTAAAACATGTTGTGGGACCTACATTCATTGCTGCAGGGCCAAGTATTATGCGAAGTTCAGTGTATTGTGTGTATTATAAAAGTTAATAAACAGGCGGAAGGTAAGTAACAATGTATTGTGGGCCCGAAGGTCGGTTTTAATTCAAGTTGTGGTATAATGTTTGAAAGATATTTTTTATGCGTCAAGGTTGATATAAACTGTAGTATTAATACAGTGTGGAGGAATGTGGGCCCGAAAACGATTATATATGTTATCACTTGGGTAATTCCAAAGGTATTTTCTATAATGCATGATGGAGGAGGTAATATATGTCAAAATAATAGTGTGAATATGAAATACCACAAAGGGTGCGCATACAAAACATTGTATATGTGGATATAAGTTGCGGTGGGCCTAGTTGAATTTTTGCGTTAATGGTTAGTTATTATCCATTAGAGAAAATGTTGAATGGTTGATATGTGTATATATATATATATATATATTGTGGACCCCGACTATGTTGTGGATTAACGAGAGGTAAGCCAAGCCTTAAACACTGCATTATATTATTATAACTAAGGCGAGTTAAATTAAATCTGGAGCACAAGGATAGAAGCGAAGCATATGCATTGACATCGTTTTAATATAAGCCACGAGTTATTAATGTTTACAAAATTTGATTGGGAATACATATATATTATGGTATATATGTGTGTGTGTGTGTGTGTGTGTTATTTTTGATATGCGGGTGAATAGAGATGTGGGCCCCCATGTAAAAAGGAAGAGTTCAATGCATGTTTATTCCGAGAATCTTAACCCAAGCTGAAGGATATATAAAAGTTGAAGAGGAAAAGTATATATATGAAACAATACACATATATACATATATCTGTGAACAGTGAACCATCGCATCGGAGAAAAACACAACATCGGAACATGTTAATAAAGGTTGTGATTGCGATTGCGATAAAGAAGTGGACCCGATATGTTATAAATGGTGACTCATATGTGTTTGAGTTCTGGCTTAAAGTTGATCGAAGTAATTCATCGCATCGGAGGTGAAAGAGTGATGAACAAATCGAAAGTTCTGATTGTGATCGAGCGATCGGATGATAGCCGTCAGATTTGCTAAAGGATGGACATCGGATATGAATCATTTGATTACATGGTGGGGTGTTTGCTAATCGCTTCAAAGGAAATCAAATAACCAAAGCTGAAGAGTAAAAGAAAAGTAAGTGGCAAGTATATATATATATATATATATATATATATATATATATATATATGAAACAAGAGATATATACTTACTCTTACCAGTGAATAGTAATCCATTGCATCGGAATAAAAGGAGCAGTGGCACAATACCATTGAAAGTTCTGATTGTGATCATCGCATCGGAACAAGCCAACATAGTGGAACAGCTTAATGAAGTTTACGATTGTGATCAATTGCAATCAGAAAACTCTGGAGAAGGCTCATTGCACTGGAGCATAAGAAAATTTTAGCTGGTGGGCTCGAAAGGGAATTTTATATGGTAAAAGGTCTTTTATTATTACTTTGAGAGTTGATTTTCATTATATAAAAATCCCAGTTAAATATATGCAGGAGTTACGCAACAACAATGAACAGAAAAGCATATAGAGAGGAAAAAGACAGAGACAGCTGCAGAAAAGGCAACACACAGTGATCCAAAATGCTGAATGGGTTGAGTTGGAATTCACATTGTAACTAAATGTAAATGTTTTAATTGGTTTACATTGTTTGTGATGCACTGGCAAGTCTCCGTAGGAAACAAAACACCACTGTGAACTGAAAGTTGTATAAATTGTTGTAGTTTTCTGAATGAGCTAGATAAATAAGTGAGGAGGTAGAAGGCGAAGAGTCAGGGCTATTCACTTTGAATTCCCTGTGGAATACGAACAGTTATAAGGAAAAATATATAAAGGATATCATAGTGATATGCATAGAGAGGTTAGAGAATGCAGAGTATGAAGAATTGAGGTAGAGAACATAAGAATAAGGAGGAGCAGAAAGAGATGCTATAAGATAGACTTGAAGACTAGAGGACAACACAAAATAAGGTACAAAACAGAGCTGATATCCAAGGTAAATCAACAAATGTTTTCTTTTGATAGAATGAGGAAGTTGGAGCTTCCCTATCAAGTTGTAGCTTGATAGATGTCAGTTGTAGCTGACTGAGGTTGGAGCTTCCTGTAGGTTGGTGCCTGCAGAAAATTGATGGGAGTTGGAGCTTCCTTGCAAGTTTTAGCTTGCGGAATTGAGGTTGGAGCCTCCTGTGGGTTGGTGCCTACAGAAAATCAGTGGTGAGAGGGATTTGGAGCTTGCCTTTGCATCACAACAATAATAATATGTGGTTTTCTCCCATTATGGGTTTCCACTTATATCTATTGTCTCTGTGTGTGATGCCTATGTGTTGATATGGACAAGTCAATCTGCTTAATACTTACTACTCTCATAATAAATTTGTTGTCACATGATTTTAATACTTGCTGCTTACATATAAATATTGTTCACACATAAATTTGATTATGAAACTAAGTTGTAAATAAGCTTAATGAAATGTTTAAAAGATCATGAATGTGTTAAACTGATTCACCCCCCCCCCCCTCAGTTTAACTAAGGTTTCAAAAAGAATTTAATCCAAATACACAACCACAAAAGAATTTGTGAATGACCATAAGATAGCGTACAACATTTTCGTCAATGAATTACATCATAATTAAGGCCAAAAAGTGTGATAAACCAATTAAAAGGACCTTATTTAGAATTGAAAATTGTCTTCCATACAATATTATATTCTATCATAACCTGGTGGTAGCTCGACTTTAGATAAATCTTGTTAAAGAACTTTAATATTGTTGCAGTTTTTGCAAGACCACCTAAATAATTTTTTGAATACTCAATTTTTGGGTCCCTCCTTTGCTTTTCAAGGTTTTATAATAGATGCCTATGTCCTAAATTGGTCAATATCTTAGATGATCTAGCTATCTTTGAAATTTATGGTTGTTGATGTTTTTATGAGGCACGTTGTCTACACCCATTACTACTTTATGTTGGTTTATGTTATTTTCAATGCATTATGTTTGGTCGAGGTGTTTCTTCATTCACCTTATTTTAAGTTACTACCATGGCATGCAATGGAATTCACAAACCATGTATTTATAATGCATGAGTGAAGATGGAATTCTCACTTCATAATGGCTCTCTTCCTTCTAAATGAATTACGGTTTAGGGAATTTATTTTTTTGATAATGAATTTTAAGCCACATGCACCGTCAATATTTATGTCCCCATAATATGAATTGAAAATTATAGGTAGGCATGTTGTGTTTATAGATATACTTCAACTCTTTCCTCATTATGCTTAATTAATTAGGGGTTGGGAAACTATTTTTTCACTCTTTCACCTTTGAATCCCTAGAATATCATGATTATGGATGAAATTTCCAACAATGTTTAAAATTGATCCTTGTCCTCTAAGGTGAATTACCAATCTTGAATTTTCATGATCATTTCATGCATTTTGCAGTCATAGTAGTTGCAATATCGTGTTAGAAAGTTTCATCACATGTCCATGTCACTTCAATAATTTATTTCATTTGTATGTTTTAAGGAAAGTTATTGTCCTAGAATTAAGCTTTACGCTTCAAAGAATTCACATTTAACATTAAAATTTAAGAGAAGGGATTGGAAACATCTTTGTTACTTATGTTTGGAAATAATTTGGAGATTTATTCTAGAGTTTCTCTAGGAGCTAATGCTTGGAATATTTTATTCAATGCGCGTATGAGGTTGTATCAATCAAGTTGCAAACCACTCATCTTTATATAAAACACTTAGGAGTTGAAATTTTACATAAAAAAATTGTTATAATATATACTACTTTCCTTGATAATGATCTTGTATGGTGTGACAATAATTTTTCTTGCATGTGGTTGAAAATTCCCTTCTTATTGCCAAACATTTCTTAATGGGAAGTGGCATATACATGGCACAAGGCATAAAAAATAAAACGTTTATCATGATGGAAATCAATACAAGGCTTTACTATATTGTGATTCTGGAAATACCTTTGGATCATGGGTTCTTGAGGGAGCATGAGAAATAGGACTTGGAGGAACATTAGCATTCTGAAATTCCCTTATTGATATTGGAAATTATATAAATGAGGAATGTTATTAAATATGTTTCCACCAAAGAATCCAATATATAAGGGAAATGGATTATCGAAATGAGCATATATATATATATATATATATATATATATCAATTAAAACAAAAAACAAAGTGTTAGAGGATACATGATACATGCGTTAGAAAGGATAAAAACATTGAATTTGAGGGATAATACATTAAAATTATGCAATAGTCATATATCAACACCACAATAGAATCATGTATGAATTCTGCAAAAAATATATATTCATCGTTACAATAACTTAATATTCATCTTTATAAAGGGTGTATATCCAACAATGCGATAAGATAATATATGAAAAGGACAATGGTGGGAAGTTATAAAAGAGTATTGATATATCATGTAAAAGCCATAATGGAGTTATTTAAAAGCTACAATAAATAATTCTAATAAAAAATTGTAGAAGTGATGGAATGCGTATATCAAACCAACCTAGATCCATCTTAACTATGGATCTATCAAACTCTAGAGGGATCAAATCTCTCGAGGTGAAAAACCAATTTTTTGAGTGCAAAATTTGAGGAAAGGTTTCTGCCTCGAGAGATTTGATCTCTCTCAACTCTTGATAGATACAGAGATAAAATGGATTTAGGTTTGTTTTTGTCATGTGCGGCCAAGGAAAATCTATTGACAATAAGAGGAACATATGATTAATTTTATCAATAATATGTAAACACATATAATATTAATAGAATGATTTTAAATATGCTAAATATGTCTAATATTTATCAACACATTTTAATTTTAAATTTTCTTAGCTACCCGAATTTTTTGTGATGATAAATATTGTAAAATAAATTTAATGATGAAATAAAAATTTTGAACGCAAAGTGATAATGTAACAATATTGACTGATAGAAAATGTGAATAATAAGAATGCATTCAATTACAAATAGTTTTCATTGTGATAAACCTTAAACGTTTTTCTTCTACTATTCTTATTGTCACCCTTGTTATTTTTGTCATATTTTCATATCGATTATATGAAAATGATAGTTGAAATCATAAACCATTTAAATATTTAGCTCGCACTATTGTAGTAAACATCATACCTCATCTCTTTTGCTCTCTAATATTAATAGGTTTAATTACTAAAAAAAATCAATGTACATTTTCAATAATTTTTGGTGCTTACATTAAAATCAATGCACATTATTAATCTAATGAATTTAAAATTAATGTACCATCATATATACAATTACATCAAATCAAAAATCAACATATACACTGAAATCAATGCATCTAATACAAGAAATCAAATAATGCTAGAAAACAACATCTACAATGAAATCAATGCATCTAATGCAAGCAATCAAATAGGATTAGAAATCAAAATCTACATTCAAATCAATGCATCTAGTGCAAATAAGAAAATAGGATTAGAAACCAACATATACACATAAATCAATGGATTTAGTGCAATCAATCAAATCGGATTAGAAATCATCTATAATCTAAATTAATTTTGGATTAGCATGAAAAAAATAGGATTAGAAATAATTTATACGGAAATAAATTCATATAATGTAAGAAATCAAACATAATTATAAATAAACATCTACATTGAAATTAATGCATCTAGCGCAAGCAATCAAATAGGACTAGAAATCACCATCTACACTAAAATCAATGCATTTAGTGCAAGAAATCAAATAAAATTAGAAATCATCTACATGGAAATCAATGCATGTAGTGCAAGTAATCAAATATCATTATAAATCAAAATCTACAGTAAAATAAATGCATCTAGTGCAAGAAATCAAATAGGATTAGAAATCACCATCTACATTGAAATCAATGCATCTAGTGAACTAAATATTCTTCCCTCTCTACCCCCTCCATATTTATCTATATCTCCTTCCATCTCTCCTTATTTGTCTATTTATCTCACCCCCCCAAACACACATGCTCCCTCACTCCATACATATCAATATCTTTGTCCCTCCCACCTTATATTCATCTATCTATTTCTTCAAAAGCCATCTATAAATGTATCTCTTTGTCTCTCTACTTTTAGTCATCGTTAACATTTCTTCATAGATGAATGGAATTTTTATCTTACATTTTGGAACAAAATTCATGAATATTGTAATTTTTAGAAATCTCACTGCCCCACATCCCTCAGGATGTACCTTCACTACTACTCTACCAAGTCATGGCTGTTTCTATCACTCCCAGAATACCAAATCATTGGCTTATGCCACTCATTATCACTATGTTTCGCCACCTCTGACCTTACCACTCTGTTTTGACTTGCCTAACCTTTTTACTTCCACCTTGGATTCCCAAGTAGCCTAACCTTTTCCCCTATTCACCAAGTGCCTCAAGCATTGGTGGTTTAAAGATACCTTTATAGGATTTTTAGATAAATCAAATTCATCAATTTTTAGGTTTGTAGTGCATAAGTTTTGTCAAAAAAATATGTTTTACACCTAAAAACTCTAAGTCAAGTTTTCAGCCAAAAGCCAAGTCCAAAAGGCCTCCCACTAGGTCACCTAGGGTTTCACAAGTCATGGGATTATTTTGGTGTTATAAATATTTTTTTTTCCTATTCCAAGAGGCTGCAATCAAAGAGGAAGAAGGTTAGCATATGATTGTCCAAAAGGTATAAAAAATCCTTCAAGAAAGGCCTCCTTGGTCAAAGCACAACTTCTGCAAAAGATAGCTGCCCATATTAGACATTTCTGCAGGAATGAATGAGATGGCCATCAACAGAAGAAGAGGTAAAGTAAGAGGGAAAATCATCCCTAAGGTCAGCCACATCAAAGGAGAGGCAGTAGGCCTATGAACAAAGAAAATCATGGTTTTTATGACTGATTGGATAAAAAGTGTTGCCCAGCAAGGAGCCATTGCAAAGGATCACCAGGACAGAGGTACATCAGCGCCACTGAGCATGAATTGAAGACTTCTAGATATTATAAATGAAGAAGGGAAAAAGCCCTAAAGCCTAAATTTTGAGAAGGTAAGAAAAGAAGTGAAATGAAGACCATAAATCTCCATGATGACAACAGGCAGAAGTTGAAAAATGATATCAGAAGGTGACTTACATGGTTTGTCAAGGCAACACTGTACCAAAGGGAGAAATTCTAAAAAATATCAGTATGAGGGAGCCTAAGCTTTCAAGTGTAGTCAAAGGTCTTCAAAATGGTCAAGATAAGGAAAGCATGAGGTAAAGTGTCAAAATGGAAAATCATGCTAACCATGAAATCCCTGTTGGGTGACTAAAGGTTGTAAAAATCCAAACAAATGACAAAAGGATCAAAGGCAAATGTGTTATAGGCACCTACAAAAATCAGAAGTGGCCAAGGGGATGACATAACATGGTATAAATTGTTAAACTTTGTCAAAGTGAACATGTTACTGTCACAATCAGTAACAAGGTGAAAACACATGTTTTAGGTCAATTACACTCAAGAATGCCAAAAAGGGTAAGAACAATGGTTTTAATTTATCAGAAGAGACAGTTTGAACAGTGCCCAGATTTTCAAGAATAAAAAGGGGACCTCTTCATCCTTTCAGTACACCATCACCAAATAAAATCACTTGGGAAAGTTGTAAGTCATCTGAAAAAGAGTTAAAGAGATATTAGTGAGAATTATAAAGTGACCAACTTTAATGACTTTTTAATAGAATTTGTGAACCTTTTGTATCATGAATTTGGAAAGTAATAAGGAACTATAACAAAACATGTGAGAATCGATGTGTATAACTTAGCCACTAATATGGTTATTTTCTATACAGTAAAAAGGAGAAAACGAAGAGTTGCCGCTCTAAAGGAAAGAACAAAGTGAGATAATCGCCGTCTCTCTGGATGAGAACCGAACGCGAACATAGGGAAACACATCAAAGTGAATCGGTTCTAGGAAAGAAGGAGAGGACACTACCAAAAGAATAGCAAACATGATAAAGAGATGACAGTTTGAGCAACCTCACAGATAGAAGCATCCTGAGGATCGCCGTAACGCCACCTAGTTGCTTGGACATCTCCGCCATCATTTTTATAAAAAGAGATAAGTACTGTTAGTTTAGAAAAAGGGCGAGATAAGATACGTTTTATGTAATCTTCTGTAAAACATCAGATTTGGTTATTAAGCTTTGTTGAGAACTGGTTCGATGTATTTTTGATCAATGCATTAATGAAAGCTTGGTGATTATTCCATCTTCGCGTCTGCGTTAACCTAAAGCGGTGTATTCTTGGAGGCTAAGGGCCCGGCCCCGAAGGACACTTGCTTCTGTACCATTACAGTTTCGTTTCTGTGTGGTTTGTTTATTATTTCTATTTGATTATTTGATATGCTTTACAAGTTCATATTACATGCTCTGTTCAAGTTTGAATCATTGAAGTTTCTACAGCCAGACTTGTGTGTTAACTCCGCATTACGTTATTAATCCTTTCAAGAGTTAATCGCATATCTTTACTGTTATGTTACAGAGCTGTTATATTAACGTTCGGGTTGTGTGCGTTTCTAATGAATCAGTATTGTTCCATAATTCATTAATCGTTATTGCTGTTCCATTAATATGATTTGTGTAATTTGCCTTTAGAGTGATAGAATGTTCTTTGATTGCAAAGAGTGTATAGATTGAGTTTGATTATAACCCGCGGGACTTAGTATTCAATTGCTGTTCCATTTTAGAGTTGCTGTTCCATTTCAGAATTGTGGTTTAATCCTTTATTTCCTTTGCTGTTCTATTTATCTGCATTTGAGGGTTTGTTGTGAGAGATGATCTAAGGCTGTAGTGAGCAGTAGCAGTCACTGTCTAGCTCCCAGGCTCGTGATCTATGATTTAGTTCCTTTTCCATCAGTTTCTGAAGGGATGGTTTATCATTACCGAACCCTTGACTGATAAGTTATTAAGTTTTCTGAGTGTGTGATTTATTTCTTTAAAGTAATTTGATTTTAGTTAAGCATCCGTTTACTCTTGTATTTCTTAAGCACTGTACTACTAGCATTACTCTGACGAATGAGCCTCGGATTGAGTCACTCTTTGTAATGACAAAACGCTCTCGGGTTGACATATTAATGTGAGGTAATTAGAGGTGAAAGAGACCCTTTTTATAGCTCTACATTTTGGCACCGTTGCCGGGGAAGGAGTGAAGCCATTTGTCTTTTTCAGAGTGGTGTACAAGCCTGCTAGGGAGGAGTTGGATCCTAAAAACGGAAGGTAAGAACCTACGTGCAGAGCATGTAAAAGACCTGCTCATTATCCGCTTTCCTAACAGATTTGTTTTTTCTTGTTTGAATAGAAGTTGGTAGTTTATTTTTTTGAGTGCATGACTAAGCAGAAAAGACCGGAAAAGAATATCAAACCTCCATCCAAACCTGAAAAAGCTAAGGGGCCGGTGACCCTTGGCCGAACGACCTTCATAGACGAAATCTATAAGAAAATAGAGTCTCAGCCATCAGTAGGCTTCAAGAAAAACACTTCTAAACCGCCTACTAGTTCCCTTCAGGCCACAGGATCACCATCTGTAGCCTGTGCTGAGGTGCATAGTCAAACTGAGGAGCAAGACTTTCAAGAAGTTGAAAATTCCACTCCAGAATTATTGCAGGAAGGGAACTCTAGCAACTTTTGCGAAGGAGAAGGAGAAACAGGGGAAACCAAGGAACCAAAATCTCCTCTTGAAACAAATCAGTCATTAGATAGCCCAGATAAGGGGAGTGCTACGAAAGTCATTGTTGAAGAGATTCAATCTCCTCAAACACCTGGTATTCCCATTATTCCAGATAAAGGAAGCGCTATTAAAAAGATCCCTGTCAAAACCGTTCCCACCCAACCTAGGAATACCCTCCTAGATATCCCAGAAGGTTACTGGCATATATTCAATCCCATGGCTCAAAACCAACCAAACGCTCAAAACCAGCCAAATACTCAAACCTCTACATTACAATATCCTATAGCGGATTCTGCAGCAAATGCACCCATGAAAGCTATCCCTCTTCAGCATATCCCTACATTCCACGGACTCACATCAGAAGATCCAGATGCATTCCTATTCGAATTCGATGTGTTATGTCGGGGGTACGATTACACCACCGATCCCCAAAAATTGAAATTATTCCCCTCTACATTGAAAGGGGCTGCCTTAAGATGGTTTATGGGGCTAGGTGGTGGGGTTATCAACAATTGGGATCAAATGAAAGAATCATTCTTAAAGAAATACCAGGATTATTGTAGGTCTAGAGAATTAAAAGACGAAATATTTCAAATGATAGCCAGACCAAATGAAACATTAGAGGAGTATGTGGAACGTTTTCAGTATAATTTACAAAGATCTCCTTATGCATCGCTACCTTTACTTGATAATGTGTTAAAAACTGCATTAATGAGGGGCATGAAGGAACAATGGATTGAAACATTAAACATTATGGGCAAAGGGGATATTTATCAAGAGAATTTTACTGACATCCTTGACTTATGTATCAGAAGTTCGAGAGGCAGCACAAGAATAAAACCGGCAGAATATGATCGGTTTGCAAGAGATAATAAAGTATCAGCAGAAGGAGTAACACGTGCAGAAATTGGAAATTTATTAGAAAATTTTAAAACTGATATTATGGGGACACTAACTACACAACTTGATATTGTGCAGGCTAAACAGAAGCAGCTGGAGGCAGAACAGAATATGGCAATCTTCTGCCCCCGATGCAGAAAAAAACACATCCACAAGGAGTGTCCTCTGGATAAAGTCCAAACATGCGCTATCTGTACGAAAGATCACCTTACGGAGAGCTGCCCCTCACTTCTTGGATTGAAAGCGGTATATAAGGAAGCAGAAGAAGAACCAGAATCAGTGAATTCGATCAACCAGCGCCGCCCATGGCAGCCAAAACAACCTGGTATGTTTCCGGACCCAACCTCTTTCTTTCAAAACCCACAGTATAATGCTCAACAATATGGTATGTGGCAAAATCAATCTCAAACCCCATTTACAAACTGGTCACCACAATCATTTCCTTCTTCAAATCCATGGCTGAATCAAACAAGCCAAACTGGTTGGCCAAATTTTCCTTACACTCCACCATATTGGCAAAATGGCCCGTATCCTTCACAATGGACTCCCTCTACTTCACAAAGTTCGCCCTGGCAGACAAGCTGGCAAAGACCGATGTACCACCCAGCTGGAACTATTCCGCTCCCTCAACCTACTTTGCCAGCTTTACAACAAAATCCCCAGTCTAACTTAAGGCCGCAACTCCCAGCCCAACCCGATCCCAATCCAAACAACAGGCAGGTCCAATCTATTCAAATCATAGAATCACCAGAAGCAGGACCCGACTTAAGGGAGTGCAATGACCTTCAGTTAAGATCTGGGCGTATAATTGAAACTGAGGGAGATAAAACAGTTCATATTGAAGATCAGTTACCCAGAGAACATCAATCACAACAAGAGGATGTAAATAAGCAACAAACTCATAACCAAGCAACCACATCCTCTCCTCCGTTCCCAGAACGATTAGCCATACCTCGATCCATACAATATCCTGACTTTGACATTCTGGGAGAATTACAAAACCTGTACATAAAAATTCCATTCCTCCAAGCCATTCAAGACATTCCCATATACGCCAAAACCATAAAAGAATTGTGCATAAAGAAACCAAGGAGGAATATAACAAACAATCCAAGAGTCCAAGTAGTCGGCACCTTATCCGACCTATTGTCGGGAAGAGAAACACCCCTTAAATATGAAGACCCCGGGAACCCAATTATAACTGTTCAAATTTATGGCCAGACCCTGCCTAATGCCTTAGTTGATTTAGGGGCTGCAATTAATATTTTAACAACCACAACTTGCCAAAAGCTCGGCATTACATCCGTAGAACCCACCTCTACTCTGTTAGAATTGGCTGACCGATCTGTGGTTAGACCAGAGGGCACTCTACATGATGTCATGGTCTCTGTAGAATCCTGGGAGTATCCAACCGATTTCCTGATAATTAATCCAAAGACCCGACTTGATGGACACCCGTTAATTTTAGGTAGACCTTGGCTCGCTACTGCCGATGCCTACATTGGCTGTCGGCAGGGAAATATGACCATAACCAGAGGACCAAATAGCAAAAATTTAGTTCTATATCCTCCAGCACAGCCAAGTGTCACAATGATTAAAACGAATAAGCACCCCGTATCATATCTTACTGATAACATTAGATCTCCATTAACTATACAAGAGGCACTCGATTTCAAAGATCAAACAGAAGACGATGACATTAATAATTTCATTACTCAAACTGAACCTCGCACACAATGTCACATGATAAAAGCAGCATTTGATAATGAATTAGAAGAAGATCCCCTGAAAGATATTCATGATCAAATAATACCTGTCACTTCTGTTGCAAATAGTAAAACTGTGGAAATTGCACCGGGGAAAACTTTAAACATCAATGCTAATCTCACACCGGAGCAAGAAACAAAGCTCATCCATCTGTTAACAAAATATCAAGAAGCATTTGCATGGGACTACCCTGATATGAAAGGAATCGATCCCCAGTTATGTACACACCACATTTACATAGAAAAGGATGCCAGACCTGTGCGTCAGCCGCAAAGGAGACTTAATCCCCATCTAAAAGATGTCGTAAAAACTGAACTTCAGAAGCTTTTAGATGTGAATTTTATCTACCCTATTTCCGATAGTAAATGGGTCTCTCCACTTGTGGTGGTACCAAAAAAGAATGGGAAATGGAGAATTTGTGTGGATTATAGGGAACTTAACAAGGCAACACAAAAAGATCATTTTCCTCTTCCTTTCATAGATCAAGTATTGGATACTTTAGCAGGGATGAAGTTTTTTTCTTTCCTGGATGGCTTTAGTGGATACAATCAGATTCAGATTGCCCCTGAAGACCAAGATAAAACTACCTTTACTTGTCCCTGGGGAACATTTGCCTATCGAGTTTTACCTTTTGGCTTATGTAATGCTCCTGCCACATTTCAGAGGGCTATCCTTAGTATTTTTGCAGATTTAATCAATGATGGACTTGAAGTTTACATGGATGACTTTACACCATACGGAGATGACTTTGATCCAGCTCTAGACACCCTAGAGAAAGTCCTACAACGCTACATTGTTACTAGACTTTGCTTAAGCAATGAAAAATGTTTCTTGATGATGACTGAAGGACTTATCCTAGGACACTATGTCTCAGCAGCCGGCATTCAGGTAGACCCGGCCAAAATCCAAATACTTTTGCTTATTCCCACTCCTACTACTCAAACGGAGGTACGCAGTTTTCTTGGATTTTCGGGTTATTATAGACGATTTATAGAGCATTATTCGCACATTGCTGCTCCTTTATATGCACTGACTGGTAACGTTGATTTTCTTTGGACAGACAAATGTGACCATGCTTTCGAGGATCTAAAGAAGCTTGTATCCACAACCCCAGTCCTTCGAGGACCAAACTGGGACCTACCATTCCAGATATCATCTGATGCCTCAGATACAGCCATTGGTGCAGTCCTTGGGCAGGAAGAGGATAAAAAACCATATGCTATTTATTACATCAACAAAAATTTATCCCCTGCTGAATTGAATTACACTGTTACTGAAAAAGAATTCCTAGCTGTAATACATGCTGTCAATAAATTTAGACATTATATCACAGGCTACCCTGTTATCTTGTATACAGATCATTCTGCCATAAAATATTTAGCAAATAAGCCTGTCACAAATGCCAGAGTAACTGGATGGTTAATCTTATTGCAGGAATTCGATATCACAATCAAGGACCGCCCTGGCAAAGAAAACCCTGTAGCCGATTTTCTTTCAAGGATACCAAAATCAAGCGATGCAGTAGCAGTGGAAGATCAATTTCCGGATGAACACCTGTTTGCTGTTGCTGTTCAAACGCCCTGGTATGCTGATGTTGCCAATTACCTTGCAGTAGGTAAATTACCAAAACATTTAACTCCTAATGAGCGTAAGCATATTATTCAGAAAAGTTCTCGATTTTCATGGATTGGAGGTTATTTGTTTCACACAGGAGCAGACATGCATATCAGGCGATGTGTTAGAGAGGATGAAATCTTTGACATCCTAAAAGCCTGTCACGATGGACCATGTGGGGGGCACTTCGCTGAGCGTAGGACTGGACATAAAGTATTGCAGACAGGATATTACTGGCCTACAATCTTCAAAGATGCAAAGAAGTTTGTCCAAGCCTGTGACAGTTGCCAGCGAGCAGGACAACCTGGTCAAGCTGATGAAATGCCTCTGAAACCGCAATTAGTCATCGAACCATTCGAGCGGTGGGCTCTGGATTTCGTTGGACCCATCAACCCTTCATCAAATCAGAAAACATATATTTTGGTGGCAACAGAATATGTCACCAAATGGGTTGAGGCAGAAGCATTACCAAGAGCCACATAGGACTCTGTCATACAGTTCCTGTTCCTTTTATTTGTTCGTTATGGCCTTCCTAGGGAAATAGTTACAGATGGAGGACCACAATTTGTTGGGCATAAATTATCTGCAACACTTAACAATTATCATGTCCAGCAAAAGATCACTACTCCATATCACCCACAGGCGAATGGGCAGGTAGAAAGTAGCAATAAGATAATAGAATCAATCCTAACAAAAACCATTGCATCACATAGGCATGACTGGGCTACCCGACTACCTGAAGCACTCTGGGCCTATCGAACCACATGGAGGAGCACCACTGGTTACTCACCTTATCAACTAGTGTTTGGAAAACAACCTATTTTTCCCATAGAATTCGAAATCCAAACACTGCGTACAGCACAGGAAGTTGGCCTAGATTTAACTGAGGCACAACTCAATCGACTACAGCAGATCAATGAATTAGACGAAATTCGGCTCTCTACACTACAAAATACAGCATTAATTCAACAGCAGCGAGCCAAATGGCATGATGCGCTCATTAAGAACAAAGTCTTCCACGAGGGAGACTGGGCTCTGTTATACGATTCTCGGTTTCAGGACTTCCCTGGAAAACTTCAGACTCGATGGTTGGGACCATACGAAATCTAGAAGGTACATGACAATGGAACTCTTACTCTAATCACTATTGACGGTTCTGGATATGCATTCAAGGTAAATGGCCACCGAGTCTGTCTCTACCGTAAACCACTTACTCGGGAATCCTTCTGCCAGCAGCTACGCCGAGATACTGATCTGGAGATCTTAGGAGAGGAAGAGAAATCTTCCTCACCTGTAATTCATTAAGGGTCTATTTCTTTTTTGCAATTTGTACATAAAGTTTTTGTTTTTGAGTGATTCTTGTACATAAATTTGATTTGAATAAATTCTTGTCATTTTGTTGTTCCTTTTTCTCCCACAAAGTTTGATTTTTGCTCTTCTAATAGCATATGTATGTTTTTTTATCATATTGGTTTTGCTTGTTCTGCTGTTCCTTTTCTAAAGGAACAGCATTCGGATCTCTGCTGTTCCTTTTTTTCAAAAAAAAAAAAAAAAAAAAACGATATTGTTACGTTTCTCGTTGTTCCTTTTGGTTACCACTGTTCCTTTTCCTTCAAAGAAACAACGTTCTTTTATTTCTGTTTTGCCTTTTTCAACGGAATGGCATATTGAGTGTTTGATAGTATGATTGCCGTTCCTTTTTCCAAAAGGAACGGAATTTGCAGTTTTGTTCCTTTTTCTATTATCCATCGTTGTCTCTTTTCCAACGGAACACCATTAGCATACTTTTGATCTCTTTTGCTGATTTAAATTTAGGATGCTTTTTGCCCGTCTTCTTTCTAGTCTTCAAGCTTCAGCTATGTATTTGTGTGATGAAATATAAAAACACAACATACCGAAAATCTGCAAATCATAAATCGCTATATCTATAAGGCTCTGCATCAATAAGAGGACAACTGGAAGGACATACTTATTTCTTACCTTTTGTTGGCATGGTTTTACTAATTTTGCCCTGATTGGTTATCTTTATCATGCTAATTCCCTTAAAAAAAAATTTTATTAGTACTTGGGAATAAGAGCAAAGAGTTTATATCTTCCTATTGAGATAATAAGACTTCTTCCACCATTCCTACTCTTAAGGAGTGCTGAACCACCCTTTGTGTATAAATAAGGAAAAGAATTCTATGAAAAAGAAAAAGCATGTCAAATGTCAAATGCAGGATAGGGGGTCTCATCGAGAGCCATCCTACCATGATCATGAGGATGGAAGTGAAGTGGCGTTCCCATTCTGGCCACCACACCAGGGATATGGTCCAAAAGGTGTATCAAAATAAACAAACCTTGGAACAGGAGGTCTCATCACGAGCCGGCCTGACCACGTTTCGCTCTTTCCTCGTGAATGGCATTATGGTTAACTGGTCACCAAGCCAGCATAATGGTCTACATTCTGACATAATAACATTCCTAAGTATACACACAGGATCATGGTTCCGAGGGTGAAAAAAAACTCTGCCAAGGTTATGGAGACCTGTTGGCAGCAGAGTAATGTTAATGGTATCGAAGTCACCTTGCTTACACCAATAGGTAAGATATTAACACTCTTTTGTTTTTATATCCTAGGCACTAATCATATGTTATTTCCCGATTTATACACCGCATGAATATTTATCATTACCAATCATGGCAACGGAGGTGACCATGACCGCTTAAGATTGGCAAGTACGATACATGCCCTATCCATCAGCCTCAAATCATAACACAATAGCCTCTTATATAACACGCGATCCATCCTCCGCCTCGATTTCGGTAATCTGTTGTCCTTTTTCAACATGGCATAAATCCACATGCTGTTCCTTTCTGACTTGATTGCAAACTGGGTGCCGCTCCTTTATTTGCCGGCTGGGACAGCCTATCACACTGCCGGGGGGGGAGGTTAACCTCATCATTCCCTGTATTACGTGTCAATTCACCATTCGAAACAATTAGTTTACGACGGTTTGGCATGGTTTCACGGCATGGCATATTTTTATTTTTATTTTTCGCACAAGTTGTTTTTGCTGCACTGTTGCATACTCTGTGTTTTCTTTCGCGAAACCTTGCTCTCTGTGTTTCAAACCGAAAACGTTTTTTGCTGTTCCATTTAGAAATCACAGCGAAATCATGGGGGGAAAGGAAATTCGTAGTGAGCCTCAACAGCTAACGATCTCTGCTGCTGCCCGAGAAATCCTGGGAAGGGCAGGATGGTTGAACTATTTCAATCGCTTACAGGAGGGTAATGAGACAGTAGCAATGGAGTTCTTGCAGAATTTACAAGATGACCACTCCATAGTAAGAAGGAAATGAATAGCGGTCACTGATGCCATAATTGCAGAAGTCTCAGGACTACCAGCTACCGGACCGGTATGGACATTCAAAAAGGAACGATTACAGAAGGTCATCGACATCTTCCAGGATGAAGGCCAGCATTTGACAATCAAAGGGAAGGGAATTCTGCCAGCGACCCTAGGCGAACCCTGGACAGAGCTAGCAAGAATAGTACAGAGCTACATTACTTGCGAAGGAAGAAAGGACGTGGTAAGACCACGACACCTTAAACTTTTAGCTGTTCTAAAACAGAAATGCTCTGTGAATTTACCGGCACTCTTAAACTCGTTATTGCATGATGCAGCACAAAGTATGAAAAGGGCACAGCACGTAGAGGCAATTGTTAGTCACCACGGGTTAATTCGACTTGTTGTTAGTTATAGTCTTACCCAGCAGCAGAGCAGCTGGGAAAGACTCATTACACTGATTGAAGGGGGATCGACAGAACCATCCCCGAAATGTAGACATTCTATAAACCCACCAGAACAACCGGCAAAACGCAGAGAAAATGTTGCTAGTACATCACAACAACCAGAGACACACCAAGAATCCGCAAAGAGAAAGCATGTCGTTGATTCACCCGAGCAACCAGAGGAACCCAGGAAATCAGCTCGGTTAGCTCAGATGAGAGGAAGCATAAATAAACCCAGAAAGTCAGCCCGGTTGGCTCGAATAAGGGGAAGGCTGGAACAGCTTCAGGGAAGCACCAGCCAACCAGTAATAATTGAAGATGAGCAACCCGAAGAAGAAGTACCCGAGCCTTCGGGAACAGAAAAAGAAGTAGAAACTGAACAGGAGGAAGAAATGGGACAGCGGGAGAATAGCCCATTACAAGACCTACTAAGAGAAGATGACTTGGCCGCCATCCTAGCCAATATGAGTAAATACGGTCAACCTTCTAGTTCAGAGAATCCCCACGACCAACTTCAAGAAGAGAACATGCCCATTCATGATGAAGAGGAAGAAAATATTGAACGGGAACAATCGGTTCCCATGTCACAAGAGGAAAATCTAGAGGAAGAACCCCAGGAGGAAGAATCAGAACCAGTTGAGGTGCATACACCAGAACAGCCGGAGCAGAGCAGTGAGGAAGAAACCCAGGAGGAAGAGTTAGCAACTGGTCATGATCCAGTCCACCATCGACAGACTGCCGTTCCTTCAAATGAAACAATGGAAATCAAGAAGTTGCGGAAGGAACGAACTAAATTGTTAAACACGATAACCCAGCTCAGACAACAAATTAGGATTTTGAAAAAGAACCAGAAGGTAAAAAGGAAGAAGAGGGCCAACAAACGTCCTGCTGACCAAAACCCTGAGGATCCAACTGCCGTTCCGATTAAGACAGAAAAGGATGATAAGCAAATTCAGACGGAGGCACCACCCTCAGGGGTAATCAGGGTCCTGAACTCCAAACAGCATAACAAGAAGGTTCAGGTAAAACTCCCGGCCTCCACTGATGCATGGAAGAAAGATCCAAAGACAAAATCCTTGCACAAGATGGTGAAACAAGCACAACAAGAAGTGGAGCAACTTAAAGAGCAAACGGTTCCCCTAGAAAAATATGAAGAGTTGCAGCAGCAACTAAGGGATGTCAGTCAATCTAAAAGACAGGTTTTTGAAGGATGGATGAAGGAACAAGAGGAAGTCACACATGTAACTTGTAAACTAGATACTACTATCAAACAGATGAATGACTTGTGTTCTTTATATAATAATGTTTTAGCATGTAGGGCCCCTGCTAAAAACTATGCTTTGTTTCTATTAGAACGATACTTACAATTACAAATAAAAGCTGTTAAGGCAGGCACCCCTATACATATCAACAATGTCAATGATTTTATAGACTGTTGTAAACATTATGGAGTGAAAGTCCAGAGATTGTTGTGTGAACTTTATTTACACGACCTTGTGCTAAGTCAGGAGACTGAATTGAACCCTGGTCCCTCCATTGGTGATATTCAATTCCAAGCATTTATTTCATTCGGGGCTAATCAGATTAAGTGGCTGAAAGCCTATGATACCTTCCAGAGTCAAGAAAATGGTCTAGATTTAAGAGTTAGGGCCGAGCCTAGGAACCGAGTACAGTTATGGACAGCTCATATAAACCACATAAGGACTCCAGGTGTCATTGTAACATTAGGGCCTATGCATGAGGCACTCATTCAAGAGAGTTTAGAGTATTTCTTTTCCATCAAAGACTTGGCCATTAATGCAGCCAAATTTCGATATCGAATCTCTGATCCACACATCCAGCTCAGAGAACCATTTAAGTATGAGAACTGTGAGTTAGCTGCTGACCGTTTGAATCTCTATGGCCAGAGCATTCTGAAAGCAGGGTCATCTTGGTTAGGGTATAGATTTCGCGCTCCAATTATTTGGCATCCTGCACATGGATACCAGGCCCTGTATGATATGCCTGAGGGGCAAGCAGGTCAGTTCTTTGATTATTTAATCACTCAACATGGTTGTAGGCCTCCGCATGAGACTCCTTTTCCAGCATACTCTCTCACTGCATTACATGTCAACTACAATGTTTTCATGAGGACATGAAACAAGGTAAGCAGGGGGGTGTGTGGAGTACTAAAAAGGTATGATTTTGATGATTACTTTAATGACTTTTTAATAGAATTTGTGAACCTTTTGTATCATGAATTTGGAAAGTAATAAGGAAATACAACAAAACATGTGAGAATCGATGTGTATAACTTAGCCACTAATAATGGTTATTTTCTATACAGGAAAAGGAGAAAACGAAGAGTTGCCGCTCTAAAGGAAAGAACAAAGTGGAGATAACTGCTGTCTCTCTGGATGAGAACCGAACGCAAACATAGGGAAACAGATCAAAGTGAATCGGCTCAGGAAAGAAGGAGAGGACACCAGCTCAGCGCAATAGCAAAGACAGGATGAAGAGTTAACAGTTTGGCGAATCCCTCAGGATCGAAGATCCTGAGGGATCGCTGCTTTACTTATCTAGTTGCTTGGACATCTCCGCCATCGTTTTTATAAAAAGAGACAAGTACTGTTAGTTTAGAAAAAGGGCGAGATAAGATATGTTTTATGTAATCTTCTGTAAAACATCAGATTTGGTTATTAAACTTTGTTGAGAACTGGTTCGATGTATTTTTGATCAATGCATTAATGAAAGCTTGGTGATTATTCCATCTTCGCGTCTGCGTTAACCTAAAGCGGTGTATCCTTGGAGGCTAAGGGCCCGGCCCCGAAGGACACTTGCTTCTGTACCATTACAGCTTCGTTTCTGTGTGGTTTGTTTATTATTGCTATTTGATTATTTGATATGCTTTACAAGTTCATATTACATGCCCTGTTCAAGTTTGAATCATTGAAGTTTCTACAGCCAGACTTGTGTGTTAACTCCGCATTACGTTGGTATGCTTTTGATGACTATTTCAGTGGCTTTTTAATAGAATTTGTGAACCTTTTTGTATCATGAATTTGGAAAGTAATAAGGAACCATAACAAAACATGTGAGAATTGATATGCAAGACTTAGCCACTGATAATGGTTATTTTCTGTACAGGAAAAGGAGAAAACGAGGAATTTCCGTTCCAAAGGAAAGGACAAAGTCGAGATAACTGCTGTCCCTCTGAACGAGAACCGAATGCAAACAAGGCTAAATAGATTACAGCAAATCGGCTCGGAAAAGAAGGAGAAGACACCAGCTCGGCGCCAAAGAAAGGAAAGGATGAAGAATTAACAGTTTGGCGAATCCCTCAGGATCTTCGATCCTGAGGGATCGCTGCTTTATTTATCATGTTACTTGGACATCTCCGCCATCACCTTTATATAAAGGGACAACACTGTTAGCTTGATAGATAGGATACGCTTTTATGTAATTTTCTGTAAAACATCAACTTTGATTATTGAGTCTCGTTGAGAACTGGTTCAATGTATTTTTGACCGATGCATTAATAAAAGCTTGGTGATTATTTCATCTCTGCGTCTGGATTAACTTAAAGCGGTGTATCCTTGGAGGCTAAGGGCCCGGCCCCGAAGGACACTTGCTTCTGTACCATTACGACTTGACTTTTGTGTGGTTTGTTTATCATTGTTATTTGGTAATTTGATATGCTTTATAAGTTCATATTACATGCTTTGTTAAAGATTGAATCATTGAGGTTTTTTACAGATAGAATCGTGTGTTGACTCCGCATCAAGTTATTAATCCTTTCAAGAGTTAATTGCATGTTCTTACTGTTTTGTTACAGAGCTGTTATACTAAACGTTCGTGTTGTGCGCGTTTCTGATTTATCAGTACTGTTCCATAATTCATTAATAGTTATTGCTGTTCCATTAGTGTGATTTGTGTGAATTGCTTTTAGAGTGAAAGAATGTTATTTGATTGCAAAGAATGCATTTGAGTTAATAGATTAAGTTTGGTTACAACCTGCGGGACTTAGTTATTCAATTGCTGTTCCATTTTAGACTTGCTGTTCTATTTCAGAATTGTTGTTCAATCCTTTATTTGCTTTGCTATTCCAT